>OX453290.1:22900451-23500451 GCA_949710015.1 Crataerina pallida
ATATAATTTTATTTAAATTCATTTATACGTTTTCGTTAAGTGCTTCTAATGTTTCACCACCAGTCAACCAAACAGCCATCCATCCAATCAACCGAACAACTTGTGTGCCATTATTTGACAAAACAAACAAATAGATGATAATGGCGCATTAACAGCAATTGTTCATTCAACCGAAACGGATACACTCCATTACCACTCGCTTAGCGAGTTGAATGTGTTGTAACATAAATAAATAGATGGATGGATTGATAGATGGTTGATGTTATTGTTTTAGTAAATGATGCGTACACGGCATTGTTAGCGAGATTTAATAAATTGAAACCATGTGAATTATTGACTGACAACCGACAACGTGGGTCAATAATTTATGCATGAATTACTAAGTGAAGTGGCATTTAATTTGACATTTCGAACCCTAACAAAGTAAGTCGATTTTCAAAGTAAATCGATTCTAATAAATAATAAACATATGTGCTGTGCATTGAAAACATTTGCTAAACTTTTTGAAGCCCCTATAGGAGGTCTTTAGTTTCTTGTGTGGAGTATCAAACATAAAGAAAGGAAAAAATATTGATTGCTGTGATTTCAAGAGGAGCCAGGAAAGTGTTCTTAGTTTTGCCAATGGTCACGTGCGAACGTCCACCCTTAACTATGCTGCCAATGGTGCCGATTAATCCCTTTGTAGTGGCTCTTAAAACATCATCATCGGTTCCGGCGGCATCAACCACAACTATAAGCACCATTTCCACAACAAACATAACAAAAACAACAACAGCATCAGCAGCAAGTGCGGCTCCAGTTATCAATGCTAAGCCGAAATTAGCCTTCAGCATAGACGCACTGGTGGGTGGAGAACGACAGCCACATAATGTGGAAAAACGTTGCTCCAGTCCAAGATCCCCATTAAAATGTTCAACGCACCATGTGCCAAACTCAATCAGTTTTGAACATTTAGCATCTTTGGAATTGCGCAACGCACAGGATCGAAATGATAGCTTCGAATGCTCGACCAAAGAAAGGTGTGCGGCACAGAGTGCTTCTGAAGTGCTGACAAAAAAGTTAACACCACATGCGGGGCGAGAATGTAAGAGTCCGTACTGTGATCGAAGTCAATCACCTGCATTATTACATAGTAGTCGCTCGCCTACGCCACTGCAATCCCCCCATGAACACCCTTCACCTGAAGAACATCGCATACAGCTGCAGCATAAAACATCACTGAATTTGCCAAATCTACCGACTGGTCTAGTGAGACCTTTTCCCCTACAAGCGCCCCCACCCCCACCATCGCAACCATCATTAGGATTGATAAGATCTTTAACTAGTTCCAGTGATTCCAACGCCACAGCGCACCCACCATCATCATCGCATTTAGCTGCTTCTGGTCTACCACATCCAGCGCTGCCGCCACCTGGGGCAACAGCGAATCCTCACCTTTTGGCCGCTCAATTCCAAATGGCCGCTGTTCTGGCTCATCATCAGCAGCAACAGCAACAGCAACAACAGCAACAGCATCAACATCAAACGGGATTGGGTCCACCACCACCTCCACCACCTCATTCTCATTTAACGCATGCCCACCATTTAGGCTTATTTCCGTCGGGGCCCCATCATCCACATCATCCTGCATTTGGCAATCCGCATCTAATACGCGATACGTATCCATTGTATCCCTGGCTGTTAAGTCGTCATGGGCGAATTTTTTCTCATCGCTTTCCAGGTATTTTATCATACCAACATAACACATCTTGCGAATTAGTCAGTCCGTCCACTGATCATTTACTTAAGCAAGCCGGCTGCTTTTAAATATTTTTTAAAAACAACAACAACAACAATCATCTTTCATAATATTCAATGTGTATAGCATAACGGGTGTGTGCATGTGTACGTGTATGTGTATGCTTATGATTTATAGTGAATACCCAGCCCACTTTAAATAAATGTCGGAAATTAATTACATTTTAATTAAATTGTTTAAGCGTCATTATAAGCACACTTGAATACATACATAAACAAATACAAACTTACAAGCGCACATCTATCTACCTTTAATAGCAATAGCCCCTGGTGCGTTTTAGTTTGTTGTTGCTTGTTTACATACCATAGATTGAAGAGTTTAAACTTAACATAAGCGAGAAGCACTTCACGAAAAGCGCTCTTTTCCGTTCTATTTCCTAATTTTACACTCATCACCGATATCACGTTCACAAAACGATAGCGAAACTTAGAAGAAGGCGTCAGACACCCCACAATCTATATGTATTCTTGATCGGCATCGTTTGCCTAAACACTTTTACGCATATCGAGATGAGGCAAAATTGGTCAACGGCATGTCCACAGTGCAACAAAAACTGAAAAACTGAACGATTTTTTCCACATTACCCAAAGGTGTAAAAACCAAAAGTTGGAATGTAGTGCCTTCGTGTGTGCAGGATACAAGTAGAGTTCAGTTAATTCACTTGTTCCATGGTGTGCTATGCAGGCTGACGTGTGCGTCTATAGTTATTTGTGCTTCGCTAATGATACACATTGGACTTATGTTAATTTTTTTCTCAAGCACCCTGCATTGCTCTCAATTTCTATCTCCGCCTCGTATATATATACACACACACACACACACAGCCGTGGCCGTGTTTATAAAGCATATGCAATTTGTTTATACATACGTAGTGTGCAGCAATTTTAACTGCCACTAATGTATTTTTAATTGAGGTTTTAACTTTAACGGTGCTACAATAAGAAAAACAACAACAATGTTATTATTATTATTATTGTTATTAGCATCACAAGGTGTATTATTTACTTCAATATGCGAGTGCATGTACACATATACGTACGTACGTACGTATGAGTACAAATTTAATCATTTATTATGTGATTTGCTTGTTGCCGTTATTGTTGTATTATTATCGTTTTTATTAGTAGCAAACGTTCGTGCATTGTCTCACTCACCACAAAACAAATTGATGGTCTCGCGTTTAAGACTTAATACTGATGCATCTCGTTAATTAAGTATTAATGTTAGTGTTGGTTGTGTGGTTTCTATTATTACCAATACTGTTGTGTTGTGTTGTGTTGTGTTGTGTTGTGTTGTGTTGCTATGCTTTCATTTTATTCATTTAAAATAAATTATGATGTATGTTATATGCATAATCGTTTCATGTTGTTGTTGTTATTGTTGTTTTTTTGTTTTTTTGGTTTTTTTTTCAATTTATTATACAAATAATACATTTCGTGCGTGTTTCTAACATTTCATCGTTAGAAAACAAGAATGTTCATACAATCACTTACTTACACTTGTACTGATTAGTTGTGCTACAAAAAAAAAAAAAAAAAAAAAAACACAAATGAATATATTTTAAAGGCGTAACTTATGCTGATGGTTCACACAGTCTTTCATTAATAGTGTTTGTTACACAAGTCCTCATTATTTATCTACCGTTAGGTGGCTTGTATTGTAAATATTGCAAAACTGTAATTTGGAAATGTAGAAATAAGTAAAAATATAAAGTTGAACAGAAATCAATTCAATGGCGATTATATTGCATTCAATCATTCGTAATGTATAACAAAATATTTGCCTAACACAGTCCGACGGTAACATCGTTTAAACAATATTCATACAGTGAAATCGATATTTATGACATTTCCCCATTCGTTTTGGCTTGACGTCAGTAAATCGCGTATTGTTTTAGTTTGTATAGTGCTTATGCGATAAAAATGTTATCAATTCCTACGCCACCTAATGGGGTGTAACATAACAAGCGGGAGGAAGTATCGGACACCCAAACAGAGTATATATACTCAATATGTGGAATCCGAAATCAAGAACAAGAGCTCTGAACCCTACAATTTAATCAGCATGGAAGCCTGGATCGATAAAACATTATCCATGTCCGTGTACAATGCGCAATAATTGAGATTCCACAATAAGACTTTTGGGTCACAGCCCTAAAAAAGATATAATTTGGTCATGCAACTATGGAGGTTAAGGTCGGCGGGAATACTCAAGTTGGTTGAAGTTTAGATAGCCCCGCCATCATTATAATTGTGAGAAAAATTGAATCTGGGTCGCGCTTCACCTTCATAACATTTTCGGTTGCACTTTCCGTGAATGTGAAAACCATTTTCGAACCTAATTGAATTCACTGCTACAAGACAAACTGTGTCACTCTGTTATGCGTACAACACACTTTCCCAAACATTTGGGACCATTTCCTTCAGAATTCATTATTACGAGCATAATGCGTCATTTAATAAAGTAAAAATGTAACTAATTAAAGCTGCACACTTTCCTAGAAGGGATCCATGTACGTTTTTCATTTTCACATTTTCAACCTTTTGGAGTTTCTATGATATCAAGCAAAGACTTTCTCGCTTAATTTGGATTTAAGCGTTTTAAGCGTTTGGAGATCATTTAAAAGTGTGTAGGAAAGGTACAAAAAACTGTGACAAGCACTTCACACAAAAACCAACTTATTAAACGATCTTTAACTGTTGCAGCACTGAGCCATCGCAACTCACACCCTTTTATAAAAACAATTAAATAATTCCTGGAAATATATGAAACTCTCTATGTGTAGCACACAACACAAAGGTAGTCAATCATAACTTATTCCTTTGTATTCATTTTCATCATGTACGGGCGGCTTCAGTGCGTTAAGATTTTCACGCTTTCATAAAACACGAAAAATGTCTATTTTGATAAGCATTCATTTTGGGAGCGTTCTCTTTTATGGTTTACAAGCGGTATACATTTTCGTGGCAGTATTAATCGCCTACGATGACATTACATTTGATTAAACGTGTATAAGCTACTTCGTGTTATGTATTCTGAAATTCAATGCGCTATTGCGACGTCAGATTTAGTGGTCATGACAATGATAGGAGGGCATATTGTTTCTGTTGAGTATGTTTATAAGCAGGCGACCACACCCCCAAAAGTGTATATGATCCGCATCAATCGCTTTAGCCTATCTGTACATTAGCGTGAATATCTATGCATTTTTTGTTGGAGCTGTCATAACCGCAATAATTGAGATATCGCGCTAAAATTTGTTCGAGTTTCCTATTGGGCAAAATCAGTCCAAGGACACGCTCGCAACATTGCCTTCGTGTCTTTCAGTACTGTCACAAATTTAGAGATATAAAGCTGAAATTTTGTACACGTATCTACGCCAACAATATGACTCTAAAAATGGGCAAAAGTAGTCCACGGTTCACTGGTCCACAACTTTAAAAAGTTCAAGTGAATTCTTATTTCAAAGAAAATCGAAATTAGTCCATTATTTATACATTCGATCGGTATATGAATAATAGAAATTGGACTTTGCGTTCGGAAGATATATTTTAAAAAACTGATATCATTTTAATAGAATAATTTCGTAATGCACGTTTTTTTAAAATTCACTTTTCTTTAGTACCCTTTTCTTTGGATTGACTTTTTCAAATTGTTCTTGAAAGTTAAGTTTGTAATGCCTCTGAACCATAACAACTGTGGACCTGAAATTTGGCACAAATCATTCTTCTCTACCTAGATTCCTTGGTAATGAAAATACGCATATATTTACAGAATGAAATCTGCCAGAATATTAACGAAATATTTATTATTTATATAAAATATTTGAAAAAGCCAAATTAACCACGCCCATCTATAATGGACTTATTTGGAAAGTTAGGATTTTTTGGGGTTACGTTAAAAAGATTTGAAATTTGCAATGATTCTTCCTCGTTTATGTTCGGAACAAACTTGCGAAAATTGAACACACTTGTTCTGAAATTATTCACAAGGCTGTGAAGAACTGTTTCTCAGTAGTAGTTTGTTTCTGTCGGATATCTGTATTTTTATATAAGGCACATGAATTTTGGGAGTGGCATTACTATTTCCACGACCAAAATGGTGCATTTGTTCAAGTAAACTTGAGATATTATTTCATTACTACTTGGAAGAGGGTAAATATGAAAGCTTGAGGTGCGAGACTTTAACCCGCTAAAACCACCTCTGCGTCAATTCCCGGGTCCCTGTGGCACCACCGTTAGGTATTCCTTCACAGGGCGGAAAGGTCGTTGACTGGGCTACGACTATTATGACAACTACGACTATTAGGACAGATAGAAGTAGTTTTACGTGCGCACCTGCCAATCGGCTTATCGCACGGCGCCTCGAGCATAAGCCCAGGACACAGGGGAATTTTTAAGCGTTCCCCGTAGGTACCACATATAGAAACCATATTATATAGTATACAGCTTCTCCCCTTGGTGAGGGGTGAAATTTCACCCATTCTCTAGATAACCACAACCCCCGCGTGCTCCCACAAGGGGGCCATCCTCAATGTTCTGGCAGGAACAATAGTTCCTGGAGCTCCAGCACCCCGCGGTACCAGATACAGTCTCTGGTGAGGCGTTCGACCCTGCAAGCAGGATCTCCCAGTTTGAGTTATCTTGCATCTCCGGGCTGGTGCCCCAGTAAGAGGTTGGGCGCCATAATCGGCACCCAAGGGAGCAACGGATGAATATGAAAACATATTCATAGTTGCCCCCAACAGGCATAACAACAACAACAACAACGGGTCACCTAAATCAACTTAGTCCTAAAGTCTAAACTTACATAACTAAAGCTATAATAAAGCTAAACTTACACTAACCGTCGGCTAGAATTCTCCGACGTCTCGCAAAAACAGCGTCGGCAAAGCTGGCCATACACGCGCAATGCTCTCTACTAGAGACAACATTACTGAAGTCATATGCTCCTTCTACCAAGCGAATCCCCATTGCATCTAGGCTCCTCATATCAGAGTACTGGGTACATGTACAAAGCACATGTATCCAGTCCTCCACGGGGTGCCCACACACACATGATCTGGAATCCACCAAGTGCCTATTAAACAAAAAGTCATTAAAGGAGCAATGTCCCGTCAGTATAAAACCAAGGAAGAGCGAGAATTTCAGGCCCTTACTTGAGTACACCGTCCTGACATCTGGCACAAACATATACGTGACTCTACCGTTCATACTATTACTATACCTATGTTGCCATCTATTTAACACCGACTCTATAATCACTTGTGCACAGATGTTCATTTCAAACGGACTATCCCTAACCTCACTCCAGACATCCGGTCCAAACGGCAGACCCCTTTTAAGTCTATAGGACTATTAGGACAGTGAAGTGTGTGTTTTACGTCTATACCCGTCGTGGAGACTTAATTAGACGTTTGTAGGGATTTAAGCGTCCCTGCGCCCCCCCCGAAGGAGGTCCCAACTTTAGAACTTACATCATAGGCTATGTAAGTTCACCCCTTGGTAACAGGGTTTTTTTGCCATGCACCAATAGCGATTTTACAGCCCCCGCGAAGCTCCCACAAGGGGGCCTACCCAAGAGTACGTACTGGCAAGAACCTTAGTTCTTGGGGCTCCAGTACCCCGCGGTACCAAACTTAGTCTTTGGTAGGACTGTCGATCATTTGATCTCCCAACTTTGGACAGCCTATTGCCCATGGGTTGGTATCCCATTGATATTATGTTTGCTAAAAGGTAGATTATTGATCCAAGGAATTTTTCCAAGGTATCTTATAAAATATGCTTTTTGCATTTTTGTTCTGGCCCCGTGATCCTTGGACGAAGCACCTATGCCGGTACTCCGTTTCAGGGCGGGGCCCAGGACTATTAGGACAAACAAATCTCTACCCAATGATGCCGGAGAGATCTGCGTTTGCTCGACTCCTTTGAAGGACTCGGAGCCTCTTCATTACTGCTGCCGCCAGTTCTTGCACTGCTTGCCATCGGCTACTGGAAATGACCATGTGCCATACTATGTTTTCGGGGGTAGGAGTTTCTTAGTACGGCCAACCTGCTTCTCTGTTGCTCAAAGCGAGGACAGTAGAAAAACACGTGACCTACGTCCTCTTCTACTCCACAAATGGTACAGCAAGGGTTGTCGTCGTGCATAAAACGATGCAAGTATGATCTAAAGCACCCATGAACTATGATGGGTATGGGTAGATTTGGTATACACCTAAGATAGCCTTTTCGTGATAGATTTAATATTCTCTTCAGAAAAAAACCTCTCAATAGATTCAAATATTTCACACTATGTATCCTCGTGAAATTGCCTGCCACAGTAGTTTTCTTCACTTTACAATATGTTAGCAATAAAGCGATTGGTGCAGCTGAAGATACTCCAAAGAATCAATCTCAGTTTGTGAGTGTGTATTCTTTTGAGATATTCCGCTGAAACTATGTTTTATTATTTTTAAATCCCTCCATATTTCTTGGGCGGTATAGCTAATTTGTCATTCTGTTTGGAACTACCAGAACGAAGCGTCATAGACCCAACAAAATGTATACATAAATATTCTTGACTAGACGTAACCGCTCACGACCTCAGATATTCTCTGCCTCACATTTATGTCTGCAGTATGCTATTAAAAATAGGCGCAACAATCTAACAAAAGTCATATTTAAGGGTGGTGGGTATGCAAAAATATAGATCAAGCCAAATATAACTTTTGCTTAATCTAGTTGCAGAGAGTAATAAATGTTCGATACAAGCTAATACAATAGGTTCTTATTAAACATCCGAGTTAGAAATACAAACAAAAGTATTCATTACTACCCTTGAACTCATCAGCCGCGTTCACGTCTAATCTTGCATACGATTTTGTGAATTAATTATTATAAAAAATCACTGCATTACTGCCATTGATACTGACGCATCTTTGGTATGGTTTGAGCATCGAATTTAATTATTCAGTTCCTTATATTACCATGAAGATCTTCATCATAAATGATTTTTTCTTATTTTTTCGTTTTCATTAGGTTTCCTCTTGCAACCGTTTCGTAAGCCAAAACGTGTGCGAACGGCATTTTCGCCCACACAGCTCCTTAAACTGGAGCACGCCTTTGAGGAGAACCACTATGTGGTGGGGGCAGAGCGAAAACAATTAGCACAAGGTTTAAGCCTAACAGAAACTCAGGTAAAGCTTTTCCTAGCACTCACTCACCCACGCACCCACACCACTTCACGTACACAGCACTAATCAAATTAAGCTAATTTAACTTTATCATGACATTTGCATGGAACACACAATAATACACACATTATTAATGAAGGCGCTATTAACACGCCCCACACACTCGCAACAATTCTACAACAATACGTTTGTCTACTATTGTTGGTGCACCCGCCGCATACATATTTTATTGAAATGAAAGCAATTACAATACAATCACCGCAAATATGGGGTAAGTAGCATGATGAGAAGAGAATGAAAGATTCTTATCAATTTTGGGCATACGTGCTACTCAAGTGCTTGAAATTCAATAATACCTTCAACGAAATCCTCACACTTGATGTTGAGTGGAGTGGACAGGATCGAGTATTTTATGGCATTCTTGGCATAGTTATTAGAGGGGCGGCTCCCACAGAGCAGCCAAACGAACCCTTTACTCTTTAAGCAATTATTCGCTCATATACAAACGATACTTTCCTTGCTTGTATGGGGAGAAATCGCTACATGGGTGACGCAATATAACAACAGTATAACAATACGTTACATGCAAAAACTGGCAATAGTTGTGTAAAGAAGAACTTTTAGCCGTTAAATGATTGCATGTCAAGTGGTCGTTAACGAAAGCTTACGAGTGTTAACAAAATTATATGGAAACCTCAATCAACCCCCTTTATATACGTATGCATACATGCAGGGGCTTCACACACATACAAACACCACCTAAGAAAAATTCGTTACAATTAGAAAACAATCCGTTTCATTTGAACCGAGAAAGGGGGTTGACATGAAAATTACCACCAAACGAAAATGATTCTTAACGCCCTTTAATGCAAATGCTTGCACGTTTGGTATGTGAGTGTATATGTGTATGTGTATGTTTATGTAAGGGAAAATTAGCTTATGGAAGCTACTTTTTAGTGGAGGTGGGCGAAGAAAGCGCAATTATAGCCCAACGATCAGCACACCTTTGCCACTTAAAAAACAGTTGAAATGCTTTGTCACGTTTTCGTTGCTTTTTTCCTTTTTGTTCATTTTAAGTATCATAATAACAACTAATTATACGTTCATATTTCAGGTTAAAGTATGGTTTCAAAATCGTCGCACCAAGCATAAGCGAATGCAACAGGAGAGCGACAGTGACTCGAAGAGCCAAAAAGGCAGCACATCCGGCGATAATGAGGCCAAATGTGATGGTTCTCAAACCAGTTTCGATGATGATCAAGATGAATTGGATGACGACGTGATCGACGAAACTGAAGATGAAGTCATCGATATGGATGACTATGATGAGCAGCAGCAGCATGAGCATGATCGTGATATCATTATAAGTGCAGAAGAACGTCAACGCATGACCGAACATTTACAAGAAATGCACAACAGACACTTTACGCATAATCAAATGATACATCAACAGCAACAACAACAGCAGCAGCAACAGCAACAGCAACATCAGCATTTATTGCAGCATCACCAACATTATCTGTTACAACAACATCAGCAGCAGCATCAGCAGCAGCAACAACAACAACTATTTCACACGCAAAGTGATCAGCAACATCGAGAATCGTCAGATTGTCATCGGAAACATTAACTTAACCAGACCTTAATCGAAGCGAAAGCATTTAAAAATATTCGTTTGTGCTCGTGCGACACTCTCAGCTGCGACTTGTGGAGATATATGCACACCTCTGATCTATGAGTATCAGCTCTTCTTGGTTATTCTTCTTAAAAGGAGAATTTTTGCAGCACTTTGTTTAGAAGCAAATAAAGAACATCTATGCCTGGCCATTCTAAAAGAATGCCCAAAACTGTGCAGCTACGTAAATTGTGAAGCAAAGTGTAATATTTTGAAAATTGAACGGTTCAAGAACCGCTTAAAGAGTAGAAGCATCACAAACGTGACAAATTTGTTAAGTAGCTCGATTGTGTACACAAGTAGTGCTGAAATATTTTCCTCAAATCTGTATGTGATTCAATCGACCATCTCGTGTATAATTTCTTATTTGCCAAATTTAGATTGTTGCGTTGATAAAAATCAAAATTAGCGAAAACGAGGTAACTCAAAACCAAGATCTGCCCCTCTCTCCCTCTCCCCGTCTTCTATATATACTTACTCGTATACATATGTATATAATCGTATTTATTTCATTAGTTGTATGAAAAAGTTATAATTTATAATTAAAGTAAATTATCGGTAATGATAATGATAAAAATAAAAAAGGAATGTTTCTCGAACAGTTAAGTATATTAATCAAGTAAAATCTTTCATGGGACGCAAGTATGATACGAATAAAAAACCCATTTAAAAAAATTGTTTCTATCCCGAAAGTTTTACGCGATAACTAGAAAGGTTGGAGGATCGTAAAAGAAGTGAAGCATATCACTATGGAGCAATGGTTGAACGAAATCCAAATGATGCATGAGCCTAATGTGTTGCTCAATAAGAGCAGTTGTTGAAATCCCTCATAGGCCAGACGAACGTCTGCTAACAACATATATTAGATTTTAGAGTACGAATGAATCTCAGGGTTAGATTACCTGACCACATTCACAAATTAAAGTGTTAAAGTCTTGCTTCAATGTCATAAATTGGTAGACGGAGTAGCGTAAAGTTGCCGATATCAAAAACTGCTTGAAACCTGTCATTAACCAACCAGTTCATGTTGATTTGGAAATTGTAATTTTTGATGCTTAACTCTCTGGTCCAACTTTATCTTTAGTCGCACATTATGTGAACTACTCTTCGTACCAACTATAGACAACAATTTCGCGGTTGACAAAAAGCACACGTGTTCTAATTCACTATAACTTCTAAAGGAAATAGCTACAAAATTATATGCCTTATACCATAAATGAGCATGCTGAACGATTTTACGCGAATATGAATTAAAAAAAAAAAAATTAATGTGCAGCCTACCTCTCCTCTCCTCTGCATGCACAGCCTATGTATACATGGGTTATAATGTATATTGAAGACTGTGTAGATTGCGTGCTGAGCTACTCTCCTTCCGCACATATTACCTTAAAAGGCCCTTAATAAATTATACAACAACAACATTCGAACAGGTTATAATTAAACTAAAAACTTTCCCAATATTTACTTATTCGTACATACATTCATATACAATATGAATAAAGGCGAACGGAGTTTCATTTCAAAGCCGATAAGGTTGTCGTTCACTTCACTTCGCTTCTACATTTATATACACATGTTATAAGGTAATTATGATTTTAATGACTTTTTAATGAAATATTTTTAGAAAGTATATCATCACAGGGACACGGTCGGGGTGAGTCGAGGTGTATGGCGATAACGTTGGTCAGCATCTACGTGTATGCTTAACCTGTCATCGATCGAAACATTAATGCAATAGCAATGCATAGTTGTGAGAATGTGGAAGGCTGTTTGGGTAACAATTAAACCACCGAATAAATAGTTTATAATAATGGCTTACTGCTAAACGAATACAAGATACACTTATACCCACCACTTGGGGGTCGGAAGTATTTTCACTTTGTCGCAACATATACAACGCGAAAAAAGAGGCATATGCTGCCATGAAATGAAATTTTAAATCGATTAAGCCTTCGTATGTCTGGAGTTAACATTCTCCCGACGGCATGCATATATATAAAAAATGATTTCAAGAATTGATTCTTTCTTCGGCAGGTTGCTATGAGTTTTGAAACCGGGCAATATTTTAACACGACTACAATTAAAGTGAAAAAATATAATAAATATAAGAAGTTATATAAATGTATAAAAAAAAAACAGTTATAAACAGTTATATGTGTATGTATATATTTTGGGGCCAATTACGTTTTACTTGCGTTACCATGATATGGTTCAAGGACCTGCGCGAAGCCGTGCTTAAAAGTTTAAAGCCTTTGGCTGTGATTTTGAATGAAACATGCTCCCCTAAATGGGCGTGTCTGAATCTGATTCTCATTTCTTTTCATTATACATCTCTATGAAATATACGAAAATTTATTAAATTATCTTGAACGTGTTTGTCCACAATCTGAGTGAAAAATTAAATTTTTTTTTTATTGTATAAGAATTCTCTACTTGCTTAAATATATTAGTATTGCCACGCCCAAAATTGCATGATTATTCAAATAAATTTGAGGTATTTTGGAGCAGGAGTGTTGTGGTGTTCCATTTGGAAGATATTAACGATAGTGGGTATCCTAGACTTGGCGTACGCCTAACATAGCCCTTTCTCACTTATTTAAATTATATTATTTATACATTATTTCTTTATTATTGTGTTGTCTTTAATCGCATTCACACACATAAATAATACGCATGTGCGTGCGATTGTGGATCATGTTCATGTAGAGGAGCTGCGCATGCAAACAAGTTCCACGAAATGTTTATTGTAAAGACAACGTTTATAAAGTAATTAGCCTCAATGAGTAGAAAATGATTACTGTTGTTATTGCAATTGTTCTTTTTGCTTTTGTTACAAATAACTGCATTAGTACATAATTAAATTCATTCGACTCAACTCAACTGTTCATGATATTACATTTCAACAAAAATGAAACATTTATTTGTGTGCATAAGACACATCATATATGTGTGTGTGTGCACAGTATTCATGAATAAATATGTTTTACCATGTGCACGATAATTTTTTAAGACATTTCAATGAAATTTGGTATAAAGACATTTATTGGCTCAAAGAAGAATCCTATTATATAAAATGGAACGGATTGGATATTTTTTAGAACCCCTTGTGGAAATATAATATATTATTTGACGAAGTAAACCAGTTGTGGTATAATTTAAGGGGCTAACTCGACCGAGCTCGACCGACTATAACGGTTTTACTCGTTTTTTATGATTTTATACAAATTTTATTATAAACATTTCCAAACGTTATGGTGGTAATTAAAACATTTCATTTCTAGCACGTTATCGCAGCAAAGCTTCTCATAATTTCATTAAATCATATAAACTACATGCGAACTTATTAAGAATGCATATTAGGAAATATTTGTACCCTGCCTGTCTGTCCGTTTCTCCATGTAAATTTTGATCCATCTACATATCGCATTAATTAAAATATTTTGATAATATTTAGTATTGGCCCAAAAATAGTCCCATTGAAAATGCTGCGAGTTGAACTATTTGTAGAACCTCTCCCCATATAAAGACATCTTATAACGGAAGTCTTTATATGACAAAAAGTCGCAACTCTTAATATTTTTTGACGAAATTTAATGAAGAATAGTTAATTAGCTTAATTATTAGCTTTGCCAATATTGGACCCGATTGGACCATTTTTAGAACTTTTTTGTGGCAACGCTTCGCGTTTTCTGATATAACTAAACTATAGCAAACCAAACTAATTACGGCATAATTTTTAGAACTAAGTGGTGTAGAGTATTAAATGGACGGGCTTGACCGACTATAACATTTTCACTTCTCTGTTATTAACATTTCGAATTCGTTCTTGTTATTATAACAACAGGTTTGAAGCATTCTTGTTAAAGTAATACGATCACGTATCGTTAGAGTAAATTTTAAAATAATTACATTGAAGTTGCACACAACGATTTATTATTAATTTTAATTTAATTTAACCAAACTCCCACCGTACCATAGTTAGTTCAAATGTCCTTTTTATTGATTTGAAAAAGTATGCACATATATCCCTAATACAAATTGAAATTAAGTACGAAAATAGGTACATAATTTGATGAGATCTTCGAGCCCAAATTTAGCATTTAAAGTCTAAGACTAGGAGCTTTAGATTCAACGTAAATTAACAATGACAGATATTAAGCGCACAGGCAGACTTTTGAGCATTCGATTAAAAAAAGTGCTTCTGAATCGGCTGACGTATGTATTTGTATAGAAGAAATGAAAATCTTTAGAAAAAACATTTTGCCCAATTTTATTAGCAGCACTTCCATCAATCAATATCACAAATCAAACTCAAAATAACAATTGGCGCAACTGTGAAGCCCTATGTATGCTCACTTTGCCAAAACGTTTGTAGCACTCAATAAATTTGAATAATTGTACTGTACATAAACAGCGTACAGAGATATTTCTGTAGTCTGTAGTCTATCTCCTTTCCTTTAATCTCTATACGAAGTAGGTTTCTGCGTTTGTTTAAGTCCACTTTAATGCAAGTGTTGCGTTGTTCAACAAACATTAAGTACATGGCTGCATAATTATCGATATTTCAACCAATGATTCATGTAAGCGTGTACGTTGTATACATGTAGGTGCAATGAATCGATTTTACAATTGAATGGAAATGAAATGCTAATTTCATTGTCGTTCGTCCGTCCCGTTCATATTCGTATCGTTACTAGCGTGTATTTGTTATATTATTGATGTTGTTATTGTTGTTAGTTATTTATATATATTGATTGGAATACAAAGGGTTGGTTAACGTGTGCTTACTAGCGCCGTATCTGAATTGTGAATTGTGTCTACCAAGCCAAACGCCCATTGTCTTCCCATCCTCTGTTGGCATGTGGTGGTGCGTTAAATTATTTGTACAATACATTGTTCTGATCTTTTCTCTTTTTTAAGTACAAAGAAGGGTCAAAGACAGAGACGGAGACAGAGAGACAGAGAGAAGTTCCGTTGTCCTAAGGGTGTAGGCGCTTTCAAATCCCACTTGTACACGTTTAAAAACATTGGTCGATTTTTCACTTATATTGCATTGTTACTATTGCTGTTGTTATTTTCTTTACTTTGTTGCTTTTTCAATGTTTGTTTTTATTATTTTTAGTTTTAGTTTGTCTTCGTTTTTGTATGTAATTTAAGCGCACCATTGCGGGATGTGCCGTTTATTTTAATTCAAATTGCGAGACATTCAGACGTCTCCGTTGGATATGTAACGAAGCTGTACAACTCTCTATATATACCTATACATGCATATGTTAAGAAAAACAAGTAAAAATGTTGTGGTTGGTCAAGCCCGATCAATTAATACCCTACACCATTTAGCTCTACAAATTATGCTACAATTGTGTCAGTAAACACGTGGCATTGCCATACAAGTGTCTCCGTGAAATATCATTAGATCAATAGATGTTCTTGCACTAAATTTCATCGAAATATTTTAATAAATGCAATCTGTAGATTGCGCAAAAATTTTACATGGACAGACAGACGGACATGATTACCTCGATTCACATTTTGATTCTGAATCGATCGGCATAATTGAAGCTGAGTGTGGCATTTGTCGTTTCGGAGTTGCAAACATCCGCACAAACTTAAAACACCCTCTGCTACATGCAAGCGAGTATTTGGCCGCACAGGATTGGTTTGTGCAAGTTGGTTATAGAAAGAGTGGTGCATACAATGGCTTTTGCATACGATGCAAACGTGCGGCTGGGTAACAAACATCTTTCGGACAGATTTTCCTTCAATTGTTCATTCGCTTTTGTTTGTTTTTGCTGTATTGTCCAGGCGTTTTGAGCTTGTGGCCACATTTGTACAATACATACATGCTTACAAATTTTATTGTGCAAATTGTTTGCTGCGTGTTTCGCACAACAGAAGAGCGCCCCGTTACAGCACTCTGCCCAAGCCTCCACAACCAACAATCTATCGTCGTCACTGAGTCTAGTTTAATGGTGGGATTTGTTATATTTGCATATATGGACAAAATCATGTTGTTGGAGATGGTGCAGTGTTGCCGTTTTCGTTGCTTTTCTTATTCTATCGATACTCGCAAACTTGTGTGTGTTGTTAGGTATTGCTTTTCTTAGCCAGTCGCCCTTCATTGTCGTGTTTTCTACAGTGCATCCCCTCATTCCATTGAAATAACATTAAATATATTTTATTGACTTTTGACTTCTAATAAACCACACATTCACATCATTTAAGGCTTCTCGCTTAGGGAGGTATACATTTTATAATAATTTTATTATAATAGCGATTTGTTGGAGGTGTTTGTTTATCTGCATCGTGTGTCTTTCTGATCAGTTTTTCCAAAAAATAATGAACTTCTTCATCTTCGGAACCGTTAGATCGTGAGAAAGTCGATTATGAATCCAACGCATTTTGAATGTTTGTCAAGTTTAAAATATCATTTAAAATCGTCCATCGTCCATCGTCCATCGTCCAATAAAGTATCAAATAAACTTCTTATAAATATTAGAATTATAGTGAACGAAATGAAGTGGATCTCAATTGTAATTAGAAATAACTGAAATGAAATTAGAAAAACTTCAAAGAAAATTGGAAAAATTTTAAGTGACGTTGCAAAGATTCCAAAGGGGACTAGAATGAGCTGAAGTGCAATTGCAAAGAACTCAAATCGAAAGGGACTATATTTCATATAAGATTCGGGTGTAATAAGTTTGGCACCCAGCTTCCAAATCTCAGTCGTTTTCGGCCCGTACACGCCACAATCTACAAAATTTATTTGGTGCACATATTCACAACTAGTGCATCCACCGATGTGCTACACCTGAAGTAGAATCCGACTTGTAAGTTGATCGGTAATGCATACACAATCATATGAAGCAATCAAGCGTTTTTTTTTTGATTTTTTATTCTTGTTTATTCAAAATAGTCTCCTTCTGAATCAATACTGCGCTGGAAACATTTTATATACTCAACGTATGGAAAGGCTTTTCGTATAACGGTCAAAGTCTTTTGGATGCCCGGAATGGTGTCGCAACGATTTCTTTTCATCGCCAATTTCATTTTGGGGAAATAGCCAGAAGTCGCACAAAGCCAAATCAGGTAAATATGATGGAAGATCGATAATAAATTAAATCTTTTTTGGTCAAGAATTTACGCACCATGAATGCTTTGTGAGATGAGGCATTGTCGCGCAACAAAAATCACCTGCCTGGCTTCCGATATTCAGGCCGAACCCGTCGAATTCTGACCCACAATCGTTGTAGAACTCCCAGATAGTATTTTACGTTCACCGCCGGACCTTCTGGGGCGAACAATTCCCTTTAAATTGGTCATCTGTGAGAGTATGTAGCACGAAGTACACACAGACCTTCCGTTTGCTAAAATCTTTGGTCAAAATTCAATAGACTGCGTTTTCGGTATCCCAGTTTCCTCTTTGATCGGTCTCGCAGACACACAGGGGTCGCTTCGTAGAATTTTTTAAATTTTATTTATTATTCTCTCTCTGCTTCATGTTGGTTTTTCGATCGCGTGTGCGACGTACACATTACATTATACGTCAAGCCACAGTGAAATGTCAAGCGAATTCACTCAAATTTTGAGATTAAGTCATCGTTTACTTATGTTTTGATGTCGCTCCGCTAAGATCTTTAATGGAACCAGTCTCATCCTACCTGGGACCGACTGTGTATACATGAAGTCGTGTAATCGAAATATCTGTTATCCTAATCTATATAGATTTAGTAGGTATTTCTAGCATCCAGTAATCTACAAATAACGATAAATTTTTCCTAAATTTATTGTAATCAAAATCCCTTATAAAACTGAATTATTCACACTAAACTTCCAAGTAGATTAACAAGTTCAAAATTTCAGGAGACAGCAATCTCTAAATAACTATCTTTTTCTTAAAATCTACTTAAATGTACCAAAAGTACTCTACGTTTAAACCCTTATTATTTAGAAGGAATTAAGAATGTCCACATTTTTGTATACATCAACAATTTCTACAAAAAAAAAACCGCCCTGACTTTTATATCTTAAGTACATATATTTTTTATGAGTCCACAGTGAACTTGTTTTAAATGTTTCATTGATATGTCATCGCACCATAAAACCTGTGTCATTTGAACTACCTCTGGTTGTTTGCGTTTCTTTTATTATCCGAAACCCGGGTGAAAATAATTCAGAAGCCGAACTACATAAAATGACAACACACACAAACCACAAAAACAATAACTTCTCGTAACATGCTCTTGCGTGCTATTTTATAACATTTAGAACGAATTTCATAATTTAATAGTTTTCCCTTAAAATCAAGTTTACACAGATTACGCAGTTAAGATAAAGGTGCACTCGGATTTAAACTGATTTAAAGGCATGAAATCGCATTCATTATCTGTACTTCTGGTTAAGTTTAGTTAATAAGGTCAGAGTTTTTACGGTCAAAAAAATGTACTTAACTAAAACGTTGATATTTGCAATAGATTATAAAGATAATTGTATAATTTTTATTATTACTCATACTTGGGGATGTTGGTTGTTGGTGTTTTCACTTTATATCTTAATTTACGTGAGAGATTATGAACATTATCAGTTCACGTTGTTCGGGTTTTTTTACGAGTTGGAACGTAACGTTGATAATTAATTCGAGTTGCATTATGAGCATAATGCAACTAGAACTACATCTACAACTACAACCACATTTACACGTGTAATCGACATTGTTGAATGCATGGGAATAACGACCAGGCTCGATTATCACGTTCGCTTAGGTTTAAAGGAACGCGAGAAAGAAAAAGATAAAAATGGAAGTCATAAATTTCTTTGGTACACCAACACCTACCCACCTTTTCTGTGGAATTAAATGTAATTTGACACCTGTAAATGAGCACAAGCAACACTTTGCCGGCCTCCCTCCTCCCCCTCCCCTTCCGCGGTTACGTGCACTTTGAGTAATTCCATTCATTTAACTTTTCTCTCCTTTCGCTGTATGCATAAACGTTTCCTAGTTAATGTTGTTTTATTAACATGTTCGTATATGTGTTTGTATACATGTAACACTTTGTTGTTGTTGTCAGTGTGTAATCAAGATGCCATCGCATTCATGAATGTTTCCCTTCTCATTAAAACGATTCATGCTAAAAACAGACACAACAGACATTTTGTCGCCATTAAGCAGCCGAAAATACGAAGCGAAAGCGCATCTCAACTAATCTAGGCCACTGCATCGAACACATCCCTCTTATATTCACATACAGGATTATGCCAGCTGAGCTGCATTTGCTGCTTGATTTTTTCGCTTAATAAAATATTAAGATTACGCATGAAAGCGACAAAAACTAAATCACATTTCAGTTGCTAAAGCGTATCTAGATGTTGCAAAGTCGCAACAAGGAGCTATACTACTAAGCGAAGCGGACGGAATAGCTACATTTAGCTGAAGCAAGCTTGGAATACCCTTCAACTCTTAATAGAGTTGGACAGCACTAATGGTATCATATGGGCGGGTTTTTTTTTAATTCCCAAACAAATTTCAACTTAATAGTTCCGTTACAGTCATGAGTAATTTGTATTAATTATGGGCGTTGTTGCCTCGTAATGTGGCTTCTCAGAAACCAAAAGCAGTATAAAAAATAAGGAAAAGTAAATTAAAAATGGAATGGAATTGATATGTAATTGAGTCTGCAAGAGGCTTTCAAAGGTGGTCGTAGCCACAACGATTCACATTTCATTGCTGATCAAAAATCTGCAGCGTTTTTCTGGTTGTTGCAAACGGAATAAATAACTAAACTGGTACAAATGTGAAGGATATAATGAGGGACAATAGTAATAACAACAACTAAGCGCAATTGTAGCAACACGAGAGGTAGGAAAGCATCTCTTGTGGTTTCCTACTACTTCATAAGCTGTGGTTGGTCATTGGTTTCTCGGGTTTTGCTCAGCTTTCTGCTCTATTTCAAACACCCTAAACAGTACACAGATTCTTCCTTAATTAACCGCAACTTCTAGGTCGATCTAGCCATGTTCGTTTTTATAATAATGGTTCAGTCAAAAAAAGTTGACAGGAATTCCATTCATAACAGTTGTTTCTGGCTCCTAATTCGACCGCTGTGTACATATTTTAAGAATCGCATGGAAGTGAAGGGCATCTAAGATGGCACCAAAGCTAATTAAAGTGTTTCTGCAATACTTGTTCTTTTTTTGAGGAATATCACTTTGAGTATCTAAAGCTATGCGTTCTTCCACGTTGCGTTCCTCTCTTCCCAATGTGGTGTTGGTATGTTTATCCTCTGGGCCAGCAAATTGTTTTTATTTAGGCGAACGCAATGTTTTTTTCTTTTTTTTTGTGGCCAATTAATTAAGTCCGTTCATGTTGTTTTTCTGTTATTTCTTTACATTACATATATATTCACGTACAAAGGTTGTTTTGTATGTTTTTGGGTTTCATGCCATATCAGACCATCAGACTTGGCCAACAAGCTCAATTAGTTGTTTTCTTTTTTGCATGTTTTACTTTATTTATCTCCTTCTTTGCTCTTTGCTGGAGTTTGAAATATATTTTCATTTAAAAGCGTCCGCTTGCATTTTGGTTTTTAAAACTCCCTCATATTTAAGTGGATATTTAGTACATAAATGGGAAGCCTAGTTAATGTACAAAAAAGGAGAAGAAGGCTACATATGGCTTGGCATAAATTTTAGATAGATACCTTCCGGATTGGGCAGGCGTGGCAGGCCACTCATTTATTTATAAAAATATTTCAGCTAAAAATCTCAAATCGTGACAGATACCTCTGATCATTTATGTACATTTCACGTATCACCGTACAACCTATAACGTAGATGGATGTTAATAAGGTTTTTGATAGCATTGGCGTGAATTATAATAAAAAAGTTAAGGATTTCAGAGTATCTTCTGATTGCGTCCAAATTTGGCACAACCAAATATTAAGTCAATTAACTATTATGAACCAATTTTTGTCAAGAACTATTAAGAATTGCGATGTTTTGCCATATAAAGGCTTCCTTCATAATAGGACTTTATATAGGGAAGGGTTCTAAAAATGGTTCGATTCAATTAATTAATAATTCTTTCATGTCCATGTAGCAAATTTCATCAAAATATCTCATAAAAAGGCGGACATGGTTAAATCGATACACATTTTGATTCTGAGTCAATCGGTATAATTAAACGTACGTGTGGCATTTTTGAGGTTTAGGAGTTACGAACATCCACATAAACTTAATATACCCTTTAAAACAAGTGGTGCAGGGTATAAAAACTAAAAATATCAGCCAGAGACATATGGACTTAAATGGCCAATCGATTAATATTTTGAGATAATATACAATATTTATTTATTATATAAAGGATCTCTGGCGCCTCCTCCTTGTTGTTAGTATAACTCTCAAGAACACTCTAAAGACTTTTCATTACAGTTATTTTTCCCTGAAAGGAAAGTAAATAATAAGTTTTTGACTGTGTACAATACGAAATTATCACCAACAAGAGCGAGAGCTACAAAAACTGGTGAAAATCTTCTTCTTTCTTTCCGATATTATACTTTATTGATTGTTTGTGTATGACAATTTGAAAGGATAATTAAGTAACGAAAGCATTTGCTGATATGATCAAATAATTTGAGCACGCTTTACGTGAAATCAAACAATAAAGAATCTCCATAAAATTAGTCACGGCCACATAAAACAGTCTCCTGCAGTACTCATAATGATGAGTAGTAGTGAAAATCGATGGAATTACAAACAACATCTAAGTTTATGTGAAAACATTTTAACCACCTCAACAGGACACCCCATAAATATGAAAAATACTGGCTGGAGAAAAGAGTACTTCGGCAAATAATGCCCACGATTGAATAGGTTTAGTAAAGCTTGAAAAGCACAATGAAAAATCAAAAACCCTTGTGCATGTGCAAGTGCACGCTTTCCTTTTGTATTGAATGATGCACTCATCAACGTTATCATTATCGTCATCGTCATCGTCATCGTCATCGCCATCGCCATCGCCATCATGTTCATCATCTACTCATATTGGTGCCTTTGACTAATTTCATATAAGGTGTTGCCAACAACTTCCTCTGTTAGCTTTGGCTATGCCGAGTAGAGGAGTCATAACCATAACCAAACAATCGGAGAGCCATCTACTGAGAAGGGAGTTGCTCTATAGGTAATTGGCATGTGTTGATTACAACTTTATACATGTTCGTATGTATATACTCAGCAAATACTTTTCACCATGTGTACATACAAACACATTGGCGGGGTGAAGACCAAAATTGAGAATGTGTGATGGTTCGTTGGCATTTCAGATCGTCTCTGCCTTGTTATGGTCTGAGTACTTTGACGCAGTTGCGCCAAGGCTAACTTATACATACATGTCGTTATTTTCAAACATTAGTTTTGCAATATATAAATATGTACATAGACGTACACACACACACAAACATTTATCAGTATATCATTTTCAGTTTCTTTTTCCACTTTTCTTTTTATTATTATTGTTCAGTTTTGTTCTGTAGCTCCAGTGCACGGAATAGTCGGCCCTTTTTCTTACATACATACCCATACACATACACAAACATACGTGGTTGTTGTTCTTGCTATTGTTTCATATTATTTAGAGTGTACATCACATCACATCTCTTGTTGTTTATTTTTAAGCTATAATTTATTTCTAAATTGCCAGCCATCGGCCAGGATTTCCAACTAAACTGCAAATTAGCAGCCAATTTCCCAGTCGATTAATAACCATAATTACAGTTCACAATACGCGAACGCAACAACAACAACACCGCTCAAATTGCAGCGTCAGCAGCAGCAGCAGCAGCAACAACAACCAAATCAAAAGATTTCTTATAAATGCACATGTTCATGTGAATATCAACGTAAAGGTATGAGCGTATGTGTGTTTATGCCCCTGCTGAACTTGATATACTGTAAGTGCCGAAAAAAACACACCAAAAGCCCGTAATAATGTGCGCACATGTGCACAAATGCATTTAACACTTGTATACATGTACTGTGTGGTGTACAAATTTGATGGTTGCCTTCTCTCTCGCGTTAAGTATACAATTACTTTAAATTTCTCATAACATTTGTACGTTTTGAAGACCGCCCCCATGGAAAGTGCCGCACGGCGTTATAATATAATTCGTTATCGTTCAATCATGATGATTATTAGTATGCGGAAATTCATCAGAAAGAATTTCATCGAAGATGTTTCATTTACGCAATCACAGCCAAGCCCACGGAGTGTTATGAGTTCGTTGCTAGCCAGCCGATTTTCAATTTAAATTCGTCTCTTTATGATTTTATTTCTTTTCGTTCTTTGTATTGTGCTTGCCTCCTTGCTTCCTTGTACAAATATTTTGTACAACACGGAGGTGTTTATTTGCAGTTTATTTGTTGATTGCTGGTTTGTGGCATCAAGTGATCGGGTGAAGTTGCTCATTTTAATTAAAATAAACAAGTGAAAATGTTATAGTCGTCAAGCCCGACCATTTAATATCCTACACCACTTAGCTCCACAAATTATGCTATAATTAGTTTGATTTGATCTGTATGTGTATACGTCAGACACTGCCACAGAAGTTATTTTTCATTATATGGAAAGAGGTTCAAAAAGGTTCTGCCAAGTTTTGTATAAAAATTTTAAAAATTTTCAATTTCGTCGCAAAAAGATTCATGTCATGTAGTAGCGTTATATGGGAAGAGGTGCTAAAAATCTTCAAATAGAAACCATTTTCCAAAGAGCACGCCTTTGGATCAAGACACGTCCTTGTACCTAATCTCATCGATTTATCTTAGCAACTGTGACCAACTTATAAAGTTTTAGAAATTTACTAGAATTTTGAAGTTGTAATAAAATCATTTCCAATTATTGATAATTGATTCCAATTGTAAAACATTTTAATATCCTTGACAAAATTTTCAAGATCACAGAAACGATTTAATAATTTCAATCTTAAATATGGTAAAATATTAATTGCAAAGTTAATGGGAAATGTTTCGTCTGTTTCGTACCTAAATGTGTTCAGTTTTAACCGAGATTCTCATTTATACGTTTTGCCAAATGTGGTACCATTGGTTTTATACACTGTCACATGTTTTGATGTTTTGATGAATAAATCTTATATTTTGACCACACAAAAATCTCACCCCTCCACAAATTGATGCACATTTTCATCTGTAGTTGTCTCATGCATGCTATGAAGAGTCAACTCTTCAGTAACTTTAAAGCACTTGTCGATACCTCAAACATATAGCAGCAACTATAAAGTATCTGAAACATCAGTAGACTAATGTAATGCCAGTGACAGTCACTAAAATTTTTAGCATTTTCATTCAGTTATTTTTACCCATTTATTCAACACGGCATGAAATTGTTTCGGCTGAAAATAATACATTTAATTTTTCTAGACCTATGTCCTGTGCTACTTGGATTATAAATTATTTTATTAATTCGCCATCAGTAAATGGATTTTTGCGCAACCTAAAAGATTGCTGTTGTTGGCATTTCATTTTTAATCTTTGTTTCTTAAACAACCGTTGTTGAGATAAGAGATCCACTTTCAAAGATTTGATTTTCTTTAACCGAAGCCTCAGCAGTGCGTGTTTGAACTTGACGGACGAATGACAGGCCTGCGCGCACTCGTTTTATATAAAATAACCGGACAAAGTTGAATAATTTAATGTGATCTAACGGAATGAATGTTTTAGGAATTTTAATAGTGAACAAATGAATAATAATATAATATTATTTTATCGGTTAACTGTTTATATGAGCTGTGAGCTCGGTCCACGTCGGCCTTATGTGCAAAAAATAATAATAATAATAACCGTAGACTTACTGTAAATTTAGTGTCGTTGATTGTTATATTCTTTTTAGGTGTTTAATCACCAGCACTAAATACATTTCCTTATTTTCCCGCGCAAATATTTATACATCTCAATATCTACATTTTCATATTATTTAAAATTTTATATATTTAAGTTTTTTTTTTTTTGAAGCTGAACTTTCCATTATTTGGTTGGCCGCATAAAACATCAGTTACGAGCAGATGTGGTCCGTGGCCGTCATGACGAATTTGATCCAATTTAGAAAAAAATAAAAAAAATATATCAATAATTTACAAGTTGTCTGTGCTATGTTATTTCTGCATAACTAAAGCATTGGAAAATAATGCTCTCAAATAATAATACAGTACAGAGTTACCAATGTTCGTAAATGTAAAATTTTATAAACAAAGAGAATGTGTAGATATGATGTAAAAAAAAAACAATTAAATTATTAAAAATATTATTATAATGTTTCATTCTATTAGATTAAGTATAAAGAGTATAAATATTAGATATTTATCGACCATTAAAGGTATTCAACGTTTTTGTACCACTAATGCACCATCGGATGGTCAACAGGAATCAAAAGGTAAAATTACTTCTGCAATAATCCACTTCATCTACAAAGCATGTACTATGCATTTTAGGAATAAACGAGGACTCCATATTAGTGGAAAAAGATGATAACATTACACTGATAGGCATTAATCGACCGAAGCAACGGAATTCCATAAATAAGGAAACTGCTGAAAAATTAACCACCGCTCTAGTCAACTTTGAAGATGACGATACGTCACCGATTGCGGTTCTTTATGGTGAAGGTGGCAATTTCTGTGCGGGCTATGACATTCAAGAATTGGAGAAACAAGTGGCGAGGAGCAGCATGGATTTTTTATTACGTCACGAAGGCTCAGTGGGGCCAACACGTCGTCATATGCGTAAACCTGTAATATGCAGCATTAACGGGTATTGTATAGCTAATGGTTTAGAACTCGCATTAATGTGCGATATGAGAGTAATGGAAGAGACAGCCGTAATGGGTTTTTTTAATCGACGTTTTGGTGTACCCCTGAGTGATGGTGGCACTGTACGATTAGGCGCCATAATAGGTTTAGGCCGAGCTCTAGATTTTGTACATACAGGGCGGCCCATTAGTGCGAAAGAAGCTCTACAGCTGGGCCTTATCAATCGTGTAGTAGCTACTGGTACTGCTCTAGGTCAAGCGGTAAACTTAGCATTTTCTATTGCTAAATTTTCACAAGCACCATTACAACAAGACCGCAATACATTGTATGTTAATGCGTACAGGAGGCATGGTTTTCGGACATCTGTTCAAAATGAAATTATGAACACTTCAAAAGAAGTGATTCACGAAATTAAAGAGGGAGTTAAACGATTTAAGCAATGTAAGTATTTGATGGAAAAAATGTTCTGTCTTAGTAAACAAATTTGTTACCAATCTAGCTAAGCAAAAAGGAGCAAAAACTGATGCATGGCACATTAAGGAAAAACCTTTAACGGATTGGGAAAAAGCTGAAATGGTTCATGAAAGTAAAACCCAAAAATAAACATTCGAACCATGTAGGGAGATCTGAAGTAATATCTTCTTTACGCAGTCCTCGTTATTCACAGTTGGCGGCAAAATTCGGTAAGAGTGTAAAATTGTTATAATGCGCTATACAAATGGGTTCTATAATAAATGCACTAAATGAATACTATTAATAGTAAATAAGTAGACTTTAATAATCTGTTGTGTTTAACACGAAAAGAAAATGCATACTATGTGTCAAACAACTAAATAGCGCCTTCATGTAGAAGTTATTTACCTATAATGTATGTAATGAAAATGCAAAAAAAATGGTTACTGGTCACATACCATTAATGCATCTATTTATTGCACTTAAAATTTGAAAAATCAAACGGAGGTTACGCTTATAACGTTTAAGTTTTATCATTTAATTTAAGTGTATAAATTAAAACTTGTAAAAGTCTTTGTTTTCCTATAAAAAATTGTCTTTAGCTAGAACGTTTGCTGTGAGATTTATTCCGTCTCTTCCCATACAACAGATTTAAATTTTGCGCTTCACCACAAAAAACTAAAAAACAATAAACTAAACAAATTTGCTTCTGATCGATTTGTGATATACAATCCCACCATTTTAAATATAAATTATGAACCGTTTCTGCTATATAGAAGAGTGTTAAAAGAGCTTAGTTTACCTAATATTACGTTCATTTGTATAACAAATTAAAAATTCGAAAGATGATATATTTTTAAAATTTGATACCGACCTACCTAATTAATGGCCATTCACTCTCAATATATATATATATGTTGATATAAATAAGTACACAGAAAGTTCATAATACTAAGTAAACATGCGCTACAAACTTTCAAGTATAGTGTATAAAACTTGCACGCCGTAACGTTGCTGTCGCCAACTATGACAGTCGTTCTAAACAAATTTTTATATTTTTACAACTTTTAAAACAGCTGAGACGCTGGGCAAGCATGGTGTATGCTTCTTATTAGACATGTAATAATTAATTAGAGCTAAGTTTGTCAAGTGGCGGTTGTTGAATTCAGGTTAATATTGAAAACGCTCAAACTAAGCATTCCCAGTGTGTAAAATAAAAAAGTCAAGAATGTACCCATGGAAACATAATTAATACAAAATGAAAATCTCGCAACTCCTTAGCACCGTTAATGTAATATAACAAAGCATTAATGAAACCATTACTGTTATGTAAAGCCACAGGATTTTGTGCTTGCGTCTAAAGTTTGAACTGTATTACGCCTACAGTAGCTAAAGTTCATTTCGGTTTGGAAAATTTTCCAATTTAAACGAAATGTAGATTTTTCCTCGTTCAAATTCTCAACATATCTACAAAATTTGTTCACTTTGGTTTATCTAAGTTGGTGAGTCCCAAGTAAATATGATTTTTGCTTGTAAATATACACACGCTACAACCTAAATTGAGGCTTGGTGGTGGCAATACTGCACGTGATTTTGGATGTGTTGTCGTAATGTACATATATATAGGTGAAAAAGTCCGCTGCACTCAGGACAGCAATTGTTCGTTTCTGTTGAAAATTATTTTAAACGTTGTGTCACATTGGCCAGTGCCACCGCGAAGGCTTGCAATGCAGAGAAAGGATATTGAAAATCCAACGTGTACGCGTTCCCATCTATGCGACCAAACTGCATGACCTGATCATTGATGAAAGGAAGGAGTAAGGAGTAAGTGAATGAAATGAAAAATGAGACCAACAACATTTAATTAAAAACGTCAAAAACGTTGTCACCTGTTTGCCACGAAACTCTATTTGAAAATTTTTAGCAGATTCTTGAGTGACACGTCCGCCGAAATCCAATTGGTACACCTGACTCATTTCATTCCACATGGGTGCTTTGTTATGCATAACAAATTCACGCCTAACTGGTGTGGGACCTGCTGCACTGCTGCTGGCTGATGTACCATTCGGTTCAATCCGACCCCGCTTCAACTGCCAAAAACGAATATACAACAAATGCGTCTTTATTTAAATTCTATTTACCTTCTGTCTTAGCTGAGCTTTTTGAAATGTCTCCAGGTCGCGGTATTGTTTGCCACCGCCCCCACAGTCATTATTTGGATTAACATTCTCTTCACCGGAGCCATTCGTAGCATTGCCCTCGTCATCAGAACTTTCTATAATGTTTTGTTTTTTGCGCTGTCGCCTATTCAATAGGGGAGAGTGCAAAATATTACGTATGGGCGAATTGCTTTGATAACGCTTGCTTTTCTTGGTAGTTGCTGGAGACGCTGGGGAACTGCGCGGCAAGCGTTGTGGCGTAGTTGGCGTTGACAGGTGTCCCTCATCCAAATCCCTTAATCGGCTAATAATGTTCTCCAAAGTTGTCAGAGCCTAAAATCACCAGATTAACACAATTTATCCAACGGCAGTACCAACTCTTAACGTCTAAATGAAATGTTTACCTGGGTATGTAAGGAAACAGAAGCTCGCGTTTCAACAGGAGTTGCTTCTACAGTCGCGGTTTCATTTTTATGATCAGAAGTAACTTCGTTCACGTCATTACCCTCAGGTGTAATGTTCTCCGATCCACCACTTGAGCAGTTCTTAGCATCTTTGCGACGCCATCGACCTTCGGTTAATTGTTTCATAAAACTAAATCCATTGTCACTTTTTCGACACAATATCGGTGATGAATTGTTCGATCGCTGTTTACTGAAACGATGCTTGCGCGAGAACAAGGGACTATCAGTGAAACTGGTAATTACATCCATTCTTCTCCTGGGCACCCCTTCAACGTTTTTCATATGTTTGCCGGCACTTTCGGTATTTATAGGTGAGGGCTTATTCGCTACTGTTTGTTTAATCGAACTGGACGTAGTGTTGTTGTCTGCAGTATCAATCGAATCACTTTCACTGGTCTGTGCCACTGTACAGCGTTTGCATTTTTCCGTTTCATTGACTTCTAAATTAATGTTGCAAAGTAAACAGGTATCATCTTGCGTGCTGCAAGTAGCCTCCTTAATATCAGACAGTTTTTTAACCCCACTGGTGTTATTGGATGCTTTTAATTGTAATAAAAGTATTTCACAAGAGTCGAAACTTTTAGACTTTCCCGTCTGCTGGAGTTTCGGTTTATTTTTTATACCCTGTGAAAGTAGACAAAAATCTTATCGAACTCCTAAATGAATGGTTATAATAATAAATGTTACCTCCTGAGCCGGTCGCTTTTTGCGTGTCCTCCTACTGTCCACTAATATTAACCGTTTATTAGGTGCTTCTCGCCTTAACGCAATCAATGCTTCATCTGAAGGAGTTATGACTACAGAATCTAAGTAGCCGACACTGCAACTCCGAGTCATAGCATCAGCTAAAACTGGTGCAATAGAAACGACGGTTGGTGTTCGCTTCATTGCCATTGCTTCTGTTTCGGGCACCGGAGAAGATTCTTCGTCTATATACAAAATGTCACGTTTTTTCGAGGTGGATGGTAGAATTGTTTTCGTTTTAGCACTTGAATCCATTCGTTCTAAGTTCAAATTTAAGTTGAGAGGCACTGGATTGACGTGACAATTTACAGATCGTACACTCTCCGGCAATAGGGCATTCTTTACCTGCTTCACATTGTTGGTGTAATCCGCACTACTGGAATAGGACATGAGCGTGGTTTGACCAATCCCTGTAACCGCAGGTCTTTCAAATATGATATCTGTCGGTGCGACAGCATTTTTAGGAGATTGCAATGTTGGGACGGAACTGTCGTTAAAAAGAGGTGATATAGCGTGTCGTGATTGCCCGTGACCACAAGAGCCCCCATTGGAGCGGGTATAGCCAGATGTGATATTTTTTGGACGCGTTGTTTTATTGCTCGCTGTGGTGGTATTATGTGAAACGGTTATGGTTGGTGTTAGTGTTATTGATGACGGAATGATTTCTGGGCTATCGCTGGCCGAATCATCATCATAAGATTCAGCCCTTGCTAGTGGACTACGTCCTAGTGCAGCCAATTGGTTTCCATTAGTGGGAGGATTTCTATTGCGTGTCAATGAATTATTAGATCGCGGTGAATGGATACTATTTTCGTTTTCGGTGCGCGGCGTTTGATCCATATTTATAAATCGTTCTACAGTGATTATTTCCACATCAGAAGAAGAACCAGGGGGAACCAGAGCTCTGACAGCGGCAGCGTGAAGTAAAGAGTCTTCTTCATCTTCGGAGAATATATTAGGATTAAAATTGGGATCGGGACCCGGTGGAAAGTCGTCCCTTAACTCTGTAATAACTAGCGTCATTTGTCGTGGCTGCAAATGCAGCAGGGACGTTTTATAAGTAACTTGGCCTAAATTAGCCGGGACGGTTTTGGCAAGTCCATGAATTTTAAATTTTGTTCCCCAAATGTTTGATGTAACTTCCACAAGTTTCACCTCCTAATTGGAACACGTATGCAATAAAGTGTTTGAACATAATGAAAATTCTTATCTTACTTCAGGTAGTGTGTCTACGTAGGCAAGTTCGTCTAATGTATCAGATTCATTGCTACCCGATGTTAAGGTGTTTCGATCACTACTCAAACCGAGTTGCTTCTTTTGTCTGACTTTGCGCTTACGTGATGTTAACGGGGAGCGCTTGAAACGTTCATCACATTCACTATCTGAGGAGTCGGTTCGTCCATTTCCGGTAGTACTGCTAGTCGATTGGCTGGAAGTAGATGAGCTTTTCGATTCTGAAGATGGCGGATAAAAAATCGAACCATCTATTAAATAAAGGAGAAGATCAAAAGTAAACATTTCAACTTTGTGTTGCTTAAACAATCTTACCATTCACTTGTGGGTCGAATATCACAAACTCTGGTCGAATTTTGGAGGTACGTTTACCTTTAAGTAGGGGTACTAAACCACCCAAAAACTCCAAATACAAAGTATAACACGTACCCGAACTAATATTTAAATCTTCGTCATGTCGTATCATGGTGCAGTGTAAACGAGTAGAACACAGTGGCGGTCGCGAAACAAATTCTCTTAAAGATTTTAAATCAGGTACACAACACTAATTAGATTATAGCAAATGTTATCAATAATGCCTTAGCACCTAAAAATTTAATACATACTCTAATAGTTTGAGCGAAAAGATTACCGATCAAAGTTTTTATTCTGGTCGGCAAAGGCAACAATGGCAAAAGGGACTCCGAACTGATATTAGCTTTTATTTGAAGGCGACACATCATCTGTAACGAAGCCACACGTCTTGACACCCAAGCGATATGTACTTGATTGCCGGTAGCTATAAACAGACGTTTGTCATTGTGACCCCAAGTTAAAGCTGATACCGGAGCCATTGAATTCGGGATGTGAGTCTGATAAAGTAATACGCCTGACTCTGTATAAAATTTCAGCAGATTATCGTACAAAAGGCCATTCATAGATTCGCAGAAAGCGGCTTCTTTATGATAAGTTCCCGCAACTGCAAGAAGCTCTCGCGAATTACTCCATTCCATTACAATACCCAATGCACCATTTAAGCCAGTTTTAATGTGAGCTGGTGAAACGTCATCGAAAGACTTTAGCAGGTAGATGAAGCCATTTTGAAAACTGACCGCCAATACAAATGAACGTTTGGCTGCAAATAAAAGAAGCAATGGGAAAATATTCAATTTTTCACAAACCTAGCCGAGAACTCACTAGCATTAGTTACACCCGGCTCCGATTCTTCACCCTCTTCCATTTTGAACTTCTCACAAGACCACGACATAGACGTAATGCCGACGTCATTACATAATTGGACTTGTGACACCATCGCTCCATGCACATCCATGACAATCACTTGACCCTGTGTAGTACCGAAGTATACTTGCTGGTCGTCTGGCGTCCATATGCCACAAGTTATTGTAGATTCCAAATTAAGCATAGATGACCAGTAACGCTGGCCAGCAACCGAACCCACCAACACGAAGCCATCTTGATAAGTAATTAAAGCCATGCGACCATCGTGCGACCACGAAAAATGAGTAACTGGTGTATTTCGATCGTTGATCAGCTCTATGGACCAACGGCCCTCATACTTAATCCAAACAAATATAATACCCGAACTATCACAGGAAGCTAATTTTTGATATGGTTCATTCCATTTAACTAGAATAACCTAAACAGTTGTAAGTCAATGCAATAACAAGAAATTAGGAATAAATATTAGAACAAACTATCTTAGCGTACATCTGATCTGTGTCCTCTCAAATTGTAATTTGTGCGTAGCGGATATTCCACATTTTTCCGGCAATGCGAAGTGGTAAACGTTACACCTACAATGCCGCGCACATTACCCGTAGCCAGCCAACCTTCTTGATAGTAATTGGTGCGATTCAGCTTCCAACCATCATCCTACAAATACAATGTTAGACAATTTCAAACTTTGTGCGTACATATGTTTGTTACATGAAATATATATATATATTATAATCCAAATAGCCGACGGCCTCTTTCTACGTGAAAGAGTGACGATTTCTATATATAGAAGCAAACATATGTGTACAAAATATGTTAAATGAAATTTACAAATAAAACACGCAAGAGAGGGCTGTATTAGGCGTACGCCAAATCTATGATACCCATCATGTTGCCCTCTTCCAAAATTCAGCGTTTGTTACGTAATTTTTGTAACTTTATGAGCCTACGTTAGCCAATCAGGTCCACTTTTGGCACATCTATGAATGGAATGTTTTAACTTAATAGCTCAATTTTTGTGGCAGATTGTGATTTTACTTTTGACCGATCTGCGTACAGAAATTATAAGTGTCTTTATAAAATTTCAGTTCAATATCTCAGAATTTACGACCATGAGAACGCCAATAATATATGTCCAAATCGACACAGTTTTTGATGCTGATCAAGAATATATTTCTCCTCCTTTCTTTTGGCTATTTCAAACGGAATGATAACCTCATGTAAAGGGTATAAAATTGGTCCATGTAAATAATAAATAATGTGTAAAAAGTTTTCCTTAATGTTCTGCCAAAATTTGATTTCACAATCTCCTATGGTGTATTTTTTGTAGCAGTGTTGATGGGTTCTTAGTCCGATTTAACCCATTTTTAGTACTATACTACCTACATATAATATAAATATTATTTATACAAAATTTCAGAACAATATCTCGATCTAGGCCGGCAAGGAAAAACGGCTAGAGATGCAAATTATTTGGTGTTTCATTAGCATTGTAGGCGCCTTTTTGGGTTGTTTTTACCCATTCAAAATATCAAAATAGCAAATTTCAGCTCAATATCTCAATTTTTGCGACCGTGAGAGTGTTGCAGAGATATTCATATAGACCCATGGACAGGTCTTAATCGACTCCACTATTTTTACTGACGAATAATATGCACACTTTTTGGGGCTCGGCATGCCTTCTTGTTGGTGCTATTAACGTTTGCCCTAAACCAATATAACCTCATATCATTTTGATGTTGTCTTGCTATATATAAAATTTAGTTTCTGTAAAAATATCGTGCGATTAATTAGGGTCAATGCTACTGCGAAATACGTCTATGAAATCTCCAAGACAGAAGCTTTTCAATCCGTACGACGAATTATAAATACACACTCTATACAACATATTTGTACAGACCGGTGAACCATTTATTTTATTTGTGAATGAATGCTAATCAGACGATTGCTTACCCACCCAAAAACTTTCCCATTTACACACTGTTTCTCACTGTATGTACAATAGTTGTCTTCCTTATATGATTATCGGTGACGACAGCCGGACGATTCTCTTTACAAATAAGTCAAACGCTCTGCCAATTGAATAATGATCCTCTCAGCCGCCCAAATGATATTTTCAATACGTAATCTCAATAAATATACACCTTTCAACGTATTCGAAATGTGAGCAAAATATCAGTTCTCCCAAGACCTTTGCAGCCGCAACATTTTGAAAAATTTCACATTTCTTCACATAATAACAAAAAAAAAAAATTTGGGAAAATGTCTGTTGTGCCAATTCTGCTAATAATCCTACTGGCTAATAAAGCGCAAGGCTTCCCTCATGCGAATAGTGAAGCTTCTCTGGTCATTGGTACCTGTTCACAGGGCGATCAATTATTAGTGAAGGATACCCTAAGAATTGCAGCAAAGCAATCTCTCATCAAGTTTGATTATGCAGTAAGCAATGCGGTAACATGTTTGGAAATGTGGTCAGAGAGGGTGGGTAACAAAAATGTTTTTGTATATCAATGGCGTTCTCTAATACTAAACACCTTTACGCATAATTGCCATTTTAGAGCGTAAATGCTGCTGTAGTAGTCTACTATGGAAATGATCTCATCACCGGAAAAATTGTGGATGTGGAAAAATTGAACGAAAGCAGCCAATCGACAGCATCTGTGGAAATCCATATCAATATTTTTGGTCTTCAACGAACTGCGTTTGGTGCACAAGATTACAATAAAACACTTCAGCAAAATCAACATTACAGTGAAACACTGCATACACCATCTAATGTGGACAAAAATCATAAAATAAGAACGCGTGATATTGAGACAAGAAATAATGATAATTATGACGATACAACAACTCCTCATAACTTTGATTATCTTGAGACGGATGAATATGGAAATTATGAAGATGCCGGAGATGATGGAGAATTAGATGAAGAAGAAGAGAACGATAACGAGGAAGACTATGATTTTGATCAACTTTTAGATAAAATTATCGAATTGGGACAAAGGCAGAATAGTAAATATTGTTGTAATTAAATCAAAAATGTTGCAACAATTTGTCATTCATTTCAGACGATTATCTACTGTATGAAACGTACCAAAGTACGCCGGCCCAACACGCCTCAACCATGCCTCAAACCGCCATTCTCAACGCAACCGCCACACCGACGACGCTGACAATGACAAACCTAACTGTCGTATTTTATTATATTGACAGCAACTTTATCACTTGTGTGAAATTCATAATATTCGATGTAAGTACGTTTGCATTTACGCCAACAGTCCAATATCAACCATCAGTAATTGCCCAATTTCTCAGCATTATGTGAACAACCAGCCCTCCTCTTGGGATTACATATCACCGGTGGCTGAATATACACATTTATCACCTCATTCACTGAAAGCAATTATTACAGATCATCAAACAGACGTTTTATATGTACAGATGCAAATTTATGGCTACCAGCCAAAGGATCTACCTGTTGATTATTTAGGTTTTATGCCAAACATTGCAATGTCAACAACAACACGTGGTGGTGGTGAGATTGGTGTCGGCCCCGAGAAGCCAATGTCTCCTTTGAACAAATTGCGAATTCTAATGAAAGGCCAAGAAGAGCAAGACAAAAAGCAGTTGGTTGAACATTTTCAAGGACACAACAAACTAGACCAAACAACAATTCCTGATGACAACAATGGATTATGTGGCGAACATTCAGTAGCATCAGTGGCACCGAATACACGCACATATCATTTTCACACATTTAATTGCATTTTCTTGATAACACTTGAAATGTTCAGACAATTATATTAGAATAACGGCTACATTGGCCATGTGCACGTAAATATTTAAATGAATTCTGAATTTTTAAACGATGGATATTTCTTATAAAAACATTTAACCGGAAGGGCAATTTGTACAATTGGGCGCAAAGGCAAACAGAATCAAAATGTCCATTCACTGTCCATTTCGCCTCTATGCCTGTAAAAAACATTCGTTTAGCAGCAAAAAACTAAGATATCATGGATGGATTAATGCAACAATAATAAACAAATTGTAGTAAGTTTGAAATTTTTCTAAAATGAATTTTCCAGTAGAAAGCTTACTGCGTAGATTTATTGAATTTAATTTTTATCAAATAAATATAAACATTCACCAGCAAGCAACACAAATTGTAAGCACAGCAATTATTCGTTCTGAAATGACAGCATACTTTTAGGCAGAAAAAAATTCATATTCATGCAAAAACGGAAGTGAATAAAAACATTTTTAATTATAATTTCCGATTGCTCGAATATATTATTAGTAAATATTCGTATGGATAGGAAGACTAAAAGCAAAATGATTGGCAATAGCGAAAGGGGCGTTTTGCTTTACTTTACTTTCCCTGGCTTTAAATTTTGACTGATGCTCAACCTCCGCACCATCACAAACACAAAACAAACAAAATTTGTAACATGCTTGCAGTGATTGCTAACGCTTACCTCTGGTATATCATCTGGTACCTTTCCCATCCAAGATAATGACAATATCGTGCAATCACATTTTGTGTTGACATTACGCTCGAAATGTAGATGCATTGCAATGTAATTTGAAACTTGCACAAAACACAAAACACCGTAATCCTGAATTGACTGCCAACGGCACGCTATTGATTAGCTTCCGTTTTTACTCTGGGGAGGGTTGACGCCAACTCGAAATGTTACATGTGTACATGGGGCAGCACATTTGATTTTTGTTCGGTTTTTCTATCTACAACGTAATAAAATGAAATTATACAGGTGACAGTTATGCTAAGTTTGAAACGATTACGAAACTATAACTGGAGTGTGTGAATTCCTGTAACTATCACAGAGAGCGCCACTCCTTAAAGTTGTGAGTTGGCATTTTCTTAAATAATTTGTGCACATACGAAATAAATTTAATTATTCAACTAGTGCAGGTTGCCCGGATATTGTTTCTTTCGTAATGATGCAACTTTGCGTAGTGAGTTGATGGTAATGATGTCAAGTTCAATGCTACAACAACATATTATTGCAAAATTGTTAGATTTACGTCTCTTCCAAGATCACGGCCAATATTTCCAATAGATGTAAATGTTGCTTATAGCATCCAATGTGTACGTACTGCAGGAACGTAAGAACCGTCACAAACAATAAACTTCATTATTAATCATTTTCAAGCTGAATTGAAGACAAATTTAGGTGCAAACATGAAATAAGTTCTACAACCAATGGAATGCAATCAAATGACATGTATGACAAACACATTCACTACTGACGCTACTTGTGATTTGTGTGTTCTTTTTTGTTTTTGTTTTATTTTTCGACTTTGTTTTTATTTATTGCGACCTTCTGAGCGTATACTTGATTGAGTATTGTAGAGTGAAAATGTTCTTGAGTTTTATATGAAGAGCACAGACAGAGGCACCCATAAATCGGTACAAGCACACATCATATAAATAAACGCAACTTTCTACAATATGTTTGTTGTGTGCTGTTTGTTGTTCGGGATATGAAAACCTCATATTAATGTGCACCTACATTTAGTATAATGATGTTTATGCTTTTTAGAAGCATGACATTAGCTGAGGAAGCCTTAGTGTAGACACTTTGTTCACGGTTTTTCGTATGCTCTGCCTAAGATGAGGTATAGTAAGTTTGTCATTGCGTTTGCAACATTCAGAAGGAAATCTGACGAACAGAAGTTCGTTAAGGTTGAAACGCTCACGATGACAAAAATGACGACTTTTAGTTAAAATTTGGTTATGACAATCTTAGTCCATGTCGCTAAGTTGCTTTAGGAATTCGACAAAATTAGTCAATTACCACGCCCACAATAGACAAAAATCTCTCTACCAGTCGCCAAATACACAAACAGAACCTATTTGACGCAAGATCTGACTTGTAAGTTGACACTTAATGCGTACATTACTGGGGAATGTTATCGAGTACCTGGCGCGCCCCCTTTTCTTATATAAAGTGAAGCTTTTTTGAAAATTTTTCCCAGCCCAGCCTGGTTCCTTAAATGTTTTACTTTTCGTCTAAATGCTCTCTGATGCTTTGGTTTGGAATGGAACGTTGCACCTGAGAGGCCGTCTTCACAGACGTTTAATTAAAATTGCAAGCATCACCTTTTTTGTATGAGACTCAACTGTCATACCGTAGCACTAATAACCATTCTAACTGCTTTTTCACACACACACACACACACGCACACACACATTCGGTTGTTGAGTGCAAGACTATTTCCAAGAATACTTGACCACGTACTAGAAAAAGTTTTTTATTTTTTTGTGTGCTTCGCATACTATGCGTACATCCTTTTAAAACGTCTTAAATTTTTAAAACGTGCACCGACAACTGACTATTCCCTAAGCTTTGCTCATTTTTTAAATATTTTAAATGTAGAAAATTTTCAACCATTTCATTTCTACCTTGAGGTAATTGTGCACTCAAATTTACGTATAAGTTCCCTTATGCATATGCTACGACGTTCAATGAGAGACTAGTTGTTGTGTGCTATTGAGAAAGTCATCAAACCGACACTACAGACATTTTAACTACGAAAGAGAGTGAAAAGGTAATACAATGCAATGCAATGCTGTGATATTTTATCACCTGTGAGAATCCTTTTTCTCTTTTCTCTTCCTCACTCTCTTTCTCCATACGGTTTTTCACTTCCACTTTTTGCACATTAGCCACACAAGTGAATCAGACTAGACTGTTGTTTGTATTCTACTGACGCTACTAAAGGAATTTTACCAGTGAAAATGTGTTTGTTGGTGTTGTTGATTTTCTTATTTTATTTGTATCACACTTAGCCTAAGTATGTGATGAAAAATCGATTTTTCATTTCATTTCTTTATTAGTTAAATGCGCTCTGGAATTTTTACAGGATTTTATTCACACACGTTTGTGAAGCTCATTAAGTTACGCGTTTGAATAGAACATTACTTTGCTATTTACTGCCAGGATGTACGAACGCAAAAAATTTTATTGAATGTCTTGCACATTTGTACATTTAAAAAATAATAATTACATCATTATTTACAGAGCGTTTCTTCACAGTGTTACTCCCGCACTTAACTACTACTGACTGGCAATCAGTTTATTAGGGCTTCAAAGAGGAAAATTCTTCTTATACATAATAATGCCCTACACAATGTAAGGCGTCATGCGTGGTGTTATACAATGAATGGTATTATGTTTTTAATTAGATTTCATTTTTTAAAATCATGTTTTATTTATTTTTCTTTTTTGTAGTTTCCTATAAATACTCTTGATAATGGGTGAGGCCTATTTTGGTAACTATAGCTCATAGTTAGTTAGCTAACCTAACTTAAGTTTCACTTTATGCGTTTGAAGGATGGAGACCTGAGACCTCATTATTTGTGTGGAGTAATAACTCCATAAATTTTTTTGAATAAAAATGAAACTTATTTTGTACCATTTTAAAATGAGATTTGATTTTTAAAATTTAGCATTCAAAGCAAATTATTAATCTGTTAATCATTTGTAAAAAAAATGTAGTAAAAAAAATGTCAGTTTAGTGTTTTGGTTACTAATCCAGTTTGTATTATTTGCTACGTTTTTCATCACCTCTTCTAGAAAAATAATAAAGAGTTTAGTGGGCTGTCAGATTAGAGAAATTAGTTCACTTGGAAGAAAATAATATCTATTTAGTTATTAGATTAATAAAAAAATTGCAAATTCTTTTATTTAAAAACAAAAATAAATATAAAATACATATGCATACGTACATATTTTAGGTTTTAAGACAATATATTAATAATATTTTTGCGACCGATCCAATTCATAAAGTATGCAATGAAAACAAAGTGAGTGTTTGCCTTGTCTGCACAAGCATAATTTGTAATAAAGTAGATAGACCAAACAGCATACCGTCTTGTTGTCACCCACATATGTGAACAATGTTTGTGAAAAATCATTCAATGGCTTTACAACATTTATCTGTGTCGTGTTAGAAGACAAAAAGAAGGCTAAATAAGACGCAATGCACAGGGATAATGAGCAAATATTAATGCATCACATTGAACAAACTTGGGAGTATCGTATACCTTTACTACCATTTCACGAAGAAGCGGATGTTACATCAACTTTATTTAATGCCAAATATAGGCGAAAATGCGTTATTCTGTTGGTGGTAGTGTTGTTTCATAATTGCTTTAGCAGTCTCAGACAAGTGTCTGGATACAATTGTACTGCCCATGAAGGGCACTGCCAAAACGGTGGCCAGTGCAAAGAGGATTTGGGTCAATGTGTTTGTGCAGATGGTTGGCAAGGCCCCGAATGTCAGTTTTGTGGTGGCAAAGTGAGGTATGTAACGTTGTGCATATATGAAGAAACTGTAAAATGTACTGAATGCCTCTTTATTAAGAATGTATCATTCGAACGGTACCATACATGATGGCTGGGGTAATTATTCGGTTAGTGTCAAGTGCAGTTGGTTAATAGACACGAGACACTTCCATTGGAGCCGTAACCAGCCCAGCAAACCACCCACTATCCGCATGCATCTCAAAGAATTTGCTACAGAATGCGGTTGGGATCATTTATATATATACGATGGTGATAGTGTTGATTCACCCCTACTAGCGGTTTTTAGGTAAGCTTCATAATATAATTTATATAAAAGAATTATATAGAATTATATATCCTTTCACTTACTCTGCAGTGGCCTAATGTATCGCGGAAATTTTTCTATACGTAGTGTTCCTCAGGTTATAGCCCGCTCTGGTACTGTTTTATTACATTTCTTTAGCGATGACGCTTACAACATGTCCGGCTTCAACCTGTCATATCGTATGAATGCATGTCCGAGTAATTCAGATGATACCGACTGTTCTGGTCATGGTACATGCGAGGATGGCTTTTGCGTGTGTGATCCGTTATTTAGTGGTGACGCATGCCATGTAGCTGCCTGTCCCAATAACTGCCTAGCCGACAAAGGGCTGGGTGTTTGTAGTATAGAAAAAGAACGGTGAGTCCTTTCCTTGGGCGCTTATAAAAGCATTGGTTTTGAAATAAAAATTGTTTAGTTGCATATGCAAGGATGAATATGGTGGCAATGATTGCAGTCAACTGAAGGCACAGGGCGTTTGGACAAGTGTAAATCCTAAAGAATCTTTGCCGCCAACCGGCAGTGCGTCGCATGCAGCAGCCGTTTGGCGGGACACCTTGCATATAATTGGTGGTGAGTCTTATGGTCGCGGTGAGTTTATGACCACTTATGATTTCAATGGTAATGTGTGGGAAACTGTGCATGTTGAGAAGGGCAGCAATGTGCCCACACATCGTTATGGAATGTCTACCGTTATGTATGGTGATAAAATATTCATGTACGGCGGTGTTCTAAGAGGTGGTGCAGGTATCTCCAATGAATTATGGGCTTTTGATGTGTCCGCCAAGACGTGGGAAAACATAACGGTTAAAGCGGAAACGTGCAACATGACAATAACGCCATATGCGATGTGCGGACCTTTGCGGGTGTCCGGGCACACGGCCACTCTAGTACCTGGCTTTGGTGATAAGCACAGCTATCCCTACATGGTAATAATTTTTGGACACTCCCCCAAATATGGTTACCTAAATGCGGTTCAGGAATTCAACTTTGGCACTCGTGAGTGGAAAATTGTGCCAACAAATGGTTATGTGGTGAAGGGTGGTTATGGTCACAGTGCTGCTTATGATTATTTAACAGAGAAGATTTACGTGTATGGCGGCATTGTATCCGAAACGGAATCCAGTCAAGTATTAAGTGCCAAATTGTACTCGTATGCACCTTCTACACGCACCTGGTCCTTACTGTCAGCCGCCCCCAGTGCTCGACTATTGCATACGGCGAATTTCGTTAGTCATGGCTTGATGATTGTGTTCGGCGGTAACACGCACAACGACACCTCGCAAAGTTATGGAGCTAAATGTTATAGTCAGGACCTGTTAGTGTACGATGTGTTTTGCGATTCTTGGCATACACAAGACATGCCCGCCCACTTGCAAACGGACTTGGCTAGGTGCGTTAACATGCATTAAAACTTCTCCTAAGCGTGATTTCATAAAATTCAATTTTGTTTCAGGTTTGGTCACAGTTCCGTAATGTTTGAAGATGCCCTCTACATATATGGCGGTTTTAATGGTCAACTCCTAAGCGACATGCTACGTTTTCAACCAGGTTTTTGCAACTATTACACCAAACAAGAAAAATGTACGAATGCTCGACCGGGCATTAAGTGCATTTGGGACGTACAAAAAATGCGTTGCATACCAATAACGCGTGTACAACGATCAGCTATATATGGACGCGAACAATACGATTATTACGCGTGCCCGTCAAAGAGTCGCATTACCATGACTTCTGAATTGCTCAATGATGTGACACGTTGCCAGGAACTGGGTAATTGTCAATCGTGTGTGTCCACCGCTTTTGGCTGCACATACTGTGGTAGTGGTGTATGCACCAAAGAACGTTGCCGTGAAACCACGGCAACTTCCGTGTCGTCGGTGTTTTACGAGATCACTTCATCTTCGCAGCATTTTTCACAGAGTGCGGAGACTAGGCAGCCACAATATGTGGTGGCATCCAGTACACCGCCACCACTAAATGTCAAACATTTGGAAAACTGTCCAATATCGGAGGATTTTTATTCCATGGCCATATGTGAACAGTTGCACAATTGTCATGCGTGCTCGGCGAATGTTGAATGTGTGTGGTTGCCGGAGCACAATCGATGTCGCTCTTATGTGGCCACTAATAACGGCTTAATGGTTAATCGTTCGCTTGAGGATATCATTTGCCCGCCATCATGTGCAACACTCACCACTTGCCAGAACTGCACAGAAGATGATTGTATTTGGTGTCAAAACGAACAACGTTGCGTTGACCGTAACGCCTACACGGCAAGTTTTCCTTATGGCCAATGTCGAGAATGGACTACGCATGCCTCAAAATGTCGTTCCACACTCTCGCACCATTTGACAATAATCAACAATTCTACCGTTATATTGAGTGCTCAATGCGGTTACTATAACAGTTGTTCTGAGTGCTTGGGGGATCCGGCGTGTGGTTGGTGTGATGACGGTTCAAATACAGGCCTGGGTACCTGTGTAGATGGCGGAGCCTCGAAACCGCACAGTTCATATCAATGTTCAGATCATTTGTGGCATTTCACTTCGTGTCCACGCTGCAACTGTAATGGCCACTCGCGTTGCTTGGACACGGAACATTGTGAGCAGCCCTGCTCTAACCTGACATTCGGCGTACATTGCGAAAAATGCAGTCCGGGCTATTGGGGCAATCCCATTAATGGGGGGCAATGCCAGAAGTGCGAGTGTAATAATCAGGGCGATATTTGCCATGCGGACACTGGCAAGTGCTATTGCAACACCAAGGGCATTGTGGGAGATCATTGCGAGAAGTGCGATTCACAAAATCATTATCACGGAGACCCCACGAAGTCGTCATGCTACTACGAGCTCACCATCGACTATCAGTTCACGTTTAACCTGTCCAAGAAAGAGGACCGTCACTTCAGGCAAATCAATTTTCGCAATTCGCCCGTGAAGCCAGAAATTGACGCCGACTTCACCATCACCTGCAGTGTACCTGCTAAAATGGATATATCGGTGAAACGAACCGGTTCAAAAATGGAACCTTTATTCAAAAGCATCAATTGTTCAACGTTTCGGCATCGCTTTCCCAAGACGGATTTTGTGTTTGGCAATTCGCCAGAAGATAACAGTTCCCTCACCACGTTTTACGTAATGGTGCATGACTTTCAACCTCCAATTTGGATACAAATTGCGTTCTCGCAATATCCCAAGTTGAACTTGCAACAATTCTTTATAACATTTTCGACATGCTTCTTGCTGCTGCTACTAATGGCAGCCATTCTATGGAAGATTAAACAAAAATACGACATGTTTCGTCGCCGACAAAGACTTTTTGTTGAAATGGAGCAAATGGCAAGCAGGCCGTTCTCTCAGGTACATTATTTATGAAAATGATTATAATAATGAGATGAAGAAGAAATGAAAACTCACTAAAAATAGTAAACTTTGTAGGTGTTGGTGGAGATTGAAAATCGCCAAAATATTGATTTAACCCACACCATGGAGGGTATCACAAATATGAACAAGAAGCGCAAAAAGGTATGCCAATTTTTTTTAGTAGATTCTATAGCGATGCATTATACATTTCATTTTTTTGAAGGATTGCCCAAGTCCAATAGCTTTAGAGCCTTGCAGCGGTAACCGTGCTGCAGTTCTATCACTTCTAGTCCGTTTACCAACAGGTACGTAATACGTGACTTATTTGAAGTCGAGCTCTGCGTCACTGCTTTTTAAATCTAATGAATTTTTATTATATAAACATATATGTATGTGTTTAGGAGGTCTTCCGCATGCTCCTGCTGGGCACTCTGCCAGTCTGGCGGTGGCCAGTGCTTTAGTAACGCTTGGTAACCCCAGACGTCCATCACTCGAATACTCAAAGGAGCCAAAATCGAAGCGAAAACAAAGTCAACACCCTGATAGTTGTACATAATAATAATAATAATAATAATACTTATAACGGCATACAAATATATTTTATTATATAAAATTAATTATAATCTTATTACTATTATACATATACTTACATATGTACTATTACGGTTTTATTTAGGAATTTAAATTATACACATACATACATATAAAGAGAAATTGTAACTTATTTTGTTAATAATTATAACTAGAAATTATGAAGAATGTGTGCAAATAAGAAACCCTAAGAACACAATACACAAGATTTTATGGTTTAAACAAGAGTGTTGAGTTATAGCAATGGCGGTGTTGTTGTTATTGTTGTCATATCACAGAGTTTGAAATTGCACTACAAACCGTACATTTCTAATGACACACATAAGTGTGTATTTGTGTAAGAATGAAAATGGCCTTAAAATTTGTTGCAATTTCACAATATACCAATAGCAACAACAACAAAAACTAAAGCAAAAGTTTTACATACGGCTACCACATGCAAGGTGCTTAAAAAACTTAACGGAACCATGTGAATGTAGAAAACGAGATAAAACCTATGACGTATGCATGACGATTGTGTGTTTGTGAGTGTGTAAGCATATATTGTATAATAGTTTACGTTAAAGACGAACAAAAAAAAAAAAAAACAAAACAAACAAACGAAAATAAATTACTTATGATTCCAAACATCAAGAACATGCCCAAGTGTGAGCGCTTTTGAATTCTGTTACTCTTCACATCTAAATACTAAACACAATTGTGCTAGTGGCAAATATTAGCAGCAATTAACTTTAATTTTATTTCTCTTGGTTTGGTTTTTTTTTTTTTCTTTTTAAATATACGGCTAGATGGTTGAAAACGAGGTAAGGAAGACTAAAGCCATTGTACCGTTGTTTCGTTTCCTGTAGCACAAACAAACAAATTTACAACTAATTTTAAGATGTGTGTATGTGCGTGTGTGTAAACATCCATTACTACATATATACGCAATACATTTATATTGCCCAACTTGTATATAAAACGGTGAGCAGTGAGGCATGAGTAGCAATTAAAAAAAAAAATAATTAAACTTTGAAGAATAGCAACTACTACGTAAGCGTGTACAATGAAGGCGTCCGGATAAGTGTCATGCAGAATGATAAGGCACCCAAATCCTTATGTAACTATTGCAACCAAAAAAAGCTTTACTCAAGCTCCACGAGTGAAAATGCGTTTTATAGCGGGAATGTGTCTTTTTCCTCGCAGCATTACAACCAAAATTATTTACAGAAAGAAATGCATTTTGCGCCAAGATGTGTCAAGCACGTATAGACGTCAAATCTTCGGTATACTCCATATTTATGCGTAAACTGTGAAAGTGGTCCGAATGTATTTGCAATTTATGGGCGTGTCTGATGTCTTATGTATATGAAAATTGCACTTTGCAATGAATGCCTTACACGCGATTTTGACCCTTCCTGCTGGGTGTTGCAAATGGAATGACACGTTTAATAAGCGCCCCAAATTTTATGGTTATAAGTTGCATATCATATAACGATGCCATTACCTCTGGCAAAGCACACACCCATCACACAACGCGAAGACATACCACATGCCTATGACCTATATTGAAAATCCTGTTGGCTTGTTTGATATGTAGAAAAACCCTCACATATGACAACAGCGGAGTAAAGGTCTAATTTATTAAGCCATGATATTAATGGAATTACCCAACGTCATGTTTGTTTACGTTCGGTGTCGTTTAAGCTGTAGAAGGAAGGTCACGTAGGTACTTATATATGATCGCTTTGCATTAGACAAACACAAAACACAAACCCATATGCTAGGTAGGAGAGTGTATATAACATCACACACAAAACGACTTTTTAAAATTTACCAAAAATCTCTCACATACACCGCAGCCAGAGTACTAAACACAACCCATATGCCGTATGTTTGTTTATTATAACATTATTGTGCTCATTGCTCTCCAGCAGTAGCTGTTGAGACGATCTGGTGTACCGTTGGCTGTTTGGTTTGGGGTTGCCTACTGTTGGTTGCTGCTTCTATTTGGATGGTTTTAAAGCTTTCAAAATGCTGCATATCGTTTAATAGTGAAATGAATATCGTGCTCAGCGGTTCGTTTTCGGTGGTTCGCTGTATCCATACATTGCAATAAATAATTGCTTACGTTAAGTTTTCACGCTGTTCGATACTTCATTAATAGCGTAAATTAAACAATCAATAAATAAACAAACTAACAAGATATTCATGTGTAACGTATATAAAAAAAGTGCAAGTGAGTGCAACCCTCTGCTTATTGATGTGTGTGTGTTTGAATGTGTGTAGCATGCATAGTCATCAATAAGTTGTTGCTTCGTTTGAATAAAATTGATTTCATTTCTTTTTTTTTTTTTGGGAGAGAAGAAAAAGTGAAACTTTTTATATAAAACGCTTAGTTGGAGCCGACGAAACAATTCTTTTTTTTTATATAATGTATAAACATATGTGTCCGTATTACTGCTAGAGTGATTAACGGTTAGTTTTTTAAAGCGAAAAAAACATACGAGGTGTTCACGCAAACAAGAAAGAAAAGAAAAAACGGGGTTAAACGCCATTCTTCACTTCCACACACATGCATACGCACGCGAAATGTTAATGTTACGTTTTAATGTAAAAGTAAAATATTACTTACATCTGAAGATATAAAGTAATATAATTTGGGTCTTCAAGAAAACCTTCTCGCGCCACCAAATTGTGCACATACACTAAAAGTGAACTTTTCAAACCCACCAACTGCCGTGTGTCGCATACAGTGGAAACACTTTAAGAACACGCCCACAGTCGCGATAAGTCTCTCTATAACACACATCCACATAATTTAATCATTGTATTATTATAAATGGACTCCACACCATAGACATTGATTTAAAAAAACACAATTACTTGCAATCAATCGCTACAGGTATGAGTTCATGGAAGTAATTGTGAAAAGTACTTAATCGGACCCTAGCTAATAAGCTATAAAATACATTTGTATGTGAAGCCCATGAATATGAGTGTGGAGGGCTTTCTTTAAATAATAACAACGACGGAAATATTGTATTACTTACAAGTTCTCTTGTAAGAGCCACTAGCGTTGCTTGGGTAAAGTGAAAGCGACAACATCGTCACTGCTGCTGCCACAACACATGTACACGAACACACACATTGAGCCACATTTTTTTTTCTTTCTGCAAATAAACTCTTAGGAGTTTAAGAAAGAAAAGAAATGATGGCAACAGAGCACACATTCATTTCTCAGGCTCCAAGCTGAGCGACATATTTACACTTCTCACTTTTCTCAATTTCGATTCACGCCATCCAAAGCCAAATGAACAGTTATACTAATACTAGCGATCTCATTCATTTATACATGAATGGAGTGTATTGTAATTAATTGAAGTAGTTTTGAATTCAAAAGAAAGAGAGTGCAGTGCTAGTGATTGATCTTTCGATTTGCTTTGCAGGCATATGCCCACAGATTCATGTGTTTACATAGAGATGGGTGTGTGCTGAAAAATTTATTTCAAATAACAGTGAAAGTTTCCCACAACTTATTAACGCTCACACAAACATGCATGTGCATGCATGAACATCCACTTTTAGAAACTGCCCCCTCTGCGCTACTCCGCGTCATTACCCACAGTCGCATTGAATTGAATTGAATTGAATTGGATTGGATTAGAAACCTCACTCACGCTTTCAATTTTCATTTTGGAATTTATTGTAATTAAGTGTGTGCCAGTGTTTACATGGACATACTTAAAAAGTTAAGCACATAGATGTCCGTTTACGAATACATTTGCAATTATGCAAATGCGTGCTTGCACTTGCAGTAAAATGTGGCTGGCGTTTAAATTAGTGCACACTGCACTCTAGTCGAAGTACACCTTTGAAGTTAACTGAAGGTGAACTTGTTGTTTTTGAGGATAACTTCAGTTGTCCATGCACAATACACAACAACACAAAAAAGAAAAGTATGTACTTGTGTATACGAAGAGGTTACAGGTGATTACAGATTTCTGTTGGAAATATGCGAAATTTATTACGCTACACCATAAAACCTTGTGCGGATGAATCCAACTCAACAACATACACATTCACACACACTTTCGTATGCCAGCGTTTCTGTGACAGTTTCCAGAGGAAGGAGCCATTGTTCGTACGCATGTGGTGATGCAAAATTTTAACACTTGATAAAATACTAATACAAACGGCATGTTGGACATAGTTTTCGTTCTGTTTTGAAATTCCTAAGAAAGCCGCACAGAATTTTCAAATGATTCGTTTTAGCAAATATTTGGCAATTCATCACATAACTGTAACTGCTGCAGAAGTAAAAAAGATTACATTGACTCGAAATTTAGTTGCAACCATTCTTTAATTATTCAGCTTAAAAAAATGGAACGGAATGCCTTGCAGAGACTTGGTGTATAAAACTGAAGCAGACGTCAAAAGACACGCCAACACCCAAAAAGGTTGTGATGATGTTGACGTTTACACCCTCTGCTCAGGCAACATATTATGAAGTTATCTTAGATGACCAATTACTCTTGTTTGCGTTAAAATTCTGAATATTCTCTTTAGCCATGCCTGTCCGTCCCTTTGAGTGTTTGTATACTTCAGGTCCTAAAAATTGATATAAAGAGTATCAGCAGTATTAATGTCCTCTGTGCGGGCAAAATCACTTAATAGACTCGCGCTTCGCCCTCAATTTATAGCAATTATGCCAGACATGCATTTGATTTAGTGCCCTCAGATGTTGGGTAACCAGGTTTCGGACTAAGCCATAACGAACTTTTCTTTCTTGTTTCATATATTTTCTGTTTTGTTTTCGCCTTTTTTTGGAAACCGCAGTGCACATTTTTTTTTATATATTGCAACAACAATAAAAAATACTATATATAAAAAAGCGAAAATTGACCAATAAAAAAACTGTACCTTACTTGGTGCAACACGATCAAGTGTTATTTGGTGCAAAGTTTTGAAGCTGATTAATTTTTTTTTTTTTTTGATTCCTTACTGATGTGTTTTTGAAACTGAACCAGGAAAAATATCATGTGGCATTACAATAAACAATCGTTGTTGCTTTGTGCAATGGCCATAGCTGCCCTGGTGGTGGTACTGACCGAAGCAGGACGTTCACATGGTAAGTGAATGACCTCGTTTTCTTTTCATTTCTGTCTCTCCTCCATTTTTATGCGTTTGATAATAAACGAAACGTACGCTTGTGCGCATACATTTGCACAAACGTTTATGTTCGCTGATGATTATTAACTTAAAAAGTGTTTTTTAAGACATGTAGTATTTGTTTGTATGCGTAACATGTTTAAGGTACAGAAAAATTTGGAAAATATATCCAATCAGAGCACTTTTTAAGCAGCTTCTTATTTAACATTGTACTTAACTATTATACAAGATCTAAATAAGCAGGATGCACATCTTGCCAATCGATGGCAAATGGCTCAGGAGCAAGATAATCCATATATGTAACTGTATCAATATTCAATGAATATCTGTCAAAATAATATTCAAGGGTCAGTTTGTATTTGTTTAAACATATGTAAGCACCAGAAGAAGGAGAACCACACCCACAAAATATATATATTCTTGATGAGCATCAATAGAGAATTTGATTTAGCCAATCTGTCGTCCGTGTGTCCAATCCTTGAGTTTCCTTTGGAAAGGGAACATAATCCTACCAAGGACTCGTCCGCAATGGCGCCCTCAACCTTTCCCTATCACTTTCAATTTTTGGGGTATCAATCATATTAGCTGCCCATGATAAAATTATGGTTCTAAAAATTAACGAAATCGATCCAACCTTAAAAGATTTCAGAGAAAAGCGAAACTCGCCCTATGTGCATTCCAATGGTACATGAATAATAGACATTGGACCAGCCGTTTGGAAGGTATATAGAATACAATAGAATAATTTCACAGTGCATGTTTAATATGAACAAATGCATGTATACGCGCGTCCTTACTTTGGTTCAAATGCCTTCTCCAACATTCTAAAATTCTACTTGAGCGTTACTTTCGTATTACTTTTGAACCATACTTACTTGCTATGATCTCTGAAGTCTCCATGTGATGTTGCAAATAGAATAACAAACTTATATGGAGGGTATCATAAGGTATCATAGGAACCTACAACATATGGGCCAGAGTATGTCAGTAGTGTTATGTGCACTCCCTTTCTTCTGTGCCTTTCTATTTATAGATATTTTCGCCAACGACTCTCAGTTGTTACTTTTTCTTGACTCTTTTGTTATAATTTATGTAAACAGCAATAACAAAACAAATCAACAGAAATTATTGCACACCCTACACAGCCTAATTCCAACGACTAATAACTCGACTCTAATTTTGATTCTGTTCAAGAAAATATATCTTAAGTGGTTCTAGCCAACAGACTAACATTCTTAGTGTGAGAAAATCTTGAACAACAACGAAAGTTTGAGACCTTTGCAGTCTTCCTACCTGTTGTCCGACTAAGCTAAGATCTTGTAAATATCATTTTTTGTTAATTATAACAAAACATTTCTAATTTCTCTAACAAACGTGTCAGTTTGACATTTTAGCTGCAATTTAGTGCAGAAGCACTAGGTAGGGTTTTATGTAAATTGCGGCCATGTTTGTTAAACAACCCCGCCCATTTTTGAAACATCAAAGTACGGCCACATAAAAATAAAATTTTAACTTGGGCCACCAAGGTACAATATGAGCTTGTTAGCTTTACATTGGTGGCAGTAAGAGATCTTTGCAGATTGTGGTCGTGGCTCTCAGCCGCTTTCGCCTATTTAAATTATAAAACTGTCTGTGGCAGGTTTTAGGTGAATCTCTCAGGTTTGGCGGTTCACGTCCGCTAAACCGCGTTTGTCACTACAGACAAATTGACATCCCAGCATATCCAGATCGTCACAGTTTTTTAAAATATATACATACAATAGTCCTTTTGTGTATTGGTTGAATGCAGAACTAAGTGTACCACCCATATTATGTGGATTGTATAGAAATGAAAGATTTAAGTAACGAACTGCAATAGTTCTGCACTCTGTACAACGATGTATGGATGAGTGTACAAGTACGTCGTACGCGTTATTGTTTTTGCTTTCTAAAATATTTCTTCACACAACAACAACACTACAGCTTGGTTGTGAATACCGCAATAAGCATCAATGCTGTTGTACCTGGATGTGATTGATTTAGTCGGTCAGACCGCCTGACACATAAAGTCACGTTCAAACCTGATTTACATTCTGTGTAGACAAATATAATTATAAATAATTGAGAGTAGTCAGCTCTTTCTCAAGTCATGGCTTCCAAATTACATCATACCAGAGCCTTGTTTACTCACACATATCGATGCGTTTCAATATTTTTATATTCATGTAACATTAACGTAAACAGTTAAGCAGTTAAGCATGTTGGTACATTTCTGATATTATATGTAAGAACACATCTGGAGTGGGCAGCAATTCGGACAAGTATAGAAAAAAAGAAAAGACAGACTTAAAATCAGTCTTAAAACCGCTAAAACACATTTCTTTGAACCATATTTTGGTGCCGACAAGCTCCAACCCCTACACAACCTCCCTTGAGCCTCCTTAAAGTCCAAGTCTATATTTGGGTCACTGTATAAATGTATAATGCGTAGACAGATCGCAGCAAATTTTACATTTTTCCGTATGGGGTCTTGCGTGGTTTCCAGTGCCGTGTTTGCGCAACCCTCAACACTTACTTGACTTGTTGTTATTTTAAGTTTCTCACTGAACACGATGTATGCATATTCATATGGAATGTATTGAGCTTTTGTAAACAAATGCAACATGTCAACAGCAACTTTCGTTTGTTATATGTATGTAGAGTGTGTGTGCTCATACGAGGCTCTTTCAAGCAGTATTGGCACAAATTTATTTTGCATGTCGTGGAACTGATTTTTATATACATTTATACAAAATCTGCAGATCTGACTGCTTGTCAACATTTAAGACGTGCCGAGATGCGACGCTCGAAATCTCTGGGTGTGAGAGTGCGGACGCCGCGATGCAATAAATCGGGTGAATTCGAGAAAGTTCAGTGTCAGAATGAAAAGCGCGGCCAGCATTGTTGGTGCGTGGACGAGTATGGTATAGAGATTCCTAATACACGCAATACGACACGAGCAGCTGTTCAATGTAAGGAACCGGACAATTGTCCGGCAGCCTCTTGTAGGATGTTTTGTCCGGCAGGTTTTGCCAGAGATGACAAGACCGGGTGCATGCAATGTCGCTGCCGCGATGTCTGTGCTGGCGTTCAATGTCCACATGGTCAGGCTTGTCAGTTAATTGAAGTGAAATGTAAAGATGAACCTTGTCCGCCTGTAGCCACCTGTAAAAAAGCTCGTTCTTTGGAAAATTATTGTCCGGCCGGTATGCCACTCGCAATTGACGACAGTCGTAACGGTAATGGAAGACCATTCCTCTGTGGTAGCTCGCCCGGCAAGCCCCAATGTCCGCCTTTGTATAAGTGTATAATTGAGTCAGGCAATGATTATGGAGTGTGCTGTCCTAGAGGATTGAAATTCCAAAAACCCGGCGTTTGTCCTGATCGTGAAGCGCAGAATTATTCTGATAAGACGGGCTTTCTATGCGGAATGCCGTGCACTCATGATCTGGAATGTTCTAATATGGAAAAATGTTGTTTCACCAAAGGTTGCCAATTTAATTGCCAGTCACCGCATAATGTGACTTCGTGTCATCAAGCGCGTTCTTTATCCGATTTAATGGCCATAAGTGAACGCGAAGGTCGGGGATATATACCAGACTGCAATGGACCGGGTGGCTTGTTTTCTCCTCGCCAATGCTCACGAAATGGTTTAGTTTGCTGGTGCGTAGATCCACGGACTGGTTATAAAATTTCAGGGACAATGGGTGCGGCGGCGGCAGTTCAATGCGACGGATGGGAGAACATGATTAGCAGATCGACTATGAGGCGCAGTTACGATAAGGAAAAATGTGACACAAATATATGTGCGGCAGTCTGCGAATATGGTTTTAAGGTTATTATTAACACTCTTCCCCTTCCTCTCGACCAATTCGATAATAGTGACAATAGTGACGATTCTTGTTCTCATTATTAGAGTGATCACAACAACTGTCCAACTTGTGAGTGTTCCGATCCTTGCGAAGGTTATCAATGTCCAAACGGTTCACATTGTGAGGTAACGGTCGATCCCTTGTGTGACTCTGGTTCATCATTGTGCAGCTCTCTACCACTGTGTAAACTTCATCCGGCCTCAAACTCTAATCCGTGCAAAGTAGGCGCACCCCTAATCAATAATGTAACTAATGAACTTGTTTACTGCGAAACAGGTGAGTAGATAATTCAAATTACGTTGCATGTGGTCAAATTTCTAACTCATGTAAATGCCTTTTTTTTTTACCGGCCCAGATGGGAATGATAATAAGTTTGGTAATCCTTCGGCATGTCCACCAAATTACAAATGCATAAATCTATATGAAATTGGCGGAAATGGCTGTTGCCCTTTTGAAAAAAATGACGATAAGGACGTTGAAGATTCTTCTTCTGAGAAGCACATTCAAACAAGTGAGTACCAAGTACTGAGTGTTGACTATTGAGTAATTTTTACTAGGGTTAGATTTGAATAAAAATTATTGAATTTTATGTATGTTGAAACAAAGTGTGCGAATATTTGCGCGACTTTTCATTGCGAATGGAGGGAACCGAAGAAGGCATGAAACTCGCTATAGCCCCACCCCGTTGCTCCTTAGAAGGTCAATATCACGAGCGTCAGTGCACTTTTCGTAGGATAAAAGTTACTCGGGCCGAACAGCGCAAAATACTGGAAGAAAATACTATACGACGTATGAGAATGCTGCTTGCCTATCAGAACAGCACACCCACCAATAACAACAACAACATTCGATTCAAGCGGAATGTTGAACGCCTTAAACTGTATCGAGTAAACGATAATCTATTAAAGGTGGAGGCAGCGTCAGCTGTTGCAGGTCGCAATGCCAAAGTGATTGATATGCAGCAGAGTCGTCAGCAGAGTTTGGGCGAATTGTTTGAGACAGATTTCAAAAAGGTGGTACCATCTGCCAAACGACCAGTCAATGATAATGAAATCGTTGAATTAGATGTGGAGGAATGCTGGTGTGTGGATAACTTTGGTACTGAAATACCTCGCACTAGAGGCTTTAACGTAACTGATGACATGTGCGTACAATTGCGTGAAAGTATCGGTTGTTTAGATTTAACTTGTCGCATGGGCTGTGAATATGGATTCACTTTGGATCCGGAAACACGTTGTCCAGCTTGTCAATGTCGCGACCCTTGCCAAGGTGTGGTCTGCAGCGAAATGGAAGAGTGTCGGCTTGTTGAGGTATCATGTCGTGAAGAGTATTGTCCGCCAGTACCAGCTTGTCTACCGCGGAAACCTGGTCAATGCCCATACCTGGTGCCGCCAGGCGCTGATAATTTGGATGCCAATGCTTGCTCATATGAGTGCAAAACCGATGCGCAATGTGAGGGTGCTCGCCGCTGCTGTTCGAATGGATGTGGTACCCAGTGCGTGCTGCCACAAATGAAGACAGCTTGTCAGCACTTGCAAAGCATACAAATGCATCAGTCCTCTGAGTTGGGCATACCCGTTATGAAAATGACCATCGCCCAATGCAACCATAAAACTGGTCAATGGGATAAAGTGCAATGCGCTCCGAATGGCTATTGTTGGTGCGTAGACCACAGTGGCCGCGAACTAAGTGGAACACGAACCAAGAACTCGTCACCCGTATGCGAGGAAAATTCAGCGTTCAAGTGTAAGAAACCGATTTGTAAGAAAACATGTGAAACCGGATACAAAGCGGACGCGAACGGTTGTCCCTCGTGTGAATGTCATAATTTCTGCGACGAGATTAATTGTAGCCCCAATGAAGAATGTCAGCTGATCGATGTTGAGTGCGTTGACGCACCCTGTCCCAAAATGCCGATTTGTGTACCGCGGCGAGAATCCGTATGCGCAGAAGGCATACCCCTTAGACAAGGTGACGCGGAAGTGAGTTGTGGTCCACATAATGAGAACGGCACATGCCCCACAACGCACACCTGTCAACTGAATCCGGTCACAAATCGAGGTGTTTGCTGCTCGAAAACAAGTAATTTCCATTTCCACTTACATACATAAATATTTAATCCACTCGTAATTTTGAACCATTTCCATTTCTCTTCTTTAGGAGACGTTTGCTTCGAATCCATCAATAGTGTCTGTCTAGCTAAGGAGACGTCATCGCGCAATGCCACATTTTATCGCTTTAATCCGAAAGCAAATCGATGCGTGGGTATTATCATTGATTTGGATGAGACGTCCTGCCAAACGAAGAACATTTTCCGCAACGAAATGTCTTGTAATTCAGTCTGTCCAATTCTCACACAATGTGAACGTCTCAAATTGAAAAATTCCTTGGCTGCACAACGAACTGGACATTCGTCGGTATGGTTTAAGCCGCGCTGCGATCCCATTACAGGTCACTGGTCACCAGTGCAATGTTTAGGGAAACAACCCGACTTCAATAACTTGAATGCATCAGTGCTGATGCCCCCTTCGGCGGGGTATGGTGTATGCTGGTGTGCCGACAAGAAGGGAGCTCCTTTAAAAGGAACTCTAACGCGAGATGAAGAACCCTTGTGCAGTAGTCGTCAGGGTAGACATGACAAACAACTGAACGCGAATGATTTACTAATGGAAGAATTGATACGACAAATGACTGCTTTAGCCAATGACGATGAAAGTTACGATATGGAAGGTGGAGAGGTTGCATTGAGTTTAACAACAACTGAGCATGCGTCGGAGTGGAGTAACTTACATCAACATTCTCATTTATTGACTGAATCGATCCAGCCTATTCGGGTGAGAACAACACGCTGTCGTTCATTAGCAGGGACAGCCCCCTTCCCGATTGCTTGCGATGAGAACGGCGCCTTTCTCCCCACCCAATGTAATGAGAAGCAGTGTTGGTGCGTGGACGCAGCCGGCAATCAATTGGAATCTGTACTCATGTTCGACAAAGGCTCGTACACCTGCACGCCAACACCAATTTTCAACGTAATGGTGGAAATATATCTTCAAAATGTTACCGCCAACACGTTGCGTAATATATACGATGTGATACACGGTGAGCTGGATCAACTACTGGGCGGCCGTAATGTCAGCAATTTAAGAATACAACAACACTACGATGGCACAGCTGTCGTACACTTTGAATTGAACGGTGAAGATAAAATTGATTTGGCGTTCGCCATTGAGACAATGATTCTGGAGGATGAATTTCAATTAGCAAACGGCCATTATCGATCCGACATTACACGATCCCAGTTCATACATCAACGTCTTGACGCTGTACCCACTGCTGCCCGCATAGTGTCACACGAGGGCACCATTCAGTTAGTGCTCTTCATAACAGCGAGCAGCACCGCATTTCTAATTTGTGTGCTTGTCGTGTATTTTATGCTTAAGCGAAGCAAAGAAAAACATTCTGCTTTGCACACATTTGCTCGGGCCACTCCGCCATCTCTGAACAATCATTACGAGAGCAAGATCAGCCTGAGCGATGACCTCGGGGAATACCCATCACCGATATTCGTTTTAAGTCCGGAACATGATTTGGAGAGTATACGAGCACCGATGGAAAGCAGACTTAACAAATGTTAGTCGTTTATCCTTCATCCACATTGGAAGTGAAAAGAACTACTACAACAAAGGTGCGTCAAGTGCCTTAAGTGCCTTTTCGTTTCCATTCCTAGTTTAAATCTTTCCCATTCCAATTGGTTGTAAAGGAGTAAAGTGAAAATTCTGTACTCGGTCAAGTCCGACATCCTCCTAATTTGCAATCTACAATTCGGACTGAGGGATTCGAAATCAATTGGTCTGTTAAAGAATGTATTTACTAAACTTAATCAGTTAACCCACTTAAAAATAATTAAACATATCGCCCCATAATTAAGATGCCTTCAGTGGTGCAGGCATAAACGCAAATGTACTACCCGTCCATGATTCTCTTTAAATTATTCCTTTTAGTTTGTAAACTCCTTTTACTCTCACGAGTGTTTTACAATTAAACAATGTGTTGTTGTGATTAGTCGCTTGAATATTTATTTGGATTATAATGGTATGTACTAGAATATTGTATATGTATATGTATGAATGTACGTTTAGTATAATGCGCATTGGTTACTTAATGTTTTGGTGAATAAAAATCTTTATAAATTATTACTAACTAGAAAAAGGTTAAGACGGGCAAAGAGAGAGAGTGAGAGGGAGAGGTGATAAAAAGAGGGTAACGTTGTAACGTAAAATGATAATTGATTTCCTTTGTTCGAACCCGAACAGTCACTTTATTCCTAATACTTAACAACTAACTAACTCTATGAAAGCAAGTTAGTTCCGTTTACTTTGGACTTTATCCGTGTGATTGCTCACACGCACACTTACGCATATGAGTAATATAATATATATATATACGTGAGGGATATATTTTTGTAATGTTCCTTCACATGTGGGCAATTTGATGTTAGTTTCCATTATTTAATAATAATTAACAAATATACATGTACGTACAATTGTGATGACAGAATCTGTCGACAAGAGTCAGGTGCAACAAATACGTGGCGAACGGAAAGGCGGTTCGACGGTTGAGAAGGCATTCTAAATATTTGGAATTATTTCGTTGAGTCATTGTTGGTGCGATTATCTCTGCGGTTCATTGGTATCGAGGCCCGTTGATCCTCCATGCGACCGCTTTGCACTTTTATAATTAGTGAGAAAAAATCTTCATCGGGCACGGTAGTACCACGACCCATAGAACGACTGGAACGCGGTTGTGTTTCGGCATCTAACAAAACACTCGGGCGGGGCAATTCGGAACGTTGTTCCTCTAAACGTGTACTTTGGCAACGCATCAACATATCCAGAAAGGCATCATCTGGCTGTTCAGCGGTAGTAGCACTTCTAGCCAAAGGCGCATGACCGCCACCACTGGCTGTGGCGCCATTGGAACCAGCTTTAAGCCCAGGCAGAGACTGTGTAGCACTTGCCGTTGATGATTCTGCTGGAAACACCGCATTCGTTTGCATTGAATTGTGCTGTTGCAATGGTTTACGCAAAGCCCCAGTTGCTGCAGCAGTTGGTACATTTGAGGATGGTGCTGTTTTGCCTATTTTAATGGAACACCGTTGATCATCCATTCGCTTAGATTGTGATCGCGATAGCAATTCGAAGAAATCGTCTTCATTCGATTTTGTTTCAATTTGTTGCTTTTGTTCCAACTGTTCTTTTTGCAGTTTCTGTTGTTGTCTCTTGCCATCGGGTGTAATCTTAATTAAATCCAATTGTTCCATACTTTGCCTGCGCACGCGTACCTATTCGTTTGACCATATTCAATAAAGCAATCCGTCCTATCTATCCGTCTACCTTTTACTTACCATGCGACCTTGAGAATTTTCCGTTGCATCTGAAGCATCACTAACTGCCGATGTATCTGTAACGTTGGAACGTTCATCGTATTCATCAAGGGATGCAGCTACTTTCGGCAAGCCAAGCAATTTACGCAAGTCCGCGATATTTACACGAGCCGTACTCTCTCCCATCGAATCGTGCAATTCTTTGGCCAATCCTAAATGAGATTCCGCATAGTGCAATGCTTTTTCGTGATTGCCTATTGCAGAATGAGCATTCCCCAAGGACCAGCAAGCACGAGCCTCGCCCACGCGATCACCTAACTCTTGAGCTATAGTGAGATGGCGCTGATGATATTCGATGGCAGTGATGAATTCACGTAAGAGGGTATATGTATTGCCCAAGCTATAGCAAGATTGTGCTTCAACTTCACGTTCTCCCAACTCAATGGCCAAGCTCAGAGTGCGATTATAGTGATTAGCTGCCTCTTCGAATTGTCCCAGGAATATATGAGAATTGCCAAGATTACTATTTGCTCTACGCTCGGCTGCCTTATCACCGAACTCTCGAGCAATACGTAAACGCTCTTGATGATGTTCAATAGCCGCCTGAAAATCGCCTACAAAAAAAAAACATTAATTATTAATATAGTCCGCACTAACGTAAATTTTTATTATAATATCAGCCCATATATTTCTCACCTAATAAGTAGTAGGTGTTGCCTAAGTTACCGCATGCACGACCTTGAGCCCCACGGTCACCCAATTCGCGCATTAATTTTAGGTTTTCTTTATAATACTCTACCGCTTTTGTCAGAGCTTCTTTAACGTCATCTCCGAAATCTCCGGGATTCCGTTGCCCCATATGTTTGCCCTTAGCGTGATAAACATTTCCGAGATTGTAAAGGGCACGACCTTCTGACAGTTTATCACCTAACTGACGTGCCAAAGTCAAATGTCGATCACAGCAGATGGCTGCCTCATCGAAACGCCCCATAACTTTTAGCGTATTGCCCAAATTACCAGATGATTTCGCCTCTCCAAGTTTATCATTCATTGAACGGGCTAAAGTCAAGTCCAATTTGTGATATTGCATTGCTTTTGAATAATCGCCCAAGTAAAAGTAGGCGTTGCCCAATTGTGAATATATTGCGCTCAAAGTACGAAGATCATCTGTGCCAGCTTGTATGGCTGCTTGGAAGAAAGCTACTCCCGCCCTGCAATCACCAGCTTTGCACAAACGTTCACCCTCCAAAGCCAACTCAAGGCACATGCTTGAACTACCATCCTGTGAATTATTTTCACCTTGTCCATTACTACCACCACCACTACTGGACACATTCTCAGCTGATGCTGATAACGAAGACATGTTTTTCCTCAAACTTAAACAGCTTTATTCTTTACATCTATTGTTTTAGATTTTTAAAATTATTAAATACAAAGAGAAATGCACCCAAATGATTCACGAAAAATGCAACTACATTTTGTAAGTGTCGTTAGTGAAGACACTAATTCAATGAAACAGACCAATCAAGAAAACGATAAGAATGCGCTATTATAAACCTACGTGGTTTTTAATTCAATAGTTCATATTGTTCCCTTCCAGAATTACGATATGCATTATATTACAACAAACACATAAACATTTAGTAAATTAGGTCCATTTTTTTTATTGAATGCAGAAACCTTAGAATGATCTTTTATTTATACATTTTATCATTACGCTCGGGTTTGTTATCGATGTGTTTGTGACCTAATTTTGTTATTTTCATTTTCAAGATTTAAGTTGGGTGTGCTTACTTTGTGTGTATAAAAACACGACTCTGGTACGTGAAAATATGAATATAATGAAAATCAGTAACTCTGGCTAATCTGAAGCTCGTTCATCTGCTATTAAATTGTGAGAACGCAATATATAAAATACATTTTGAACAATTTATCGTAATATATAATAAACAAAATTTATAAAAAAGGTGAAAGAAGTGTGCACGCTTTATATATTTATAAGAAATTCCAAGAAGAGTTTCAATTTAATTTGTCAGTGGAATATTGAATGAAAAATCGTCGGTGTATATGCATATATTTATGAATGTGTGTAATTTAGTGAAAAAATGCGAAATCTATTCGTTTAGAGAATTGCCAGACCAATTCCTGACGACGTAGTGTCTGTTGGTCGTTCGACCAGTTGTTAAAGCGCCGACCGAGGCAGCAAATAATTAACCAAGTAAATATTTTAAGAAAATAATTAAAAATTTACGTTTATTTTTATTATATATAATAAAATGTTAAAATGTGTAAGATATGGTTTTATTTCTGAGTAAATTGCTTTTAAGTAATCTTGTGTGTGTTAATACGTGAACGTGGAAAAGCGAACGAAATAGTAAAAAATCGATTCGATAGTGTACGCTGTCTCCTCAAAGACTAAAATTTGATACTTGTATGTATATTAAAAGTATGGTTGCAATATATCTAATTTCATTTATATAAAAAGAAATCTAATAAAAACAATTTAGTTTCAGAAGCCTAGACAGATGTTTCCTTGTAGAAAGAATGTAGAGGGAATCGAATTCTTATTCTTTTTCCTCGAATTCACCTACAGTCAAATAAATTTTGCAATGCTTAATAGTATTGATTAGCATAATATTTAGTCCTACACTTGTAACGTTTAATATAGGGTGTTTGAGAAATTTACTTCTATTGCTATATGTACCGTTGTAGCCGTCAACTGTTGTATTGGCGGATTAAGTTGCTAATACAACGAAAAAAGTGCAAGTAGCTGGTTATGTGTAGACCTTGAACGAAAATATAGTTAGAGAACCATCAAGAAGAATGAATTAGAAACGCTTGAATGACTGAACAGTCCGACATTTGCATTGGTATGGTAATATGTACAACCAACCGTTCTTACACACGTACGAGCGTGTGTGTGGTGTGTGTAAATATGAATGCATTGTAGTCGTATATTCGCCCACATCGCACAAATATGAATAATTTTATTCAGTTTATTGATGTAAACATTTGCAGATTTATTTATAAAAACGGACACAGCGGACTGTTAAAAATTTTTCGAATGAATTGTTTGTATAAGCAAAACTGCAGCATCGCTTTTGAAAGCTGTTGCTTTATTTCAGTTACACTCCCCACGCCCACCAAATGCAAGGCATCGTTAAAGGCAACAAGAATAACAGCAGTTATCTTAACCAGTATTTTCTAATGAAAGAGTACATATGTTTCCTCTCTATTAAATAGAATTGATTCGGTAAACGTATAAAGGGATAGACAGTTGGTTTGCTTCGTTTTGTAATACGTACACTACAACAACATGTGATGTTTTGTGTTTATTTTCGTAGATTTTCTGCGTATGCATATGCATACACTTTTCTCCATATTCACCACTGGCTCGGCAAGTGTTTAGATTGCGTTTAACTGACCGTTAGATGTAAGGCAAGAGAAATAAGAAAGAGAGGGAGAGAGTAATAACGAAAAATTAAAAGGCAATAAAAGTGACTAGCACAACGAAGCTCAAAATTTTCCACCTCCCGCGATAATGAATGAAAACAGAAACAATAACGAACGCATTCCTTCATAGCATATGTGTGTTGAAACGGGTGGAATCAGTAATCGAAAATCGGCATTTTTAGTGATTATGCGAATTGAGTTTGAGACCGCTCATACGCAATACGGTCGGTTGGTCGGTCTTTCTCATCGCTAGTGTATGAAAGAACAGAAAAAAGCATTTTTCACCTTTTTTATTTTCTAATATCAAAAATTTTTCAATACAGAATGCATACACAGATATATACATATATATAATTTGAAAAATAAATATACCTGGACGTGCGTGTGTGCCCGTTTTAAGCTACTTGTAAAAAACGTAATTGAAGTATGTAATAAAGATAATAAATTACAAAGAAATGTTTCTAAAATTGTTGTCTTCTGCGCAAATCGAAAATGACGCCCGAATTAATTTTAATGGTGGAAATTTTTAAGTGATTGATTATGTGTTACGATGTAAGAAAAATTGTGAAAATTGGTCATGAATACAACAATAAATTTGTGAGCACATAATTAGGTGAGTGTGTGTGTGTTTTTTTTTACGTTTTCCATAATTTATCGATTTTGTTTGCTTGCCTTTAATGCATATACACACATGTAGGTAATGTTTTATTCTTTAAGAATATGGAAAAAAGTGCTTTAAGCAGATATGTGTAAAACACGAAAAAGCAAATCTGAGAGAAAGAATCGCAGTTGCTTACTCCCTCTCTTATTATTTTAAATTAGTGTAAATTAGTCCACAATAATAATAATTATATAAAAAAAAGAATTAGTCAACAACAAAAAGGGCAAAAAGGTAAATTATGAAAGTGAAAATATTTTAAATATGGAATAGAATAGAATGGAATGGAATGAAAAATATACGTTGAACGTGAATATTTTTACGTTTACGCGAAGTATGTATGGTGTACATTAAATGGAGAGGAATATTATGAGAGCGATAACAAATGCTCGCCCGTACATATATTTGTACGAAAACGAAATGAAACCAAGAAGTGAAGAATCAAAGAAAGAATATTTAAATTACCTAATCATTGATGAAACAGAAACAAACGTAATGATAACTGGGAAGAAAATTTTTAATATAATTTACCCCCGTTTATTTTTTCTCTAACAAAACAATTGATAGGCCAAAAAAACAACGCACATAGATGTGAACATACGAGTAAATGTGTTTTGAAAACCGTTTAGCGAATAATAACACTTGCTATTGAGTTTTTTTTCTCAGAAATGAAATGAAAACAAAGGTGTTGCGGACTGTAACAGTATACCGTGCATAAACAAATGCTGCTGCCGTAGGTATAAGAAATTGCTCGTAGGCCTTTTTCGTTCTAATATCTATATGGGCATAGTTATATATACATATAGGTGCATACGCTATGTAAATGCATTTTTAATGAGATAACAACAATACAAAATAAAATAAAATAAAAACAAATCACAAGTGCTCTAAAAATCTGCGTCAGTGTAGAAAGAAGAAGAACCACAACAACGAAAAAAGTTTACGTATTTCTCTTTCAAGCATTCTTTTGACATTTGTGTTGGTGTGCTAGGTATAGTTGCTCGTTCTCCATTTAGCACCCGGTGTCTTTGAGTTAACTATATTATAAAGACGTACCAATATGATACTTTATATTAAACTATTACATTTTACATACATACAAAATGAATATTAATAAAAGTTGTCCTACTCACAGGAGTAGTGGTGGGCACTGTCATACAAATTTTTGCTCTTTCTTAGATGAAATGAAGTAATATTTACTCTCATGTACTAAATGCAACAACATTTATTTTGCTTGTTCATGCACGTATGCATTGAATTGGTATAGAAAAATATTTTGAGAGAAATTATCTACCAATTGGAATATATTTAAAGTTTTTAGCGGGACCTCCAACAACATTTCTTTTCAATTGTTTTTGTTGGTGCTGCGGGAGTGAAAACTTACCTTTTAGATAAGAAGTATAAAAAACGTTTTAACTGACACAAATACTATTCATAAAAAATAACAAGCGGTAAAAGTCAAGTAACCCATGTGCTGTTTGATAAGCCAGATTCATTAAAATGAAATCCATACAAAGTGAACAGAGCTTACAATGGGCGACATTTTACTGAAATATTCTTAAATAAATGCGAAATATAGACACAAATTATATATTCAGGTGGGTGTGTAGGTCCTGGATCGTTTTGGGTATGTCGGTCACGGAGGAGGGTAAATCAGTAAACAACTGGAATAATTGCAAAAAAGTTTATTGAAACTTTTAGTCAAAGAAGCAATTGATGACAAACACTCGCACATTTATTACATCCGATAAAGAAGCATCGGATTGGCCGCTTGGAGCTCAGAAGCTGAAAGTACACAAAGAGCAAAATCCACATAGAACATCGGCCTAAGGTCGCGTTACTTGAATACCGCAAGAAAAAGAAGAAAAGCGGACTCTCTTAGTGGGACTTTTCAAATGGAACCTATGAAAATCACTCATCAGTTTTTCGCCCAGATATCCCAGACGTAATTGTGTGAAGTAATCCTACCAGAAACATGACGAAAATATCAATGAGGAAGGAAAGCGGAATATAATTAGTTCAAGTTCAAATAGAATAAAAAAAAAATATGTTTTAATGGGTCTCATGGGGAGGGGTGGGTATAAGAAACTTTGCGAATTTCTTAAATCTTATTCATCGCTGTCTCTTCAAATGACGGTGCCATACGATATTTATGCAATAAGTAAAAATAAGAAGGAATAACTGATGATTTCTGCTGATATGTGTATGTTTTTTTCTTCTTATTATTGTTTTTGCAGGTTCGCCTGCCACGTCTGTTTATTATGATGTGATTGTGTGCGATTGAATGCCATGTTATCGAAACCGTCAAAGACAAAATCTCAATCTTAAAACATAGTGATGTAATGTAACAGAGAACAATTGTTTGTTGTAGCAACTTCCACACAACCAATCTATTTTCTACAATTAAGCCAAACCAATTAACAATTTTTTTTGGTGCTAATGCGCTGAAAACGTCATCATATAGTACTACCACACACACACAAATGCAGATAGCGCAAAGCATTAAACAATAATGTGCCATTCTAAATATTAGATAGAGAACAAGAGGGTGTGTCGCAAGCTTCAACAGCGCTTCTTAAGGGCAACAGCAGGCGAAACGAAACTTACAATAAAGAAGCGGTATCAAGCAACTAAAGCAAAGTTGCAACTCTTCTCATTGATCAGGACTCCAGTCGAATATACAATAGTACACTGTTTCCTTGATACACATCGCAATCCCTCCATTACAATTTCACTACAATTACAACAACAATTACTACTACTCCAACAGCACCAATCTTTAAGACACTGCGTAAACCAAGGCAGGTATCGTTCCAATCGTTCATGTGCAAAATTTGCATGCATTTGCCTTGTATGTATGAAGTGTATGAGAAGCATAATAAGATAATTTGTAAACATTTTATTTTATTACAAAAATTTTAAGATAAACGAACATTCTTTTCCTCCTCTTTTAATTTCATTTTAGTTATCAGTGGCAATCACTTTTAACGCATTGCTGTAAATCGTTTCATTTTTTGTTGTTCAGTTCAACGAGTAGAACTAATTGAAAAAAAAAAGAAAAAAAAAGGGAAAGTGTTAAAAGAGCACAACATCCAAAACAAAACAAAAATAACTGCCGGACACTCTGACGCTGTGATTACAGACGGTAATCGATTAACAAACAAATAGAGAGAGAGAGAGAGAGGTAGAGAAAATGTCATCGGGAACATTTGTTGATCGCATCGATCCATTCGCTAAACGTTCATTGAAGAAGAAAAGCAAAAAGAGTCAGGGCTCGTCGCGCTATCGAAACTCTCAAGATGTGGAGCTGCAGCAATTGCCGCCCTTAAAAGGTATACTTATCTACATTATTTTGATCAAAGATGTGTGTTTGATGCTTCTATTCGTATTGTTGCAGCCGATTGTTCCAGTTTAGAACAGGAAGAATTATTTATTCGAAAATTACGTCAGTGTTGTGTCTCTTTTGACTTTATGGATCCCGTGACTGATTTAAAGGGCAAAGAAATTAAACGGGCCGCACTCAATGACTTATCCACATATATTACACACGGTCGCGGCGTTCTTACCGAAGCCGTCTACCCTGAAATTATTCGTATGGTATGGTTGTTGTTGTTTGATAACTTATGTTCATAATTTAACTTAAGCTGTTGTCGAAAATGGAAATGTTCTGAATTTTATTTTCTTGAATAGATTTCTTGCAATTTGTTTCGAACCTTGCCTCCCAGTGAAAATCCAGATTTTGATCCCGAAGAGGATGATCCAACATTGGAGGCGTCATGGCCACACCTACAATTGGTCTATGAAGTGTTTTTGCGCTTTTTAGAATCGCAAGACTTCCAAGCGACCATCGGCAAACGCGTTATTGATCAGAAATTTGTTTTACAGGTACGTGTTGTGTTGCCCGCCAACTTCCTCTCTTTTTTCTAATCATGGGGTTTATGGGATTAATTCTTTTATTTTTGCTGCAGTTGTTGGAATTATTCGATTCTGAAGATCCCCGTGAACGTGACTTCTTAAAAACGGTATTGCATCGTATATATGGCAAATTTCTGGGGTTGCGAGCATTTATCAGAAAGCAAATCAATAATATATTCTTACGCTTCATATATGAAACGGAGCATTTTAATGGTGTCGGCGAATTACTAGAGATCCTTGGAAGGTACGAAGCACTCCGCCTTAATGTTTTTGGGTTTTGTTAACACAAAAGTATTTTTATAATTATTACAGCATAATCAATGGTTTCGCTCTCCCACTAAAGGCCGAACATAAACAGTTTTTGGTGAAGGTGTTACTGCCTTTGCACAAAGTCAAGTGTTTATCTCTATATCATGCTCAACTGGCCTACTGCATCGTTCAATTTCTCGAAAAGGATCCGTTCCTTACTGAGCCAGTGGTGCGAGGTTTATTGAAATTCTGGCCGAAGACCTGCTCCCAAAAGGAAGTCATGTTTTTGGGGGAAATCGAGGAGATACTTGATGTAATCGATCCACCACAGTTTGTGAAAATCCAAGAACCCCTATTTCGCCAAATAGCCAAATGTGTATCGAGTCCACATTTCCAGGTACACAACGCACAGTTCCCTTATGAAGTCATTGCATTTTAATATAACGCGTAAATAAATTCTTGTTTCAGGTTGCTGAACGTGCTCTTTACCTGTGGAACAATGAGTACGCCATGTCCCTAATCGAAGAGAACAATGCGGTTATTATGCCAATTATGTTTCCGGCGTTATATCGTATTAGCAAAGAGCACTGGAATCAAACGATAGTGGCGTTGGTTTACAACGTGCTGAAAACTTTTATGGAAATGAACTCAAAATTATTCGATGAACTCACATCCAGTTACAAAGCTGAACGACAAAAGTAAGAAAGCAATCGCCCCAGTTTGTTTCTTGTTTCATTGTAAATAATTTCACAGTGCTGACATATTATGATGATTGTTGTTGTTCTTTCATTTAGAGAAAAGAAGCGCGAACGAGATCGCGAGGAGTTGTGGAAGAAATTGCACGAACTTGAGTTGAATCGTACAAAAAGCATTCAGGCAGCTAATAATACAACAAATAGTACTGGTAGTGGCCCGTCTGCGTCGTTTTTGGTTGGCGGTGCATCTGCCAATAGCAACAGCAACATGCCGCAGCAGCAATCACTTCAGAATACAAGTGTACAGCAATCGAATAACGTTAATGCCGCCAATAATAGCGGAGCAGCGGGCGACAACAAATCAATCAATTCGGTTGCGCAGAGTGGCAACATAGCGAACTCCAGTGTCGGCAATCCATTTGTCAAAGTTAAAACTGAAAATAAAGTGGAAAATTAAATTGAGTTTAATGATTCAGGGGACACCATCACCACCACCACCACAACAACCATCCTGATGTTGAATAGCAACCAACACAATTAAATAATAATAATAACAAAAACAACAAAATTGAAAATAAATTAAAAGTCGATGCAAACTGATATTCCCACGTTTAAAATTACACTCAACATTGCACACACACTTACACACACACACGCAAATGAAACGTATTAGATGAAATATAAATAAAGGGACATGAACATGTTACATATAATGAAAAGAAAATAGGATATACAAATTGTTTGAAGCGTAGAGCGCCTGCAAAGGATATTTTTATTAATTATAATAATAAAAATCACATAACATACACATATACAAAAAATACAGTATATATACCATAAATATATATTTTCGGTTAAGAGCTAAGCGTAACAAATAAGGGCATGCAGAAGGTCTCGCAAGACTGTTGCAGATAAGAGAGAAATAAAGAGAGAGAGAGAGAGAGACGATTTCGCGCAATCAACTCTAAAGAAGAAAACAAAATACACTTAAATTACGTAACGCCTATTATGATGTTATGACAAACTTCATATAAAAATAGTAATAACAACAACATGATGTAATAAAATTTAGAGTTAAGTAAACACAACGGAGAGCATCATCTAACAAGAATAAAATAAAATAAATAAAACAAAAAAGAAGAAGGAGATATTTCGGGGGTTAACGATCGGGCTACATCTACAACTACATACACGTTTATGCACATGTAGCATTGATGTACATACGAATAATATGTACCTACATATGTTTGCGTTTATACTTTGATTTCGATTGTTGGAGGTAAATAGCAACAGTAGCAACAACAACAACAACAAACAGTAATAAAAAGAAGAAATAATGAAATCCAACGTTAAATGTAAAACAACACGCAGACAGCAACTAACAACGGACTATTTATTATTGAAATTATACACAATAATTAAAAATAAAAGCAAAGTGGGAAAAAGAAAACTCTATACATATGCTAGCACCTTATATAATAATATATTAATTAAAATAGTACACAAATACATACGTACCCATTAACAACAAATCCCAAACAAAACATATGTACATGTGTTAAATATTGCTAAGCAAACTAGCAAACCACACTCATCAAAATTATTATAATAATAATAAAAAAGAAAAAATATTTCCAAAAAAGCAAACAAAACAAAATATAAAGAAATTAATGAACACAGTGGCGTCATTAACATTCAAGAAAAAGAAAATAAAGTAATAAATCGAATTAAACAACAATAAATTACGCTACGCTACACAAGAAGAATATAAATCAAGTGTACTGTACATTAAGAATTTAATTTATAAATAAACCTACCACACACATATACATAAAACAAACGAATCTAAGCAAAATTTAAAAATAAGATGGAAAAAACCAAATCCAAACACACAACACTGAGAGAATGTCATTATTAATAAATGGTTTAATTTGTAAAAGTTTGCGTTTTCTTTGAGAGAACTCACTGCGAAAAATACGCATTTGACGTTTGATGTTTTCGTTTCAATGGAATCCTACATCATTTACAAACACACACAATACACAAACATAATATGCAACAACAACAAATATATAATTTTTATCATATAAGCTTATCATGGCACCACTCCAATAAGTATGTAGATAATGAAACTTTTATGCAGAGTCGATGCTGTACAATGGAAACTCACATAATGTTTATACAAAAGGAAGCTGGTTACATCAGCTTAATACACTCACACACACACACGTAAGAATCCAGCATATTTTGCAAGTCATAAAGAAGACAGCACCACATGATCCATGTAACGCCCTTAAAATGTGTATGTATTAATATACTGTTAACAACTCTTGCTAATAAAGTTAAGGGAAACAAGTAAAAAAGTGCGTTTGGCTTGGACCATAATTGAAATAACATCCACTCCCAACAGAAAACAACCTGCAGTAAATAGTGAATGTTTGTACATAAATTTCATCTAAGAATCTCAAATTTTGCAGTAGTGAGTATTTTGTGGAGTCTGCGAAGGCTATGAAGGCTATGAAGGCAAAATCCAATTATGCACTCAGTTCCTTGAAAGAAGCTTTATTTGCTACGTCAACTCTGATATCGTACATCATGCGCATGCAGCACATACATATGTTTGTATGGATTATAAAGTATAATTTATAAAAGCAGTAGTAAACCATATGTCTCTAACGGTAAGGTCTCATTCGGAGAGTTTATTAGCTAAAGTCCATCGTATTCTGTTCCGTTCTACTTCTACTCGAACGGGCGGCACCTATTCCGAAGACGCGCCTTGTAAAGTAAATATGGATTAAAATTCATTATTTTAAGAAAATTGACTGTAAATTCGTAATAAACTACACATGCACACACACACACACACACAATATTTTATTAGAAATGTATGGCTTTTATTCTGTTTCATTAAACATACATATGTACACAATACGTATAATCTCACCGACTGTCGGATTATTTGTTAAGTCCATAATTAGAAATTAGTAAAAGAATACACACAAAAAAAAAAAACTAACTATTATTCAGCGTACATACATACAAATAGATTTACGTATAGATTGAATTTATATGTAATCGTCGACATCATTATCATTCTGATATGAATGCTTGCACTAAACTCGAATGAAAGCTTCTACTCTAACTTTTATCAACTGTAACATACATTTGTAAGTAGCGAAACGATATATATATGTATGTGCATATGCTTATGCATAGGTATGTCAATATATAAAAAAATATCAGAATTCTTCAAAGAAAAAAAAAAAAAAACACTAATAATGAAATTGTAGATCTTAACAGTATATGTTAGGAAGCAACACTTCATTACACAACATACAGAGAGACACTCACAATGCAACAATAATTACTAACTTAAATGCGCAGACACGATTTCTTAAAGAAGAAGAAGAATTAGAAGAATAAAAATAAACAAACAAAAAAAAAAAAACACCCAATAAATAAGTAAATAATAATAATACCTAAATAAAATTAATTACAACAAAAAAGACAAATAGTCTCTAAATTGACCATTTGTTGTGAGTAGCGAACTTTTACTTTACGTTTAGATACATTTGGGTGTGTGGCCCTTGACACCCTACAGCATCATGGCAAACGGTTTATTAAATTAAATTGTTCTTAGGTGTGTTTGGATTCTAAGAACATCTAAACGGCTCAAGAGAGAACCCCTTTTTATCAACCGATTGATTCTGCGCCAAGTGACGTTTTGTGGAAAGCGTTTTTCCCAATAATGAAAGTGACGTCAACCAGTGGTTAAATAATAACTATTAGTTATTGCCAACCATTGTTTGAGTAATGACTGTTATAATGGGCATTAATATGTTCATAAAAAAAATGTCAGTTCGAGAAAATTTAAAAGCTTCAGAGCGTCAATACCAGGCGGATACATGGAAGAACGTGTCTAGATCAACTTCTATGCTGATGCTTTGTAGAGTTTTAGGTGCCTCCTTGTTATCTAATTTTTGACCAGATTCGACCATTTTTATAAGATTTTTTACGTAGTGAATTTTTACCCGTTTAGTTTACTTTTACTGTAGAAACAATTAGCTTTCCATTGTTGCCACTTTAATGTAGTCAAAAATATTTGTAATTCGTGACTTTTCTTTATTAGATTTTATCTCATGTGCGAGGTTTTTAACAGAAAGTGATCAGATAATCGTTTTGTAATGTTCAGCGCGCAAGAATTTATAATTATCTGAAACTATCGACTTGCTCAAAAGCTTTTGTTGAAGTAAACTTTTGGTGTGCTTTCCTATAAACTTGGAATACGACATCGGGGCAAATGGTTGCATTTAAATGTTTATACGTTTTAGTATTTGAGTGGTGGCATCACGGTCAATACCAGTGTAACGGTAGGTGCACTACGTTATAGTTGTTGCTGGGTTGTGCGCCCACCCTGTTTCGCGAAAATTCAAGCGAGAATAAACAAATAAGAAATGCACGCACGTACTTGCATTATATAAAAGCAACAGTAAGAAATGTGCAATAATTTCCGCGATTAACAATTGTGTATAACGGTAACAAAGAGTGCTTAATGAAAAATGCAGCAAGAATGTTCTAGCCATTTTGTGGCCGGTAGCTTCGGTGGCAAGTAGCTTCGGTGGAGAATGTTCTTTAACTTATTTGTATGCCGCCCTCCTGCACTGCACCGCCATTAATGTTTCACATTTTATGCAATACCATCCTCCCTTGACGGATTATAAATAATATTATATCTGCCTAAATGTGCAAATTGCTTCTGCCGAATACCGAAACTATTCTCATGTCGATTGAAAGTTTCCATCATGGTTATCATATCGTTAGCTTTTCGCACACGATTGTCAGCAGCATGCAGAGAATGGCGCTTGACCCCCAACATTTCAAGTTCACGTTCATGTTCAGTTTACATCAAATAACAAAACAAATATATTTACAAACAAATGAACTTACTAATTTGTGTTTTTTTTTTTTTTTTTTTTTAACGAAGGGGAAAGCTTTGAAAGCCTAGTCAGTGTGGGACTTGCACCCACTAAGACCCCTTCGAACGTCCTACGGCAATTCCCCTGGGACTACCGTTAAGTATTACGTCAGGAGAAACCGTCTGAGACTATGCTCAATTCGTTCGTATGATCATCTGTCTTACTCGTAGTCTTTCTGCCACTCTGAGCTTCTTCGTGATAACGGCACTGACGCTTTTGACGCAGGACCACACCTTTTCATCGTTAATCATGTGCATCGTTAATCATTATATCGCCATTCGGTTCCATAATTAAGTCTGCAATTTTTGAGCGTTCTGCATCGAATTTTAGGCATTTTAACAGTATATGCTCAGCTGTTTCCTCGTCTTCATGACACTCAGGGCACCAAGGTTCAGTATCATGACCAAAACGGTGCAAGTAACTGCGGAAGCAACCGTGTCCGCTGAAAATTTGCGTCAAATAATAGTCCATGCAGCCATGTTGTCTGCCCAACCAACATTCAACATTTGTTATTACTTTGTGCGTCCATCGGCATTGAGAGGAATCGGCCCATCTCCGTTGCCATTCTCTATAGCTTTCTAGCATGATGTCCTGTTTTTCTCCATTAGAGAGCTTCCTATTAAGAATTTTTTTGGCACAGTACATTTTTGCAGCTTGTTGGGCTAGGATATCAGGTGGAAGCATGACTGACAGGATCAGTGCTGTGTCCACTGATACGGTACGGAATCCACAGCAGACTCTCAGTGCAGTTCCGCGATACAGCTTATTTAGGTGTTTATTATAGCTGGGATATTTCTGTAGTGTATCATTCCAAACAGGTGCAGCATACATAGTGACAGAGGTGATCGCTTTGGCTAGCAGTAATCTTCTTCGTTGACTGGGACCACCAATATTTGCCATCATGCGTGCCAGTGCTGTATATATTTTGCTAGCTTTGTCACACACTGATATTATGTGCTGTAAGAACTTCAATCGAGCATCCATTAATACACCTAGATATTTGATTTTATCAGTTGTTGTTAGGTGATGCCCGTCGATGTCTAACTCCGCCACTTCTCTTTTTTTCCTACTGGTGATTAGTACAGCTTCAGTTTTATTAGGCGCCAGTTGTAACTTATGCTCTAAGAGCCATTCTTTCATTTTGTTAACGGTGCTGGCGCATGTGACCTTCACCTCTGTGAGTGTTTTGCCAACAATGGTGACTATAATATCATCAGCATATCCAATTTACTATATACGATTTTTTCCAGCACTTTTCCAGGTGTGTCTAGCATGCATAGAGGACGATAAGAGCTAGGATCTCCTTCAGGTTTATAGGGCTTAGGCAGGAGAACGAGTTTCTGCCTCTTCCATATATGCGGAAAGATTCCACCTTTCATGCAATTATTGTATACTTTCGAAAAAAGAGGGGTATTGTACCATATTGCTGCTTTTACTGCTTCCATTGGTATTCCATCTGGGCCGAGTGCTTTATTACTGCCAAATTTATTAACTGCCTCCTTGATTTCGTCGTGCATTAAGCCCTGATATTCTTGTTTAGCTGGCGGCATCTGACATTCAAACGGCATGTGTCTTGGGAAGAGCGTTTCGACCACACTTTGCATAAACCTCGCTAGCGCGAGGTGTGCTTCTTTTAAAGCATTTCATTTTTGCCATAACTTCTTTGTATGCTCCACCCCATATATTAGAGTCAGCCATATCACAAAGTTCCTTAAAACATTTGTCCTTGCTAACTTTTATTGCCTTTTTAAGAGATCTACGTGCTCCCGTGTATCTTTTTCTATATATGTCGTATTGGGATGTACCTATATGTCTTTGTGATTTTCTTCTAGCTGCCAGACACTGCTCTCTGAGGCTAGCGATTTCTGCATTCCACCAGTATACGGATACACGTCCCGGGCACTTAGTTCCCCTTACCATGGAAGCATCACATGCTGCAGTTATGTATGTTGTAAGCTTTTTAGCTTGATCTTCAACATTTGGTGGTAGTTCAAGGTCTTCGCTCACCATGTATTTCAACATATCACGGTCTATTGTTTTAATTTTCCATCCCAGTTCGTAGGGCCTTCTAGGTGGTTTTCGTGGCTGCACCGTTGCTATTGTTGTAAATACCGCGAAATGGTCACTATTGGTGTAGATGTCACTGACATGCCAATTACATTTTCGCACTAAGGAGGTACTGGCAAAAGTAATGTCAATTATTGAACCACGTCCATTTTTTTCAAATGTATTTTTGGCGCCGTCGTTGAGTAGTATTACATTTAGGTTACTAAATGCCCTTAGTGTATCTTCTCCTCTCCTATTCGTAAATCTGCCTCCCCACTCAGTTGCCCATGCGTTAAAACCTCCTGCAATTATCACGGGGTTACATGTTGATGCATCCCTGCATAAGACATCAATTCCAGCCTCAAACTGCAGTATGTCTAGACTAGGTGGGAAATAACAGCTGAAGAAATGTACACCACCGATTTTAGCTGCCGTATAATATAAATTTGCTGTTGTTATATACTCTTGTACTGGCCAGAGAGCTGCTTTGCGGCTATTATCAGATATCCATTCTCCATGGTTCACAAAGAAGGACTAGATCGACATCTTGCTCAATAACTATTTTATTTAGTAGTTCTTGTGCAGCCTCGCAGTGATTCAGGTTTAGTTGCAGGATCTTCAGTTTATGTGTTATATTTTTAATACTGCCACATAGGCCGGACATAACCTACTTGTAGTAGCGTGGCTAGCGTCTACACCCTTGGTATCACAGATTATGCACTTACTCTCATTTTTACATTCTCGTGCTAAGTGACCGTTTTGTCCGCATTTAAGGCAGCATTTGCTCCTATCTATTTTGTTTTTGCACGCTTTCGCTATATGGCCGAATTCTAGGCATTTAAAGCATCTAGTAGGACTATCATAGGGTCGTACTCTACACATTACCCAACCTATTTTAATTTTACCATCTTGGAGCAAGGATGTTCCGACTTTAGTGGGTACATTAAGTACTGTTACCTGTGTACCTGCATACGATTTCTTTAATGTTTTAATTGCAGACTCTACAATTTCCGCATCTCTTATCTGATTGTTGATGGCGTCTACTATGTCCAACTTGGTGGTGATTTCATCTATATCTCTAATTATTATTGTTTTGCTGCTTCCAAGAAGTTTCACTTTAGCCTGCTCGCCTAGTATTTGTTCTATTTGCTTCTTATATTCCTGGCAGTTTCCATCTTGGGATTTTCTAAGTTGGAATAGAATCTCTCCGTTCTTTCGTATTTTATGTACGTTCTCACCCAGCTTTTTAAGATTGGTATTATCTAATTTGTGTTTGCGTCGATGTGTTAAGTAATTTCTCACTTGTTTTACACAATTTACGGCATGTGATTGTTTGTATACCCTCCACATAAAGTAGTGGAAGACTAAGTTAATCATTCCGTTTATAAATGTACTGGATCAGCATCAAAAACTGAGTCAATCTATCAAGTGTGTCCCAGTGCCCGTCTGTTGTTGGCCATCGCACTATCGTAAATTTTGAAATATTGAGTTGAATTTTGGTTTGTGGCCGCAGATCGGTATTTGGATTGGGCAAAATCGTTCGAGAGTCACGTCTGTAATAGACAAAAATCTGTATATGTACATAAATACTGAGCTTCCAAAAATAGGGTGGTTACACAATGCACACGTCAACAATTTATACTTAGTGTAAAACGCGTCGTACTATTAAAGGGCGTAATCATATACCTGCCACGCCCACAGTTTGTATGTAGATGTAGAGGGTATTTAAGATTCGGCCTAAGCCAAATTTACTTATCTCACTTGCTTTTTAGTAAACCACTGTCCGTGCGCGCACATGCCGACCTTAACGCAATTGTTGTAAATATTAATCTCAATAAACGTTTAGATTTACCTTAAATTAAGTCTTCATGTACCAAGCATACCAAATTTAAATAGTGGGTGTGACTTTCAGAGACAGACTATAAGTAACGATTATGAATAAGTATTATGTGTGACCGAAAAAAATGTGTTCATCATTATCAAAAATATTATTTTTTTTTTTTCGATATGAAAAAATTTCTTAGATTAGATCTAAATTTAATGGACTTGGCAAGGCTATGTTCATTTCAAGTTTAGCACGCCCATCCTTTTCACTTCATCGTTTGAAAATTTAAATGCGAAAATAAGACTGAAGGTCAAAATATTAATCCGAAAATCGAATGACGAAGAACTTACCTCACTTTCAAAATAATCAATCCATTCATTTATTTTATTTGTTTTTATTTTTCAGTTGATTTCTACTATAGATAGGCATAGGTACGGAGGGGAAAAAACACGACTACTTAAGCTTAGACTTTAAGGCTTTAATATACACTTTATGTCCTCTTTTATCATTATATGATATAATCACACAATCGTCTTTGCCTATGCTATCAAGCAAACGCTTCTTAATATTTAGAACAAGAATAAGGAACGTCCAGGAAGACCCTTTTGTTTGCTATGATGTTGTAATGAATAATTAAAAATGTTGAGTTGAATTAAAGAGGAGGACACTTATATTTTATATGTATTTTTATTGTTTATTTTTTAGTTGTGTTGTTATTTTCTTACATCGTCCACATAAGACGGTCGCAAACTAAATTAGCTATTCCGCTTGCAACACCCAGAGTAAACACATATTCTTGTTCAGCATCAAAATCTGAGTCGACCTAGACATGTCCGTTTGTTGTTGGATCTCTCGCGAGTGTACATTTTAAGATATTGAGGTAAAATTTTGGTTTCGAAATTGGATAGAATGGGTCAGGATCCGCGCCCACAATTGACAAAAAACTATATGTCTATAACAAAAATGGGCGACTTGTAAACTTGTATACTTAATGCATACAGTGTTCAAGGAAGCGATTGGGTACCAACCACGTAAATGTGGAGGGTATTTAGGATTTGGCCAAAGCCATATTTAGTTCTTCCAATTTTTCAATTTTAGTGCATTTTCTACTTTGCAGGAGCATGTGGTGTACTCGTTGGCCATCCCCTTGATACAATCAAAACATGGCAGCAAGCTTCAAATACTAGCGTTTTTAAGGCAACTAAACAAATCTACGTCAGGAATAATGGAGTAAGTGATTACTTATATAATAATACCACACCATTACAAAAATGTGTGCCAATATACCCTAATTTTATTAATTTTTATTATTTCTTATTCAGATTAACGGTTTCTATCGAGGCATGTTCTTTCCTTTTGTTACCACCGGTGCCATCAACTGTATACTCTTCGGTGTGTATGGTAATCATATGCATCAATTAAAGCGTGTATGTCACAGTGATTATCAACGCGAGAAATTGGAATATCGTCATATGTTTATAGCCGGCTCCATGGCCGGCTTCGTACAGTCCTTTTTAGCATGTCCCATTGAATTGGTTAAAGTGCGCCTGCAAACGCATTGCTGTAAGTAACTGAGCAGATATGTTTGCCATAAAGACTTGAGAATTTTTTATCCTTACATGCATACTTTAGATTACAATGATTACATATTTGGTCAACGCCGAACACCGTTTGGTACATTCAAAAAGATACTTAAATCTGATGGCATAGCTGGTATATATCGCGGCCTCTTACCCACGATGTGTCGGTAAGTAATATGTTCAAAAATATTACGGCTTTACATTCGTCACGTAAGAGACGTTCAATCGATTCAATCTTATCCTGCTCATTATATCTTCCAGCGACGTATTGCCTTATGGCATTTATATGTTGGTTTATCGACAAACGACACAATTGCTGGATAATACAGAGTTTGGACGGCGACGCCATCTAGAACGTTCCAAAAGCGACTCACATGTAGATTTGTTGATTACCACTCTGGCAGGCGCATGGGCTGGAGTTTTGTCGTGGGTGTGCGTTATACCCTTCGATGTGGTGAAAACTATAATGCAGGCGGAGGAAAATAGTAAATACCGCTCCATCAAACATTGTCTAATTGATAATTTTCGGGTAAGTTGAAAAATGTTAATGTTAACGTAAAAGGGAATCTTAAGTCTTGACTGCGTTCTTTTAAAGCGTTATGGGTGGAAAAGTCTGTTTCGCGGAAGTTGGATGTTAGTGGTGAGAGCTATACCGGTGAATGCGGCCACCTTTCTGGGCTACGAATATGCCATGGAATGGGTTCAAAAATATCGCAAATTTTATATGTAAAAATATCCTTGATACCACTTTGAGTTTCTATATATTTACATACAATTATTCTTATACAATAAATGCTGTGACCATGTTGTTATATAATTTATATAAATTTAGAGATTTGTGCAATGTTTTATGTTGGTAATTATTATATAATATGTATGTGATGTGATATTTACCGTTATGTTTAATGTATTGAATTTTCATTTGGAAAAAATTGTCTTTATTTTATTGTACGTTATTAGCGGGAGCCTCTCAATGTTCTGTGAAATTTATGAAGCTCACCTAATATTCGAAGATTTTTTATTGATAAGAATTTATGTCACTGTCAGTTGTGGCAGAATATCCATCTGTTGTTGGAACACACATGCTTGTAAAATTGAGCTGAAGTTTTGTGTGAGCATTTCTAACTTCTACCGAGTTGTGAAGGTAAAAAATCGTTACAGGTTTAGAATTAGCCCATTTATTCATCGAACTGTCAAAACACAAGCAAGAATCAGGCACACCTGCAGTTTACGATGAGTTATGCACACATTTTTAGAGGATGTAATCAGCTACGTCTAATGTTTGTATACAGTTTTGGAGAAAGTTCAAGATTTGAAGTAAACCAATTTTAGGTGGTAGAAAAACATTTACGCGACAAGTTCACTTGAAATAGTGTTTGTATGTTTCAGCTTAGTATCTCATGCCAACGGAAACACGGACTTTTTGAACAGATGCTAACAGGAGCCATGTGTTGCTGTTATATTTAAAGACTCATCAGATGAAGTTATAGCCATTGCTCAGATGCTTTTAGATTCCTTTTTTGTTAAACTCTTAAGGGCTGTGCAAGGATATGAATTTTTAAAGCAACACTTGAGTTATATTTATACCAACCTGCGCTGAACATACATACTGCATATGACTGTCTCTACTACGACTGACTTTGCAGTATATACCCAACGGGAAACTTGACTATTGATCAGTCGTGCCTGTATGTAAGTCTGTGTGCTCGTCTGGGTTTTTCTTCCTCATTTTTCTTAAAGATTATTAAGACTTTCTTCTGTGAGAGGAAAGTTTACTAGCATTTTATTATGATATCGTCCTCGTTAAAGGCTATTCTGGTTGTTCTAAAAACTCTGTTAATTTTTAATAAAATTGTTGACTCATGAAAATATGCACCCACGAATATATCGAAACATTTGCTCATTCGACCTAGTCGAGCATTTCATTTTGTAACCTTCTTACCGTAATTCAAGTTTAAAGTATTCTGTTCTTTTTACTGCACCGTTTTACATTATTTTTAAACTACAGACTGGTGATGTTGCCTTTGCGGTAAAAGCATTTTATTTGATTCGTTTCCAGCAACATGTGGCCGCAGCAAATCACTAGTGGTGTAGACAGTGCTGAGTCAGATTTTCAGGTCATAGAGAAATGTCGCTCTTTATGTTTATATATTCTTTGATATGGGGGTGTATGAAATTGGTCAGATGGAAGCCTCAACCATATCATAAAGTATAGAAAATTTTTAAAAAAGTGATTGATGTAGAGCCGTTAAATTTCAATATATATAATATATACTTACCTACCTCTGTTTATGCATATAAAAATACGTAATTAACTACGGAGGGTGGATGTTACATAGAATTTTGTATAAATGATAATTTATTTTGTCAGAAAAATATGATTTCGGCATCTGAAGTTTTACATATATACTCGTGTATGAATATACAAATGAGCACGAAAATCTGAATCAATTTACTTATATCTGTCTGTACGTCTAAGTATCTCTTTGTGATAAACATTTCTTCTTTTATAAAAATTAACGAATAAATTCGTGTCAGATATATTTTTGGTTTTAAAAATGAACGGGATCGTTGTCAGACGTCAAGAATTCCCGAAAGTGCACATTCTTGATTCGAACCAAAATCTGAAGCGACCGCGCATATGTCCGTCCCTACGTCCAAGTGCCTTTCTGCTATGCGAAGGCTGGCTTACAATCGAATATATTCCCGAAATATGAACTGAAATATTATGCAAACATGTATGTATAGCTTCTGTACGTGGGTTCCTAATGAAAATGGGCAAAATTGTTCAAGTGCCACTCTTACAAACGGCAAGAAACTCTTCATCAGCCACAAAACTTATTCGATAAAGTTGAAGGGTGGTACACACATGCATCGACGTGCCAAATTTGGGCGGGGTCCGATAACCGACACACGTAGAATTAAAAAAAAATAAAAATAAAAAATTATTTGATACAAATTGAACTTCTTGGTACATAGTATATTTTTTTTTTTTCGTATTAAGTTGATATGGCCGAGTGACTAAGACCCATATAGCCAGAGTAAGTCGCACTGACAAAGACGCCAACAGCCTTCAACCATATTTATTTATTTCTTCATTTATTTACATTTTTAGTCACAATTTAATCAACTAAATATATGACATAAGTTATATTAATATAAGTAAAAAAAAAGACTAAAAGAAAATATGAAGAAAATAATGAACAAAAATAAGCAATAACAAAACAACATCAACAAAGAAACAATATATGTATATAACAATAAAAAAAATAAACAAAATATTGTTTTACAATTTAGCTTATATACTAATAATAAAATTTAGCAAACAATGATGTAAAGATTTTGCCGGCACACTTACAAAGAAAATGTATAGAATTCGAAAAAATAAATAAATAAGATTAAAATGCACTATTAGAAGACTCCATCAGGTAGCCGCCAAGCCTGTGGTGGACGGTGTGCACAGGTGCCCCCGAGTAAAATTTAGTTTTCTTCCTTGTTTACCTTTGGAGGAATAACGATTTTGTGTCCTATTAAAGCCATATTCAACACGTACTAACACACATCTGCTTGTACTTACTCTTATAAGTTTCCATTTAATTAGACATTATACCATCCAATGAAAGACCATTTTTCGTTTTTTCCAATATTTTATTGATTATGTTATATATACAATTGCATTGTATTGTATTTTATTTTATTAATTTTTATTTCCTCTTTTTTTCTTTTAGCTTCTACTGAATACAAAATGATGATATAAGGAGAAAATCTAAGTGAAGTTTCATGTGCGCATGTACTTCACATAAAAAAATTTTAAATTCTTTAATTTTTAGCAATTTTGTGTGTTGACTTTCTTTCCATAAGCCGAACGTTGCCCACCGCTTTCGATGGATCATTGATTTATAAACTTGCTTAATTGTAACGGGGGGCACACTTCGCTCTTCTATTTTAAAATCATATTTGAATGAAATCGAAAATGTTAAAATTACATTGAAATCTTATAGAAATGTAGCGGCACGTTACAGATAGTTTTAGTGATTTAACTTATTTTTAATTGTCATATAGAACAACTACGTACATTTACTTACATTACAAAATACGATTCCTTATGAATTTTAAGCAATTAAATATAAAGGATTGCACACAAGTAATGAGCTCAAAGTCAATGCAATGCCAATGGTACTCTAACATTATCCATATCCTATTTAATTTGTCTTTTACTTTAATTTAAAAAAACGTAAAATTAACGTTAATCGAATGAAAGTCAAATTGATATAAACTAATGCGGTGGGTGCGCCCTCATTGGCCAGCTGGCCCATATTTACCATAAATCAGCCAAAGGCATATTTTTGAATAAATAATACGTTGCGAAATGAGGTTTTATGCCCTCCACATAAGTTTGACATTACATTTGCAATATCTAGAAAAAAATATAAATATTTTCAATCTGTATTCAATTAGGAATCGATCCAGCCATGTTCGCCATAAATATTGAGCTTTAAAGTTCACAATGGCCCATCCATGCGGGTGGAATAATGGATGCGTTCACCATTTACAAAAAACTTTACCTAGTGCAGAATCCGGCTTGTTAAATGCAATGCATAAACTACGTAAAGGCCGTAACCAGGTAACCGTAACCTGCCACGCCCACTGTACTTAATGATATGTGTTATACTTTGATTTTCTAAATTGTGGGAGAATTGCGGAAACAGTAATTTTATTTGGATTCTTTGACAAAGTGCCATTGAAAAATGATTTAGAGAGAACGACAGAGATAAAATAAGTTCATGTAAAAGGCTTCAAGAGGTTACTACACGTCTTCAAGATTTTGCAAACAAAAATGCAATCTTAATTTCGACCTTTTGGCAAGGGGTTTAAATGAAGACACTCAATCCACCACTTTTTTTGGACAGGATTTAAAATTCAATAAAGTTTTGCCAACTCCACGGTACATAAGAAATAATTCTCCTCCTAATATTTCATATGCATAATTGCATTTGGATTCCGTTGTCCATAGCCTATGCCTAAAACACACCATAGGATGCGCGATTCATTTTTAGAAAGTTTGCTTTTGTGTCATAGACGCCATTACATTTATTTTGAAAGTTATTTTAAGTATCATATCAACTTAAATTAAAGGCACAATACAGTTTAATATAATCTTTCACATATTCGTATATGCATGATTCCAATTATTATTGTTATTATCATCTATACAAAAATGTGTTCAATAGTAACAAAAATTTGTATAATTCGTTTTTTTTCCGTATTTATTAAGGCACCTGACACTACCCAACGTGTATATGTATGTATGTAATTGTATAAAGAGATGTACTGTGTATTGAATATCTAATGTAATGATTTCTTCTTTAAGTAAATATCAAAAATGTAAACAAAATAATTGGAGTTGGTATTTGCATTATTAGTAATTATACACACACGTATTACATATACGACATAAATTCGTGCTATTTTATAAAAATATTTATTTGTGTGCATGTACTGCTAAACATATGTACGAGTATACATGTGTATATATTTATTTATTTATGACTGTAATCGCATACGCAGGTTGCTGAATGAAACATTATGTAAACGCAACACAAATGTTGGCCATGGGTGCTTAAGTTTATGAACTAATATCTCCCTAAACATCTTAAGAGAGATTATTTGTCTCATTGGTTATTATACCCTACACCAATTGTGGTAGAGGGTATAAAATTTGTGCGAATGTTTGTAACTCATTTACGGCTAATACAGCCCACCCTCGATTCAGAATCAACATCTGAATAGATTTAATTATGTTCGTCTGTCTGTATCTCCGTCCTTGTACATTTGTGTGCAAGCTAGGGGTGGCATTTATTAAAATATTTTGGCGAAATTTGGTACAAGGACATCTTCTGGCATAATTGCTCTATTTTTAGAACCCCTTCCCTTTTAACGATATTTTTATGACCATGTTACGTGGTTACAGGTAATAATTTATTTCTAATTATGGCATAATTGGTGGGCGTGGTGGTGTAGCGTATAATTTAAATGGTTGGATATAACCGACCATAACATTTTCACTTATTTTCTATTGTAAATGGACTATTTGGTTATATTGAAGAAATCATTTTTTTTTTTTATGAATTCAACATAATTAACTAATTGACTAATAAATTTGATCGAGTCGTAATCTTTTTATTGAAAATTAAAATCAGTGGTTTCGATTATTCTTGTAACTTTTATTGAATTAAAATTTTTCAAAGAAAGTTTCGTCTCTTCCTTTATGGCAAAGTATGTGTGTCGGGTTTGCATTGTGCTTAGGAGGAAATCTACGTGGTGTAGGATATTAAATCGATTATGAGATTGTCAAGAACATTTTCCTCTCTTCAACTACCAAAGCATTGCCACACACATACACACATACATACATATATTTACGATTACAGCCATTGTGTCACTGTGACGTTGATTGTTATGTTTCAAATGAACTTTTCTTTATTTCCTTTAAATGATTATAGTTATGTTACCTTTAAATACAATACTAACGACTAAATATGGCTTTTCGTTATATATGTAATTACACGTGTCGAAGAATTGTACAAAGAACAGCAATAATAATTATCTAAAAAAAAAGGTTGTTTTGGAGGAGTCAGGGAAGTGAAATACATGTGATGATTATATGTACACATATATGTATATAATTATGTGTGCTTGTAGAAGTTAAATTTAAACAAAATCATTAATTTATTTATCGTTTCTTATTCTTTACACAATACAAATGTTTTTCTTCCTTTTTATGAAAACCGAGGATAGAATAGAAATACGTTTAAATGTTTAAGTAAATATTACACACCAAAATATATAATCAAAGAAAAACTATCAATGATGAAAATGCTTATGCTTACGCTTACTAAATATGTATGTATGTATAGTAAAAAGAAACTTTACACTTAATCAATAGAAAGGGTCGAGAAGAAAAATGACAAAAAAACATCATCTTAAACGTAATTGTATTAGACTGCTAAACACATACACAGGTACGTGTGTATAAATTAAAGAGTTTGTGTTAAAATTCATTCTTATCTGCATTCTCTTGTAGAATGTAAAAAAAATGTTTGTTCGTTTTATAAGAGATTCTCCATGTGGTTGAAGCAGAGATTCCAAATTTGTTGTATTTTCAGCTTCCGCTTTAGCTCGATCATACACCAATGATTGCTTTACAATGCCTTTTTGTTAATATTTAAATTCTATCCCAAACAATGATCGCTTTATTAGTAATAATTGGAGCAGTTCGTCTTGTTTTTGCAACAGGGACATGTTGTGTAAAATGAGATTCAATTCAGTTTCCATTCATATCATTATTTTTTTGGCGACATGCATATGTGACCAGTGGTTGTGATTCGAAGTATCAGCATCATCATCAATATCGTCTAAATAGGGTTTTTGAGCCAGGCACGTACATGGTTGTTGGTTAATATACGGTTACGGTGTTTTTATTTTTTTTGGTTAGAACACATTTAGGTATGTGATAAACAACAAGCGAGAAATGAAAATAAAGAATTAAAATCGGTTAAATGTGAATTAGTAAAGATTAGATTTTTATTTATACGTATATGTAATAACTAATTATGTAATTGGCATGCATTAGGTGGATTTTCAAATGCATAATAGTTTAAAGACTGTGGATTATATTCAATAATAAGTAATTAGAAGTTCAACCGAAACTCTTCAAAATATCGCTTTAGGTACAAACGCATATGCCGGCACTTTTAATTTTTAAATATTAATTTAAACTTTAGGAAATAATTAGACATTTTTTAAATATAATTTTCATCTTGTGTATAATCCACAGTCACATGGTGTCAATTAGACACCATTTGATTTGATTTATTGCAAACATTTTATTGATTAGAACTTTATAACCATTGTAATATTGTATTAAGTAATTTATTCATTATGTTAGATAGAGAGCAAGTGCTTCTCTACACATGGCGGACAGACTGATTGACTAACTTTAAACCTTGTACATTGTTCACACTTATGCATAACTTGCAAGCGTGTCATGTATAAAAGTGTCCGTATAAGAAATATATCAACTTAAAGGTCGAGTCCTGCAACAAATAAGTTGCTCGTAAGTTGTGAGCGTGTTTGTTCCAAATGTCAACAACATCATAACTTCATCTATGTTATCCGTTATCGCTCATTTGAATATCAGAAACTAGAAATGTCTGCTTTAAAATTTGACACCTTTGATCCCAACATGAGATCGGGGCGAAATTGATTACAATTTTTTAAGAAATTTCAAACTTGAGATTAAAAATAATTAAAAGCAGTATCAAAAATATTTTTTTCTGGTTATAAAATCCTTATATAGTTGCTGCCACACTCTCTACATAACATATAATGCATGTATGTAGAAAAATTTGTTATGTATTTTAAAGTATATTAATAAACATTCATATTTCTTCGATTAGAATTAATTTTCTTTAAATATTTATTATATTCGGTGCAAGTAAATAATTGTGTTTTTTAATCATATTTAACAAATCATTGGAGAGAGTTAATCATTATTATGGACATTAGAATGAGAAACTTTACTGAATTCGTTAAGTTTGCCACAGATATAAAATTAAAATTATATACAATTTGTTTAATTATGAAAAAATTAAAATTGTTTTAGTTAACTTGGCCTTTGGTTAGTTATCGGTATAATTTTTAGCAGTAAAATAATAGAATTATAAAGATATGCAACAGAGACTCCTTTGATTGGTGAGGGGTTATATATAAAAAAAAAAAAAAACATATTATGAGAAAACGAACATACAAAGATTATTAAAATTATTAATACAATTATTGTTTTAATATAGGATATAAATGACATCCACTTTAAATCGCTTATTATTATTATTATTGTTGTTGTTGTTGATGATGAATGTATGATATGTCTACATGGGTGGTTGGTTATAAGTGGGCAGTGGTTTACGTTATGTTTGGGGGAGGCCGTATTAATTCATGTATGAATGAAAAGGGAAAGCGCCCACACAGACAAGTGACACAGGTGAAGTCTTAAAGGTAAAAGTAGTTTATTTAGTATATTTGTTACGAATGTGATGAAAGGCTGTGTTTAGCCTTTCATTCAGGCAAAGTTAGTCTTCTTTTTTTCATCCCCATTTGGTTAGATTGTGTCATTGTTATCTGAGAGCAGTTTACAGTTAGAGTAACTTAGATAGAGAAAAAAAAGAGAGAGAGAGAATATAACATTTCAAAATGGCATCAGTATTGAAAACAGTTCTTTTTTTTTAACCTCTACCAACTATAACTAAATAACTGTTGTAATGGACAGAGAGAGTGCGATTATAAATTATTGCTACTATTACATATGTTGGTTAATATTTTAGGAGTGCAGCTGCTAAGCATGATAAAATTATAAAATGACGATGATACTGATCGTTTTTCTTCACACACGCGCACATGGAGGAACTGCTGCTCACTTTGGCGATCCATTTTCAGAACTCTTTCATTGAAAACTACTGCCAGTTGTTTGTGTTTGTTCATCAAATAATTGAAATTTATTGTTTTTCTCTTTATTTTAATTTGATTATAATTGCTACTGAGTATAAAATAATTGAATTAAGTTTACTAATGTTTTCCTCTTATAATATAAAATAAAATTTTAAAAAACAAATAAAACAAATACAAGAAAGATACACTGCTGTGTGTATATGTGTACGCACATCTCTCTCATTAGCTTAATACTAAAACTTAAGAACAATTTTGTTTTATTTTTATTGTTACACACATACAATATTCTATTTCTTCTTCTTCTTCTTACATTAACAAATTGTAGATTGTACAATAATTAAGTGTAGTTGGGGTGGTTTCGTATTGCGTCCTGCAGATAACTCAAAACACAGCAAAGGCACAAGTCAACATTGAAACAATTCAATTTTAAAATTGTATAAAACGCTTTGAAAAAATTCTACTTTTTTTTTTTTTCAAACACATAAATAAATATGTTCCATTAATATTTATATATACAGAAGAAATATCAGTGTTTCATTCAATTCAATATTAACAATATATTCGCATAAAATAAGTTTAACGCAAGAAACCAAAATTACAAAAGATAAAAACAATCAACACAACTAACCTGCTCCAGACTGAAAGTTTGAAAAAGTTTCATGAACATGTACAACAATTATACATATTTGACCCAAATATCAGAGGAAGAACGATATTTTTTGTGTTACGAGATTATTTTGGGGGGTGGGCAGCAGCTAAGACTTGTTTTATATTTTTTTTGTTTTTTGTTTTTTTTTTTTGAAAATCATGAATTATTTGTTCGTTATTATTAAGAGAGGAAAAAAGTTTAAAATCAATTTGTTTCGTTTAGATTTTGATCATGAGAATATTTATTGGATTTCTATAAAGCCGTTCTTAGCTGTGACCCCCATCGCAGCTCTCTGATATGGATGTTCACGATTAGCCGCCAAACGCCGTTGCTTTAGGGCTCCTACTAGAATACAATACAATACAATATACACAATTATTCCTCTTTCTTTTTGTTTTTGTTTTGTTTTTTAAGTACTTAAATAGTAAGTTTCAATTGTGTCGCATGTGAGGATATTTTAAAATCATTCATTTCGGTGGTTATTATTTTTATATACTTTAAATGAAATTTTTGTACCAATCATGTGTTTCCCTTTTTGTGATCATCATAATCTTTGGAATGAAAATTTCATTTGAAAAAGAGTTTTTTTGAGTATTTCAAATTTGATTTGATAAGTGATTTTTAACTTTTATACAGAGGGTAGCTTTATATGATTTTTATATACTTAACAATATGATATGTAAACAAGTAAAAAAACCTATACTGGAATACCCACCACCATCGATACACCCACCAACACTTCCCGAAGAGTGCGTGCGTGTCGCAACAATTCTTCCAAGTTTGAAATCAATATCTAATATTTTTATTGCGACCAGGAGAGTAATTACCACAGAACACAAAGACTGCTACCAGACAGACTCACTATTGGATGCCGAATCAAAATATATATATTTTGTGGGATCTTTTGACCCACTCATATAAATGTATACGATGGCGGGTATAAAAAATTGTGCTACGTTTCGGTTTTTTTAGGATCCAACCGTTTTAGGTTCAATCAACAATAGTGATTACAGTTACTTTTGGGCATATTTACTAAAAAAAAAAAATTGTAACCAAAAAAGGTCATTTTTGAATTTCACATAAAACCGTACTAATGCAAAACAAGGGTTCACTTCATAACTGATCTGACTAGCTGCTCCCTAATATGTATATAAATTACTTTTATGCAGAGCCATTTTTCTCCATCAATGTTTTCGTGAAATAGATTTAGAAAAATAGCACTGCTTTCACGTAGTAAAGATTAGGTGGCTATGGACGGAATTCGTTTTGAGCTCGCAATAATAAATAATATTTTAAAATTATGAAAGTAATTACAATGGTACTAGATGAGCATCAGACACCATGGAATAATGACTGAAAATATGTTACACCTTTCTAACCGCTATTTTTAGGAAATATTCCATCAATTTTATAATTCACGGTTAGCACCACTTGTAGCAAAATTTAATTAATTTTATGCGGATGCTTATAACTCCTTAACGGCAAATGCCGCACCCATCACCATTCAGTATCAAAATTTGAATCGATTTAATCACGTCCGTTGCTGTTTTTGAAATAATTCAATGAAATTTGGTACAAGGAAATGTATTGGCCCAGAAAGGAATCATATTGAAAATGAACCGAATCGGACCATTTAAGGTCTTTTTGTGGCACAAAATCACAATTCTTAATATTTTTTGACATGATTTGACTAAGAACACTTCAATAGATAAATAACTGGTCGTGCCAGATTTGGACCTGAGCGGACCATTCTTGGAGCCATTTTCCCCATAATGATATTTCAGAAGAGTGACTAATTGTAGCATAATTTGTGAAACTAAACGATGTAGGGTATTAAGTGGTTGTTTTCACTTGTATGCCCTTGTATATAAAAAAGCTAACCCGAACCAAAAGCCTTGATCTGATTTAAAATATAAACTTCTTATTATTATGTCAGAAGATACGAATATTAAATGCCAATACGATCTACTACAGAGTGCCTAAACACAACCAAACCAGGTGGCGTTTGACATGCAAACCATATTGAGAGAGACAGAGATTGAGTGAAATGCACCAACAACCTTGGCTGTGTTTGGGCTTTTCTACATACAAACTAAATTATATTCCATTCGGCCATTTTGAAACTAAAAAACTGCTCCTTCTTCTTGATTTATTGCTCTTTCTCTCTCTCTCTCTCTTTTTTTATAAGGTTTTCATATAAGATGCCATCTGTTTTGGCTGCCTTTGTCCACTTATTCCATGGTGTGCTCTATGTACATAAGTATATAGTACTAAGAATAAAAATAAAAAAAAACTTTATTTTCCACAAATTTCTATAAAACGAAATTTGAAACTGTTACGTTAAGATAGAACATCGAAAATTACTATAAGAGAGTATTAGATTATGGTTTGGGCACGAGATTAATTGATGAATTCAAAACTAACAATGGCGAATGGGAATTGAATTTGGCTTGGACCAAATCTAAAATACCCTCCACACCCGTAAGCAAAGTGTAGACCCGATTACATCTTCTAAAGATATTTTGCAGCATGTCCATTTTTGGCCCATCAATGAATGGATTCTTCTAAAACTGAATACATACGTTTTAACTTGATGTGTCAATGTTTACGATAGTCTGCCAGTATAGATAGATAGGTAGATGCATGTATGGACGGACTGACGTCGTGCTTAAAATCTACAAATTTCTTGACCCCATTCTATGTGGAGGGTATATATGTTGCATGAAAATATGACTTATTATAATATTGCACAAACAAAGATGGCGAAAATAATTTTTTTAAATAATATTAGGCTACGTTACGTTACGTACTAAATTAAAACAAATAAAATTACTAAATTTGGCTTAGGCCAAATCTTATATACCCTCCACATATGCATACAAACGGTGGTGTGTTAGGTACTTTATAGTAAAATGATCTGGGGCAGAAAATTTTAGCTCAATATCTTAAAATTTGCGATTGTGAGAGTGCCAACAATAGAAAAACACGCGGACGGACATGTTCATGCGGGTTCTATAACACCACAGATTTTAATGCTATTCCGCCTTCTTCTGGGTGTTGCAAAGGCCGCGACAAACTTAGTGTAAAGTGTAAAGGGGGTACACTAAGTTTGTCCCCGCCTTATTATGTGGAGAGAATAAAAAATGCAAAGTTATACCATAAAATATATAGCACCAATACGATTCGACATATGAAGTGTATTTACCCACTTAAAATGAATTCTCAACGAAGTACCATGCTCTTTATAATATAATATTTGGTGAGTTTTAATCGAGACCTATTGTGCAATTGATTTCATCTAATATCGACTTAGTAGCGAAAAAATTGGCATTACAAAATCTGAATGGATTTAACCATGTTCGCCTGTATGTAGGCACAAGGACATATATTGGCGTAAAAACGGACCCTATTGAAAATGAATTTATTGGGTTAATTCCATTTCCGAATTTATATGAATCCATGTAAATCTTTCATTAGTACGGCGACGTTTATTTAGATCTCGATTAAAAACACACAATTCAATATTTTTCACTCCAAATTGAAAATTTTTCATCTTCAATTCAATATTTTTCGTTTCAAATTCAATTTTTGTAAAATTTATATACAACGAACTCTTCAAAAAATGCTCTATAATCATAATCAAATAATATCAAAATTATCCTTAAACTAAATTATTTTTATTATTTGATAAATTATTTGCCATATATATTAAATAATATAAATATAAAATAAATAATCTAGCCGAAGCTTGCATGGGCATAGCTTCAAGAAAAGCATAATAAAATTAAATTTTTCCTCCGTCTCATTCCAATGAGGAAGCATCATATATCTTAAAAAACATATATATTCTTGATCAGTATGGAATTCTGCTATGTCTGTCTGTACTAAACATTCTTACAGTTACAAAATTTGAGATATCGTCTCCAAACTTTGCAGAACTATTGTTTGTTCTCGTACACAGATTGGTATTGCAATTGAGCATAATCGGTCGAAGGACACGTCCACTGTTAAACAAAATTTGAAATGTTCAACTTTTCATATCATAATATTACAAAAATTGATTTTGAAATGAAAAACATTGAATTTCTATGCAGAAGAACTTTCGTATAATTTTTTAAGTTATATGGCACACTATGGAAAATTCAAACGGCTCCAAAATATGAAATATAAATAATATTTATATATAATATATATATGCGTATATATGTACGTATAAAATTTTATATAATAATAAAACTGTATCGCCGCCACCTCCCCAATGTATTTATTTTATATAAAATAAAAGACTTTGATATATTTTCGAAAATATATTCAATTAGTATAATAAAACGCTCCTAATGAAAGCTTGTTAAATACTCTGTGGTTGAAATGCGAATGATTGAATAAATTGTTATGAAATGAATTTCTAAGCTGCCTTCCTCACTTCTCACTTCTCTGAAGCTCCTAACTAGATCATACTCATTAATTTGTGTTGGTTTTAACTATACATGTACTTAGATACTTATAACAATTATGTCTAAATTAAAACAATAAGCAAAAGCATTACATTTGGCTTAGGCCAAATCTCAAATACCCTCCACCACCACGTCCATAGTAGGCGCGGCATGTACGTAATTTTACATAGTTCCAATACTATTTATACAATATTATGAGTTCATGTACAGGTACGGATTTTTGTAAGTTGTGGGCGTGAATTGGGCGTAAATGTCAATGAATTTTGAGTTCGAAGCTCTATTATTTTGGCCAATAGACAGATGCTTATCGATTAAGGGCGTGGTTTTTGACCGATTTTGCCCAAGTTAAATCGCGATCTGTGTGCTAAAACTAGAAATGTCAAAAAGTTTACTACCGTAAGAGTGCCTAGGGACGAACTTGTATAAATCATCACAGATTTTGATGCTGATAAAGAATATATATACCACGCAGGGTCTCTAGTCCGTCCGTCTAGGAGTTGCAAATCTTAGCATCCTCCCGCCACTAAGGTGGAGAATATAAGGCGTGAAAAATAGAACTTGTGTTAGGCTAACTTATCTGAAACGGTTCTAAGTCCTATAGTCTACTTAAGTTGCTGAGTAGATTGCGATGAGTATAAAAGTTAAAAATCACTCAATTATTTTTATTACTAAGTACGTAAATTATTTGTAATCTTTCCGAACACTTATGTATGTATATAATATTAGAAAGACACTCTTTCAGAATTGCTTTTTGTTTGTTTGATTGTTTGTTTGCTTTTCTCACATCTGTTCGAGCAATAATAACTCAATAACAATAATTTATATGTATGATGTTGTGAACAACACACACATACATTCATACAATTTACAACAATTTTTTTGTTTTTTTTCTGTTTGCTTGGGCATATATACACCATACATATACATATACAACATATGTATGTAAAGCTAAATTAAATTTATGCTAAATAATCTAATAATTATATAAGAACGTACTACTCGGGTACAAAAATTCAGATATTTAATTCAATAAAAAAAAATAAACTAAAAAGAAAACGAAAACACAACAACATTGTATAAGAATGTCAACTCCTCTAAAAATTTCAAAAGACGGAGCCAGCATGCAAATATCGACCAACTGAAAAAATTATGCATAATACAATAGTAGGTTTCTATAAATAAGGCTGCTTGTACATACTTAAATGAAGGTTTTCAAATATTACACATATGGCACAAAAAAAAAAAAAAATAAAAATATAGGTGATGACTTGGTGAAGTTTATGAAATATTATAATATTGTGCTATAGTTTAAAACAAGTTCGTATAATGCTTTTCAAACGCTTTAACTACCAGCCCACTGGTCACTGCGGCAACCGCCTTGTAATTACGAAATTTAAATCCAATGCAAAGGGGCGGTAGCTATTAGAGAAGGGTGTACACAAAACTACAATTTGCTAGAATACTTTCACAAACGTTCAGGACTTTATCAAACAATGATGGACAATGCGTTGATGTTATTTTTTTTTAGATCAGCAGAAGAAAACTCGTATTAATGCCTATACTGGGCTGATCTTACCTTTCATAGACAAAAATATCACCTAAAACACGCACTTAAAGTGTGCGACTGAAAACTAGATACCGCTTGCATTGGAAGCTGAACTAAATTTTACTATTAGACCAATACTATAATATAATGAAAATAAAAATTGTGATGCAGAATAAAATGAAATAAATGAAATGTAATATTTGGCTTAGGCCACTTATGGAATATGCACCACCTTGAAACGTTACGATAAAATGATGATGAAAACCATTTTAAAAACTGCAAAAAATTGAAACCCCAAGGTCGTGTCATTTAACCCATTTCAACACCAACCGATAATTGGAATCAATATCTCGATTTTGTAATCAAGAGAATGACATCCACATACAGGTGGACCGGCGACTTCAAGGTGGTGGCTACAATATAATATGAAAAGTCAAATGTTAGTTAGGCTGAGAAAGTCTGTCAAACTGCAATCTAAATTAACCACCAAGTTAAATGTATATGCGTAGTGTGAAAAACACTAAATGAATTTAGTTATTGATCAAATTGTTAAATAAACTGGCAATGTATTCATTCAGCAGCGAGCACTCAGTTTTCCTATAGATTTTCAAAAAATTATCGAACAAAACGTTATAACAAACAATCGCCGACGTCGGCGATCGCCATTCTGATGAATGAATACATTTATTGTAAGTAGAATTTTAAATGCTTTAAATGAATATTAAAGTTGGCTTCGATTGATGACTCAAGTCATTATTCCTATTACGATTATTGCATTAATGTAATGAGATGAAGACCGGGTGAGAGAGAGGGAGATAGAATGATAAAAAGCTTATCTAGCAAACAACCCACCGCTATGATCCGCGTATTCCGTTAGTAATGGATTGCCGGTAAGAGCGGCAAAGTTTGTGTAATCACCGTACGGGGCGAAAATCATGCCGTGAGTGGGTGTCTCAAATGCAGTCGGGGCTGGTGTGGCCGACAATATGCTGGCTGTCGCTGTAGTGGGTACGGTCATGCGTTGCGACAGTATTAAGGGGGCACCCAGTGGTGCAGCTGGAGCGCGTATCTGCGGACCCAGTCCGGGCAGTGCTGGTGTTAAAAGACGGCTCTCGGCCGAAGCAGCCGCCACCACACGGCGCCACTCCTCCTCACACACTACAATACAAAAAATTTCATTAACAACTTTAACTGTGTTCTTTTATTAATTGATTTTCATCTTTTTTTTTAATTGTTTTTTGTTTTTTACTTCTTTTTGGGATTGTATGTTTCAAGCACAGTTAACCGATTAATGATTATCATTATTAAAACACATTGTTATGTATAGTTTGTATGGGGGAGTGGGGGAAGTAAACGCCATACATATAGAGCGTGTGTGTAGCGTGTTTCACTATACATACCTTGGGCTGCATTTTTCGCAGATGTGGTATCCCTATAAGTGCCGTTAATTATGGCTAATTCCATAAGTTGACGTTTTTTAAGTTCGTCTTCGCCTTCAGCTTGCTGTTAGTAGTTTTGTTTTTGTTTTTGTTGTTTTTTATATGTATTACACAAAGATATACATTGAAGTGTTGGTTTAGAAAAACAAAAAAATTAAAAAATAAAATAAAAGTACCATTAATGTGGGTTATTTTATTATATTATATCATAAAATAAATAAAAAATTGTTGTCAAGTTTTTTGAGGTATTAAACAAATATTTATTATATTGGAAGCTAAAGCTATTCACTGGTGGTTAACAATCCGTTAATCGTTTAAATTCGTTTTAGACGAAATACAAATTCAATTCATTTGAACTTTCTTGTTATAGGAGTACTAAAAACAACTGTTTTGTTTCGTACAGTTTCCCTTTCTGTCAACAAGAAGGACAACATCCGCGTGTTAGCAAGAGTAATAGAGAGACAATGGATAAAAGTCGTTTAGTGTTATTGCATTTAACAAGAAAGAAATCATTTGTACAAAAGTAATTAAACAGCGCAACTTGATCTACTTACTGGCACAAGCAGCTTTTGCACTTCGTCCACGGCCTGAGATAGTTTGATTTTGGCTCGGTTTTCTGTATCTTCCACGGTTATCAGAACATGCAATTCATCCGACAAATGTTCCCAATTCGGTTTACCTCTGTTGGAGTCTTCCTGCAACCGAACAAGAAGAAGAAAACTTATGTCATACATAACTAACAGATTAGTTTTTATCGCTCGCATCTCTCTTTTTGAAAAGTTACAAAAGAAATGAAAATTCCATCAATTAAAATTGTGCACATAAAATGCAATAGGTATACTAAGTGACCTTCTCCGTGCGCAACCTGCAGAAGAAGATGTCAACGACTCTACAAAATCCATATAGACTTGGTTGGCTTCAAGGTCTGAATCAATTTAGTCGTGTCCCTTCGTGAGTCTGTTGCTGGAAAGCTTACGATTATAAATTTTGAGGTATTCAGCTGAAACTTTGAACGGAAATTGTTAAAAAAATTGATCGAAATTAGTCAAGTGCCACGCCCAAAATCAACACACAATGTGGCATAATCAAGTGCCTGCCACCACCATGGGGCAAAATTGCAAAATTTTATATTTTTTGACAACATTTGAACGAAATTTGGACTCACTGAGGAATGGTTCGAACTTATACGACAATGACTCGGGTTTACCGACACCATCCAAATTAATTAAAACATGATTAGTGCAACGACTGGTATAACCGTCCACATCATTTTGTTTTGTTTTCGATTAAAATCTTGTTTTCTGAAAATAATATCCAGCCAACTTGATGAAAGTCCGACGTCATTATAAAAACAGTGTAGTTTCTACCTCTATTAAAACGACCAATAAAAAGAAACGCAATGATGCAAAAGGAAAAGTTATGTAGGTGGCGACACATATAATATAATTTCTAGTTCACACATACAATCTCATGCTTATGAATGCGTGTACACTTCTTTAAAAAAAACGCACACTCGTGTATAAACGAAATAAAATTTTTCACATTTAATAGCTCTAGAAATGTCAAATCATATTCAGCGCATCAACAATTTTACAGTTGTTTGTCAACATTTTAAATGATCTGCTCTGCTCTGATACACTTTGATATGGTTCCGTCCCTCTCGCCAAGAATCTATTTTTGAAATATGAAAAATGAATTCGTTTATAAGACAGTGAAAAATAATAAATGAAATGATTCATGGAAGGCGGGCAGTGCGAACAGACCAGACCACTGTAACCTATGGCGGATATAACAAACGGGCCTCAGTACATTGCAGATCACAAGCAATTCATTTGCTATAAATGATGTGTTCCCTGATGTTTGTGCAGAGTGGAAAAACTTCTGTCACTCATACGAGTACTTAAGAAAATTAGGCGATTATTTAAAAGATCTATGGATTGTTTTTGTTGCTGTTGGCAACTGTGAAATGTAATTAAGACCACTTCAAAAACAACAACTAAACAATTCTCAATTTTGCTTGGGACCACGAGTATATATGAAAATATTGGGGTATATTTTTAATGGAAATTTTTGGTGGAATTGGTGCCAAATTATTTTTACTGTAACATTGTATTCCATAGAAAAGTATTTATTCGTGTACGTTTATGGGAAGTGAAGGCTGCCATCTGACCCAATACATAAATATTCACTTTAATCCATTTGAGAAGCAAACAATAAAAATAACAAGGTTTCCATAACAAAAGGGTATAATTCTGCTTTGGTATAAATCAACACTCTTCCCCCTACTCTGAATCTGTAAATACTAACAACTTAACAACTAAAACAGCAGCAACAACTATTTAAAGAATAGAAGAAAACCTCCACAGTATGTTTGATTATTCGCACAACCGCACGGTGCGCAACCACTGCAGTCATGTCTCATACCATAACAGGTTTGAAGTCAAAATTTCAATTACTTGTTCACTCCATCAAACGGTATCTTTGAAGTAAGTTTTTAGCCGCAAATGGTTTCAGCTTAGGTTTGAAACAAAAACGGAAGTTAAGCTGCCAGCAGATACGAGGATACCATACATACTTGAGTAGGTGAAGTGGAGAAAATAAAAGTGTGTAAAAAGTGTGATAGGAGAGTGTAGGTGCAGAGGACACTATAAAAGTTTTATGAAGGCAGCAAATGTGTTGGATTGCGCTTAAATGAAGAAGAAAAGTTTTATGTTTCCTTCCAACGCTTAGTGCTCAGATGCTCTGGAGATATTTGGACACATTAAACACAACGGAGTGCTGCGTTATGATGCTATTGTCTCTACATCTACCTTCTAAGTTAAAGTTTGTATGGTAGGTTTTATTTCCAAACAATCCGAGGCATTTCGTGCATCGATTTAAGTACATCCCCCAACTTATGAAAACATGTAACTGTAAGGGCTGTAGCAGTGATTATTACTTGATGACGTACATGTCAAAGAAAAGAAAACAAAATGAAACAAAAACAAAAACTGACACATGAATAATTAAATGGATTTAATAACGTTTAATAGCACAGAGACCACATCTACTTGGAATGATTTAATTTATTTCATTTTTAAAACGCGCGTGCGTTACAACACCATGTAAGTAACAACTCTTACCTTCTTTTTATCTCTCATTGAGCCTTTGCCTCTAACCATAATTTTACAGCCAGTCTCTTGTTCCAATTGTTTGGCGGTCATACCACGTGGACCCAAAATTCGACCAACAAAATTAAACTGGAAATAATATAAAAAATATTTTATTTGTGTTAAAATTATTTTTATTTATATTAAAACAATATAAAAAGAAATCAACATTTGCTCAATCGGTTAACTTGAAGTGCAAGTCGGCCTGCCTCAGATGCTCAGATATTATCGAGATAAGAGAAAAAGAATATACTAAATTTGTCATTTCGTTTACAACACCCACAAGGAGGGGCATAGCATATATTTTATCGATTACCAGAATGTCGCTTGATCTAGATATACCCATCTGTGTGGTTGTGTGTTATTGCCACGATATTGAGCTACCATTTTGTTTGGCAAAATCGGTCAAGTTCCCCTCCCACAATCGACAAAAATAGATCCGTCAGTTAGAAAAATTTAGGTGAAATTCGCTGCACACACTTCTAATTGAACCATCTATAGATGTGATAAAAATGGGCGACAAAATCGTATCAAGAATCACACACGCAATAAGTAAAGTCTTCTATACTTTCCATTATCCACTAAAGGCCTGCACAAACAAGACCAGGGTCCAGCCTTCTTGACCGATTATAATAAATTCACCCCAATTACTTGTGAACCATCAAAACACGTGATCAACAGCAGCTATAGGTATATGAATAAGCATACCGATGTGTTTGCAAACTTTAGCATTTGTCCAGAACACTGCAAATGAGCCTGCTCGCTCATAATCTGATCATTTTAAATGCAATCATAAGCTTTTGGGGCGATGAGTGTAAAAATTAAATAATTTGATTAATAAATAGGATCAAGGTAATATTCGCCATATGGCAAAAATCAAATTCAATCACTTGCCACTCTTTTATAGAAAATCAATTAATTGCGCTAATTAAACATAATTATTTTGAATCTTTCCGCTTTTCAATGCTGCATTAGAGCCATATTTATGCACATGCGAGTATGAATCTCCCCGCACATCAAAATTCTATTCGATTGCGTACTGTGTGTTAAAACCATCATCATAATGATATGTGGGGGTATAATAGTTGTGTTCAAACGTTTGTAAGTATTAGAACAGAGCCAGTCATGCCCACAAGATATATGCATTTATTGATTAACATCAGAAGCTTGGTCGATTTAGTTCCCCGGTCTGTCCCGCCACATAAGATGGGGGGTATACTAAATTTGTTTTTCCGTTTGCAACACCCAAAAGGGGACGTCAGAGACCCTACAAAGTATGTATATATATTCTTGATCAGCGCCGAAAACTGAGTCGATTTAGACATGTATGTCGTGTGTCTGACTGTTGTTGGCATTCTCATGGTCTCTGAACTTGAAATTTAGTACTCATATATGTAATTATTCCATTTCTTGATGTGCCAAAAATGGGCGTGGTCAATATAACAATTTATAAAAAACTATACTTCACGTAAAACTCGTCTTTCAAGCTGATAGGTTAGACATGCACTTTGAGAGGGCGTAATCACATACCTGTAACGCCCACTATTGCAGATGTGGAGGGTATTTAACAGTTGGCCCAAGCCAAATTAAGTTGTTCTACTTGTTTTGTTTTTGCTCCGGTACTTTCACGTCCGCAAAAATTATTATATCGAGCTGTTACACATAATATTTCACTTTTTTAAAGTTTGCTCTCGCATATGGGCGATATCCAAGCATTACAATATCGAATTTTCAAACAAAAGTAAAAGTTTGCCACAATATTAACGAAGACTTTGTACATGTTTAGAAAATTGTCATAGGAATTGTCTATTTGGAAAAAAATATTAATATTGCCACGCCTTTACACTTTTGTAATCATGTTTATTTCAATAAGTGAAAGGCACAAATAAAATTCTAATCTATTATGCAAGTTAATTATGGCGCGTGTCCTAGATTTGGCGTACGCCTAATACAGCTCTTTTCTTTGTTTTTTATTTTTTGTGCTGCTGGCGATATCGATCACATTGTACGAGAATATCAAAACATTCGCTTTGTAATGAGGGAAGTTCGGTTCATTGCTTCAAATGACGCTTTTTGCAGTTGTTGTAATTCAGAATCGGTGAACGCACACCTACACATAAATCTATCACTTAGCTTTAGAACGTTGCTATACCCCGTTCCATGTGTTCATTAATCTTTGTTTTTCGCTGTTGTTGTAGTTTTTTTTTTCTTTGCACAGGAAATTAATGTAATTATACAAAGTTAACAAATTCGTTTGTTAGATTCTTTTCCGAACATATGAACACTTATAAATGAATTGTCTAACTTGGAAATATTTATCGTACAACTGGCACATATTCTTTTGTTTTTGTTTAGACACAATTGCACCTTTTAACTCCTCAGCTCTTTAAATCGTTGCTTTCTTTGCGTTCGCCTTGTTATTTGTCTACTGAAGTGTTTTAAGCTATGCCTAAACGTTACTTGCTATATGGGTGTACAGTGAACTATGATGTACACTGTATATCAATTGTTGGCACACTTTTGCATGGATACTAAATTTGACATTCCGTTTACAACACCGGAAAGGGCGTAGAGGGCGTACTCGTGTATTTAGATGTGAAATGTATTTAAGATTTGGCCCAAGCCACATTTAGTTTAGCACCTGTGGTGGTGTTAATTTTTCACAGATGTTTGTAATTTCTAAACGACCAAAGAGAAACCCATCCTTTTTCATACTAATCAATTCCAAAACATCTTCTGAATCAACTTATGTATGTACGTCGACTGTGCTTCAATGTTAAATTGTGCGCAGAATCTGTTTTCAATGAAATTTGGTACAGGATCTACCCTATAACCTTGTAATTGTAATCTTTGTACCAAACACCAAATTTGGATGGTTTAAAGGTACTGATTCACCACAAGAAACCGGTACTTAATGCGTTGACCTGGGTGCTTCACCAGGATTAGTAATGATAATCCTGGTGAAGCACCCAGGTCAACGCAAGATCTCATACGCTTATGGTGCCCGCCAGCAATTCCAAAAGTTTTGGTATATTTCACTATCCTTTTTTTGATATTGTAACACCTCTTAGAAGAGATTGTTTTCAAAGAGAATAATATACAAAACTTTTACAGGTCTAGAGATTGAAAATCACTCAAACTATAGCACAAATCAAACGAATTTACTTAAAGCCTTGAAATGAACAAAATATTCAATAATTCATCTTCAACTGTATGGAATACGAGACTTCTTAACTTTTTTGTTTTGGCGCTCCGAATCTATAACCGATATCCACCTAAGCACTAACTTTAGTCAATGTTCTGGCTAAATGAAACATAATAGAAATATATTTCAACAAGCACAAAACTAATCTATATTATATATAATATTCTTGCAACATTTTTTTGCATCCCTCGTGGTTTGTCTGTAATAAAGGAAACCCCCTTAAAACGTTTTGTAAAATTGTAGAAAAGTCCATGGATCGATTTAATATCTTTCCAATAGCAAGGTACCTAGATGTAAAGGAATTATTTATATCAAATTTCAGGCATACGGATCTTATGGTTCACGAGTAAAACGAAATTAACTTTCAAGTATTGTAGAATTTAAAGCACTCAGAAGAGATTTTTGATGCTAATCTATAGATTATGTGCATGTGCTTTTTGGGGTCTCTGATGCCTCCTTTGTGTTAGGTATAAGAACCTGCTTTTCAATAACAGGCTGCCTACATATATAAAAATTATTTGTACTGAATTTCCAATCAATGCACTACGGGTCAGAAATTCATGCAAACACGCGGAAAAACAGAAGGGCTAAATCGACTCGGTTACTGGTTAAGAATTTATTAATTTTTTGGGCGTGGCACCTCTCTTAGTGGGTGATATAAGCGTTTGCCCCAAGACAATATACCCCCTTTTGATTATGATGGTGGGTATAAAAAACAGCGCCAATAATGGATTGTGTCCAATCTGCTTACGGCAATAACACAAAGAGTAGTTGAAGTGAAATTAACCTCAAGTGAAACCACTCAATGAAAGACATGAATTAAACGTATGCGCTGCTGCTGCTATACTGGTAGCTAATGGTAGAGGCAATAAAAATCAAAGCATATTTTAAATAAAAGTACAACAAAGCAGAGATTCGATTAATAGGAGTACGTGTGGACGTTGAAGCACATACACAATGTGGCACATGCGTGATGAGTTTAACCTCCGGTCGATACCAGCAGACACGCGTATAGAATTCGACTATATAAGCTTAACACTGGTGCATACCCTCTGACTGTAAAAGATCTTTTATATTAAAACTAATCAACTCGAAATATACATGCGGCCATGCGCACACATACATAACGGTGACGCTAATAATGTTGCTGGTGGGTTGTGTGATAAACGTTGTAAATTTTTATGATTCTGATAGTTGTAATGTTGTTATTGTGTTGTAAGGCATGTTCCCCAGGCGTAACTCTACAACTTAAGCACGGTGTATAGTGTGTACTGCATTACACGCTTACTGAGGGGCGTTTTGTGGCGGCGCATGTGTGAAACCAATTGTATTGTTGTTGGAAGTCAATTTAACAATCACAGACTGTTGCTTTTTATGACTGCGATCAATCACTTTTGCCTTTTGTGCAGTTTCGTCTTTTCTTTTTCAACACAATACTGACTACAAAAAAAAAAAAAAGTAGTGTGTGCTTGTGTGTATGTCTTTTCCTCACCCACCACAAACACCTCGTTCAACAAATTCCACAAACATTTAACATACTGATGCCATCATCAGCATCTTAAACGCAACTATTGTGCTAATAATGCCAAATCTGTTAAATCGTTATTGTGTTGTTGTTGTTGTTGCGGCATGAGCATAAACGATATTCAATTTCTTAATATGTCGCGAAAATGTTACTTTATTTACATATTTACGTGCATGAAGCACGGTAGCCGCTTCAGTAATTGTCATTTTAATTAATTGGTTGGAAATTGTGTGAAGTAACTCATTACACATTGCACACATGCACTATAAGTCAGATACGATAATTAATAATATTGCAGGCAACGGTTGACAAGCTACGAACCTTACAGTCACGACGAGAATATAGCTTAAGTGGGTAAATATTTTGCACACTTCTCCCGTTTAACCTCACCATTGCAATCAATAAATCTCCATAAATGAACTGAAGTTCATGTTTTTAAACGGAGTATTTAAGACACCTTCCCGTAGATCAACAAGCGCAAACAAAATAATGAGTTTAAAAATGTGTGAAAAGAGAAAAATCCAACTTTATAGCTTAAGCGAAATCTTAAATATGCTCTGATTACTGATCTAATAGTGTATATATTAGGCGTTCACATTCAGTAGAATTTGGCCCCGAATAAAGTTTTTTGTAAATTATAAGAGTATCTGCTGATCGCACCCACTTATGGCGTATCGGTGCAGGGACTAAATTTTAAATTTAATTTGTACCGAATTATGGCTTCGCCTCTCAACCGATTTTATCCAACTTAAATAACGCCCTGTGTCCTGTAAACAGAAATGTTTGTACGAAACTTCAGTTCAATATTTTAAAATACGACCGTGGCGGCTTCAATAACACGCGGGCGTACATGTCTAGATCGACCCAGATTTTGATGCCCATCAACAACATTCTAGAGTCTCGGAGGCTTCATTCTGGGAATGGCTAGCGGAGTAGCAAACTTAGTATATCCTCATAACTAAGATGGAAGCTATAAAAACATTAGTTCGGTGGCATATTTGTTAAACATTTGTCAAAAAACAAAAACAAAAACAAAAACAAAAAACACCATCGCAGATAATAAACTGACATCAAAGCTAATAAAGAAACATGTTTATCTATATTACGGTTGTGTGTGAAAGTAATACATACATGCAAACGCACATCATCCGAAGCCAAGCAGTTGTTCGTTTCAAATTTACACAAATTAGTCAAACAACAATAATTATTTGTTTTATTTTAGCCATAATCAAAGAGCTGCATTCATATTGAAATCCACTTTAACTTAACCGCGTCACCGTTACCACTACAAGCAATGGTCACTGGTGGTTATAATTAAAATACACACCATACCCTCATATGTAAATATAGAGAAAAAAAAAAAAAGTTTGATTTGCGGTTTAGATCAAAACCCAGAAGATAAACAAACATTTATGAAGCAAAAGCACACTCACTATAATCTACTAATAGCAACAACTAAAAACATTTACATATAACCTTAATAGATTCCAATAGATGTTGGCAACAGTAGGAGCAGTGCACGCAGAGGCCTGAAGCCAGCTTCGTTTACGTATATTCCAATCATAATTTCATTTTATTGTGCCCACGCCCCCTTAGGGTTGCCGGTACATAACCTCTGCTAAAACATTGCCAACATCCCGAAAATGTCTTCAGAAATCCAACGACAGCAAGTTGGGCAGTCTGTCCCCATGTGAAGAATGAGATTTGATTTGTTTAGAATTAGAAAGCGTCCCTGTCCTTGTCTTACTGAGAGTGTAGCCATGTTAATTAACTTAAAACCTGGACGAGTTAGGGGCGTTTTTGTCGAAGATACAAATCCAAATCTACACACAATTCAACACAACACTTGTGTCTACGACTTTTCGTTAAAGTATTAATTAAATATTAAAAAGAAAACTAAATTTGAATCGAGTTTCCGAGTGCCAATCACTTTTCTATTCACATAATACCATATACGTACATATTTATGTGGAGGAAAACATAAATCACTATGAAATTATAGCAATTATGCCATTAATTCTATCAATTAAATATAAATAAATTACAATTATAATTCTTCATAAATAAACATATTATTATTATTTCTTTACATGTCGAATGAGTAAAACTTTTCTACTATGAGTTTGATCTGAAATTTATGCTGATCAAAAATGAATACTTTGCTGAACCTCTGATGTTACCCTTAAACTAATATAAAACAGATTTTTTAATAGAAACAAGATAATTTTGTATATTAATACGAACGTCCCTTGAACGTTTTTCATGATCTGGTCGAAGTGTCGAAAATATTCTAGCCGTAAGTTCTTTAGTTCAAAATGTGACAAATCACTCGATTCCAAAACTTTCACAAAAATTGGGAATCTCTCAAACTATTAAGTAGAGAATTTTACCAAAATATCTTGGCTTATACCTTCAACTCTAGAACTGAAACCTCCACATGATTTGAAGCGCCGAAACATATCTTATTAGGCTCTGCTGAGGTTTTGATGAAAATCCTGAATTGCACCTCGTCACCTCGCTATTACAATTTACTGCTCTTGCATTTTTTTATGGGGTTACGTTAAATCATTGGTTTATGTCAAAGGGCCAACAAGGAGCTTAGGGACGATATCAAACACGAAATTGCCAACATTCTGATATGTGTGAAAAAGGATTGTTTTGACTCCAAAGATAAGATCCTGTAAACGTGCTCGCTAGCGAGTTCGATTTTCATAGTTAAAGATAAAGTGTGTACTGTATCTGGAATAAATTTCAGCCCAATGGCTTAATCATTCAGTGTTCTATCTAAATACAAAATTGTTATGTCCTTATTGAAAAACCCTTTACTACACAATGCAATAATATTGCAAACAATACTCGATGTGAGTTAACGCCCTTGAAGTGTTTCTCAGTTTAATTTAGGGCCCGGTTAAAAGGAAATACTAAATTAATTTTTGTGGTTATACGTTAGACAAAAATATATTCAATTTTATGGAAATTCTTTAGAAACGTAACAACCAATACCTTCTATATATAATATATTTCATGAGTCATGGTTTTCGTACAATACATTTTAACTTTACAAGTGAAAATGTTAAAGTCGGTTACATTCTATTCATCTCCATTTCTATACCAAGGGTCCCAACCTTTTTTACTAGTCGGGTAAAAGTTTGGAGGGCATCGCCGATTTCGTTTTTCATAAATAAAAATAATTTATTAATATAATGAAAATAATAATAAAAATAGAAACATATATAAATTGAAGGCAAAGTTCGACATTGCTAATTTTCAGCCATCTTATTGTAATTTGGCACATAAAGTAAATTTCCAGTCCTAGGACATTGGTCCAAATGAGTTCTTATACAAATTTGTATTGTCACAGACTTAGCAGTGGTTTATCAAGGTTTTGTATTAAAATGCTGGAGGCATTGTCGTTATGTGACAGGAGCTCTAAAAATAGTGCGATCGGGTCTAAATTTGGCACAACTTGATTTACCTTTCTTCAAATGTTGTCGAAAAATATTAAGAAATGCGATGTTTTGACATATTAAGACTTTTTGGAGAGGTTCCAAAAATTTTTTAATTCAGATGATTTTTTTCCCTTTTGTGCCTAACGTATCCTTGTACCAAATTTCATCAAAGTATTTGGTACATGTTTTTATAATAAATGCATCCACCAATGGTGGATCATTACAGACCAAGAACTATTTAGTTCAGACCTTCAACCTTTGAGTTGGCCGTATACCTTAATAGTCAAAAAAATAGGTTGCATCACGCCCAGATCTTATGTGGAGGATATCCAAGATGTGGCAAATAAACCTACTCCGTTTTTTGTAAATTGTGAGTCCGCCTATTTTAAAATATTGCCCATTTTTGGCACATAAAGGAAGATACTCAAATAAATATGTAGCCATGAGCAATTTTTGGCAAGTTTGATTCTGATCAGCAGTGTACATACTTCTAGGGACCCTGAACTCTTCATTTAATATTTTTAAACGAAATATCAAACTTAATAAACTTTGCACCCTGTTGTGGAGGGTAGAAAAACTAATAATTTAAGTGCCATAATTAGCATAGCGTTTGTTAAAGCCAATCCTCTTCTGTGTTAAGCTAAATCCTGAACGATTTTACCAAAGAGATATTTATTGTATCGTATTGTAACCGCAAGCAGAATGTGGCACCTCAAACCTGCCATTCATTAGAATATTGTTAGACTAACATACTATTGTAGGCGGACAAAACTTGATATATTATGATTGAGAACTTCTTCTTAACGCTGCCATTTAACAGCCTCCAAGTGAAGATTAAGTGGGCAAGTCATATCTAATATATATAATATATGTACATATGTAATGTCATAAAAAGTTTATTTTACTTATTTTACGCAATAAACGTGTTATGCATATAAACGCGTAGATAAAAACGATAAATCCTTAGGTTTATATGTGATAAGACTTTGGTATTTGTATACCCTCCGCATGAGATGGGGGGTATACTACTTTTGTTGCTTCATTTGAAACACCCAAAAGAATGCCCCAGATATCCCATAAAATATATACACCGAATTTGCCCACTTGCAATAACAAACTGTAAACGCTGGAGCAGGATATGTGCATCAAAACTTTAGTTCCATATTTCATTTTTTGCATCTGTTTTCGTATCTGTTATTTGTCCACGCTCACATTTGGCCCATCTATGAATGGAGTAAATAGCAGCAATGTGCAGCAAATTTCTACTTAATAACTCAATTTTTGTCGATTGTGGGCGTGGTTTTTGACCCATTTTGCCCCATTTTAATTACGATGTGTACAAAGTGTACAAAATTTTAGCTCAATCTACAAGTGGAATAACAAATTTAATATGCCCCCATTTTATGTAGACGGTATAATAAAAGAGAAAAAGAGAAACAAAAAGAAACCAATTGAATAAATATTTTTTTTTTGTATTGCACATATGTACACATTTGTACACATATATGTGCATATGTGTGTCTATATGATACTAAAATTTTCATTTAATTGAGCCGTAAATAAAAAAATTTTTATAAGAGAATAATAATACACAACCCACATCAAATGATAATAGAATGAAAAGGCTGATGCGCAGATGACGACATTCCGCATGGTATGGACTTCAGTCATCTATGAATTTTGCATACAGACATATGTTCACACATATTTGAACTTTTTATGTTGTCACTCTTTTAAGGCAAATCATGTTTGAGAGATGAACTGACGTCATTTTACAACAGGGGCTCCTGTACATCTACATAATTATTACACTCTCCGTATAAGATGATGCATTCCATTTGCATACCACGCCCACAATTTACAAAGAACCGTTCCCAACGCAAAAGTCGACTTAAAGTTGATGCGCACTAGGGTCTACTGTTTGTATGTGGTTGTGAGGGGTCTTCAGGATTTGGCCGAAGCCAAATTTACTTTTCTTACTTGTTTTAATTATTTTATGACTATGATAACCGTTAATTTTTATGAATGTCAACAATTTCATTTTAAAATTCTCACAACCTGTTAATACAATCGTTTACGAGAACAGAAAACAAACCAATATTCTCTGGACTACGTTTATTTTGAAATTTCTAATTAGGAATTGATGAGTATATAATGTAATTAACAGTACTGAAAATTATTCAAAAATTATCAGTGCTTCTAGCCACACTCAGTGGTGTGGAAGAGCGAATACTTTTCCTCCAAAGCAATTCACAAAATCACTTAAAAAAATGCACTGCACTGCACTGCACTGTTGCCAATTAATTAAGTGACTCATTAAAGTTAATTTAAATAAATAATATTGCGGAACTTTTATTGTCTAAGACTTTAATGTAGAGTGCAGTAGAGTAGGCCAACATGAATTTTCTTCAATTTCATTTGTTGCTCGGCTCTGCCGGACAGCAAAAAAATGGAACGTGGCTTCATATTTCAGTAAAGAAAAGAACTTAAGCCAGTGAAAATGTTAAATGATATTATTGAAGATGGGTGTGGCAAATCAAAAACGTCTGTCCATCAGTCCGTTTCAAAGAAAAATCTTTGTTATCTAATTTGATCACAAATCATATAAATTCAGTTCATGCGAATTATTATTATGCCATACAAAGACCAAGAGATGAATGTCAGATGATATTGGTTTAAATTAAACAAATTATACAGCAGTTCAAGTCAATAAATCGAACTCGCGCTTTAACTTGAATACAAATAGTTTAGTCTTTAGTTTGTTGGAAGAGTAAATAAACCAAGAATGGCTAAAAAGTTATATTTGGCTTGGGCCAAATCTTGAACACCCACCATCTTAGATTCTACTTTTTAACAAAAAAAATAAACGAATAGGCCATGCACGATCCTTCTCGTTTTTGGAGGGACGTTGAAAAATTCCTCATACGGAAAGAAATGACTTCCTTTAATTGTGGGCGAATGTTTACTACAGGCACATGGGCACAGACAGAAAAACAAACATGGCTGGACTTTTCTCTAACCTAGAACGACGACTCCTTACTGGGGTATTGTTACGAAACGGAATACCTCCCATATTAGGTGGAGAGTATAACAAGCCATTTAGCATAATAGCCCAAACATAGTTTGTTCTTTAATACATTACTTTATTTTTGAACATTTACGAATACAAATAAAAGGAAAATTAAGAACTTCCCTGAAAACTTTCGAATTTATTCATATTTATCATATTTTTTGTTCTATATCTCGTTTTCATAGTCACATTAGCTTAGCGTTAAATTACTTTTATATATAAAATTGTGTACGCATGCATCATGAACAATTGGACAAGACAAAGTGACATGTAACACATGTCCATTACATTTCTTACAACAATTAAATGTGCAAATATATTAATTTTATTGCAAAAATGCCCAGACATCGTATTAGTGGGATTTTAAAAAAAACCTCTTAGATACAAGGTGTGTTAGGGATTTGTTTTTTTCTGGAAAGCATTTGGGAATCGATGGGTCTCGATCAAAACGACACATACTTGATTTTATTAAGTTCATTTATAATCTGCTTGGTTTCCAATTATCATTCATTTAATTGACATGCTTATAAGCCGTCCATACCTTCATAAAGGTAAACAGCATTGGAGAAAGTTTAACAAGTCATGCATACCATGCAACCATTGCAATCAATCAATTTTATATATCCATTCCCCCCTCTATCCGCGATATATTGCAATAACATCTAACCAATTAATTATTATCTGCGTCTTTTTTCGCTCAGTTGAAGGGGTAGCGGGTACATGTGAGCTCCGATTCGTTTAAACAATTGTTTATACTAAACAAGTACCAAGTTTCATATAATTGATAGTAACGATGGTAGGCACTTGATGGATCGCGTCACTTAAATACATTTTTTACAACTATTTATAAATTCAAAAACGGACCACTGACCATTACTATCTAATAAGTTGATTATTTGCTATGCGAACGATTAACTAATACTTGTTCGAAATTAATTGTTTCTTTCGAAAATGTCACAGTTGCTAATTATTATTAAGATGTTTTCGTTGTCATGGATAAATAATGAAATTTTAAATGCATTTATATTAATAGACGAGTCGAACTGCAAATAAATATAAATAAAAACGTTAAAAAAGAAAGGCACAGTTTACGCAATAAAAGGAATCATATTGAAACGAAAAAGGAGACAAAAAGGCGCCAACAGATTTAATACACACATATTCCATTCTGTTCCGTTGGACGATTTGTGAAGATTAATTAGGGATAAGTTTGATAATCGAATGTAATTACGACCGACAAAGTTCCAATTTTGTTATTAAACTTAAGAAATTATGAACTTAAATAAAATAAAATAAGCGAATATGATGAAATCGGTTCCATCCGACCACTTAGTTTCCAATTTATGCCATAATGAGATTAATTATATCGGTTGAAAAGTTTCGACACATGATTATTTTAAAAATATATGAGGGTATATGTGGAGAGAGTTTCTAAAAATGTTTTTGTATTTCAGAAAGTTATTCTAAATCGATTGGTACCCTTGAAGGTGGGTGTGGCATATGCCGTTTATATCCTGCAAGTGTAATAAAAGTCACAAATACTAACCATAAATCGGAAAGAATGATTCAACTTAAACAAATTCCACTAAAATCATTCAAGTAAAATTAAAACAAATAAGAGAATGAAATTTAGCTTAGACCAAATCTTTCCATTAGTCTCTCCATTAGTGTGCATATTACGTATCAGCTTTCAGGTCGAATGTGGTGAAAATGGTCTTTTGTAAATTGTGGGCGTGTTTGCTATTCGATCACGTCCATTTTTAGTACATCAATGGATGAGATAACTATACATATGCATACCAAATTTCAAGTTCATAACTCAATTTTTGTCGACTGTGGGCGTGGCTTTTGACCGATTTTGCCCATTTTAAGTAGCGATCTGCATGTACAAAATTTCAGCTCCATATCTCATAATTGACGGACACATGTCTAAATCGACTCAGTTTTCGATGCTGATCTGATATATATACTTTGTAGGGTCTCTGACGGGTGTTGCAAACGGAAGAACAAATTTAGTATACCCTCCCTCATCACTAAGGTGGAGGGTATAAAAAATGTTTTATGAAGTAAGCAGGTGTTAAATTTAAAAGTTCTCCATCTACCTATAGGCGCAATTGTTATTCTACGGGTATAATTACTTGCTTTTGTAATATTTCTAATACAAAACTAATGCAACGACAATTCCATTTATTGTTTTTATAGCACAAACAATTTCGCAAAACATTTATAAAAACGTAACATTGTAAGCATGTAATGGAAGAACAAAAACAACAACAAATAAAAATACAAAACGGATGACACACCTTTGATTGATTTCCGCTCGCACTCAAAGCAGACAGAGAGATGTTAGTATAATAATTATTAAAAAGCCCGACCATTTAATACCCTACACAACTTGGTACCATATATTATGCTACAATTAGTTTAGTTGTATCTTTACATGCGAGGCATTGACCAAATCTTAAATAACGTCCATATCTACAACTGTGAGCATGTTTTGGTTTTGAAATCCAAACCAAAGCACAATCCATCTATAAGTACCTGCACTATATATAATTTCTATCAAATTTTTTTTTATACTTAGCCTAAGAAATTAAAAAAGTGCATCTTTTTGCAATAATTACTGAGCGCACAACTGTAAAAGCTGACCCCTTTACAGTTTTTGATTACCTTCATTCCTTTATTTTGTATACTCACCATCAATCTCAATCATAAACATTTTTGTGGGGGTATAACATTTTGTTAAAATGTTTACAACGATTGGGGAATAAAAAAAAAATACAGGTGAGTTGATCCCACTATGTCTGTCTATCTGTCTGACCGGATGCGTCTAAGATTATGCTAATTTCGGAATTGGCAGAAGTATTTTTTACTCAGGTGAATGCATCAGTCATATATTATTAATAGTTTAAGTAGCAAATTTGTCGAAAAATTTTACATTGTTAATAATCGAAGCCGACTAGAGCGTGTAGCACTCTTAACGCCATAAAATTTAGTTAGTCTTTATTTTTAAATTAATTTTCCACATCATTATACGCAAATGATTTGAAGAAAACATTAAACGATAATTAAATTAAAATACTTTTTCGGTTTAAGACGAATCTTTCGTACTCATCGCCATTCATTATGTAAATCACACAAGTTGGAAACGTGAATATTTTACTTTGTTGATTTACAACACAATTATAGAGACTGCAGCCAAAATTTTACAGCAATTCAATTTTTAATGATGGTCAGATGGACACACCGAAAGTCGAATACTAAGAATTTTGCGTTTTTTAGCAGTGCGCAGAGAATATAATTTCAGTAATATATTTATCGAGGAAGAGAAGTTCACAAAAAAATAAAATGAGAAAGAAATGCTTACATCTGGATGCTCCCGCACAGGTACGTAAACTTTTTCATTTAGTGTTACTGTAGGTCCCTCGGGATCTGGCAATTCTAACGGTTCTTTTTTGACACCGTTTATTTGAAATAATGACGCGCGTACACGAGCAATCTCTGAAAATAAACAAAAATTCAAAAGTTTTATTATTCGTGTAAACACATCGAAACATTTTAAAATAAAATTAGGATGAGAGGGGAAGAAACTCCCACATTTTCTTACTTTCTAAAACGTAACAACATACGTACTCATTAGTGCATTTTAAACACACACACACATACACGTTTGCCAGCATCAATTTCTTAAAACATTCCAAAGAGTTTAATTGCTATCAATTATTCAATATTTCTATATGTGAGTCAATCAAAATATATATGATTTAGATTAATGATACAGAACACACTTTTAACCTTTTTAACCACTTCACAAATACGTTTAAATATTCATATATACGTATCAGGTACGCCGCCCCCAATCACCTTAAAAACCGTTGCGACGCTATCGCATGACATAACTCGCATCATGACACAACCAACTGACTGCCTGTCACCTTGTTCTAATGATAGCCATCACTTGCAATTTGAACGAAGCTATGAACTATGTTGTGTTGTATTCATGTTTACATCCATGCATACATGCGGACATACTTACACATCATTTGCAAGTTAATTAACAACACAAACAAAACACAGTAACAGCAACGTAAACAGCACATAATGTAATTTGTATTTTTGTGCAATGCTCATACATGTCACGCAGATGTTTGGAAAAACTAATGTTACATTCCGAATCATATTGCAAGACACTTCAGCGTTTCCTTTATCGCAGTAGATTACAAGATACGATCAAAGTGTTAAATATCGTTTTACTCGTGTTTATGCCCTCCACATAAGATGGATATGGAGTACAAATAATAACACGAGTCCCAATAATATACAATCCTGCACTGCAAATTTAAAGATTTCTATCATGTTGTTGTGGTGTATAATTAAAAAATAAAATATATATTTATAGCAATAATTTCATTCATTAAGGTCGACAGAAAGATGACAAATGAGGGAATGTGTGTTTATCAATATTCAATATTCATTCTTTCAAGCAGATGCCACCCATGCATGCAGATTAGCAGCAAAATCATGAGGACTCACACTTTGTATTTAGCTGTAGCGTTGAAATCTATGGCCATTGCACTAATTGTTTGTTTGGAGTGTAGAACCTTAACTTCGTTTAACTGGAGGTAAAACACTTGTCGACAAATAAAATATAATCAGATAAATAAAAATTGCATCATTTCCTCTAAAGAATTTTGAAAACTTTTGAAAAATATTACCAATTTAATGAGTTTTCGCACAGACTGACAGCAGCCCATTACAGACCATTTGTAGAAAAACAAAAATTTTGAATACGGGGAAAAGTATCAACATATGGAATCTATATCAGCGAAGCAATGTTTTAGCGACTATTGTACGTTCACTATACACAATATGTGCAATTATAAATTCTACTTTTGGCAAGTATTAATTTGGAATATGTTGAATAAGACCCTTGACTAATTTTCTTCCGTTGGCGCTTTTCGTTCATTTTTATTTGCACATTTTTGAAAATCTGTCGCAGAGTATGAAAATAATTTTTGATGCAATGAAATGTTCGAAATGTCGTCAATTTTATATAAACAAGAAGAACAAGAACGTGAAAATGCAATCAGTTAGTAGACATGTGCAAGATTTGAAAATCAATTTTATTGAAAAAACGGGGTCGACCATATTGAACATATAATGCAAAGCCAACGATTGAATAAATAAAAAGATTTCCATCCTTGTGCAAAACATTTAATGTTTTTGAGAAAGAAATTTCAAAATCAGTATAAAAACAAGTAAGAAAACGCCAAATTTTAAATACCGATTACATCTACATACAGACGGTGGGCGTGGCAGGTACATGGTTACTCGCCCTAATAGTGCATTTATTGCAAGCTGTGCAAGTCAAGTTTTACACTTGGTTTGATTTTTGTGTCAATGAATTAATTATAAATATGTGTAGAGCAAAGTCCAACTTTATATCTCAAATTTTGTAGCAAATAAATAGATTTCTTTCTATTATGGGCGCGGCTCTTGACCGTTTTTGCCCATTTCAAAAAGCGATGTGCAGGCACAAACTAAAACTGTCTGCACAAAAGTCCTGCTCAATACAATACAATAAATACAAATTTAATTATTATGAAAATGAATAGATTTTTTCAATAAAATAAAGTTCAGCGAAGCCTACACAAAAATGGTCGTCAGGCAGTTTTAGGAACGACTTTGGCTTGGTAACAACGCCTACGCCTCAAGCAAATACATGGTGCGTCATATTACAACAATCTCATTATATACATATATATTTATAATTACAACAACAATATTTATTATAATTGTTAAAAACAACGCCAATAAATTTGTTGTTACCATATGAAAATATATAAAAATTAATATATGCACCATATTAGGCGGACCAGCAGGTAGGCTAACTGGCAACAAGCCAAATAGGGCTATTCGCTACATATTCATACACACACACACTCGTACATTTTGCGATTACAATCACAATCATTTATTAGTCAGCAGGCCTTCAAATAATTGCCACCTCAATAATTTTACTGGAGATTCATTACTCAAACAATTGATCATGCGGTATGAGTATGTGTACGTTTGTCAGATGAAAACACCTTTGCGTAACTCTGTTACATATATTACAGGTTATATGTATTTGGAGCGTCATTTTCGGAGAAGTAAGGTGCAGTTCATTTATGTTATCATTATCATCATGAAAAACACGACAAGTGGCCTACGCGATCTTCCAATTACGATCTGTTATCCAAATTGAGCAGACGCCCATGTCATAATTATATGCCGGCAAAGGTTTAAGAAAGAGCCTTAACCAGAGATCATTTATGAACAAATTTAATGCAATAGCCGGAGAAATTCAGACAATTTCAGTTAAAAGAAATATATTCTTAACCGCTCGCAGATTAGTAAAGAAATCAAAAATCTTAAGATTTTGCCAATTTTTTTTTTACAGCAACATCAATGTTGTGGAATTTCATGTCCACTCTTTTAGGTTGGTGCTGGACTGTACATAGGCTTTCGATTTTGCACTACTCTTAGAAATCCTACAATGCGTAACTCCCAAACAGAGATAGACCCACCCAATTTTTATTCAGGCAGTATTAGTTTCTGAATTGATTTAAGAATGTCCAACAGTTACTGTTTTTGAGTTTAACTTAGCTTTAGATATATTTTCATCAAATATGGATTCACCTAGCAACTCCATATGGTCTTTATAATTTAAAACGGTTTTCATTTCGACCTTAATCATATCCTGTACAACAAAGGTACATTGTATATGCAGTAACAGACCAACCTATGTTATAATAATACTGATGGACTTGGCTTAGACAAAAAATATTAAGATTTGCGATTAATAGGACCAACAAATTTCATTAAAATATCTCAAAAAATGCTACTTGTAGCTTGCGTACAAATTCATTTGAACCCATGGACAGACAGACGGTTATTAAAGATGAGTGTGGCATTTGCCGTTTAGGAGATACGAACATCGACACGAACTTAATATACCGTTTGCTACATGTGGTGGAGAGTATAATAAGAATTTAATTAGCTTAATAGTTAACTGTATCAAATATAGACCCGATCGGATCATTTTTAGTGTTTTCATATGACAATAGTTGCGTTTACTGATACAACTGAACTGGAAATTAGAGCATAAACTGTGGAACGCAGTGGTGCAGGGTATATAAACCGATTATAATTTCACTAAAACTAAATTATTTAAGGTTACAGCCCATCGCTCCACCATTGCATTAGAATTTTTCAAGACACTACCAACTGCGGCTTACGGATTGTGTAAGTGTCCTTGATCTCCATAGAACACAAGAATCATATGTATGACGCATCATTTAATATGTTGGGCGTACTTAGAAATATCAGCATAAATCTTATTTACAATTCGATGACAACTATTTCTTTATGCAAAATCATTGAAATAAATTTGATGACCTCTATACAACAACATCTCACATAATGAAAACAAATCAACCCACCTAATAACACCTACATTTATGTATATTGAATTATTAAATCATTAGAACAATGCGATGCTGTCTTACCATAAATTAATAGACGAAATATTGACATAAAAAGTTTACCTGTGTAGCCTTTTAGGGTATGCATAGATGTTTACACACACATTCAATCTTAATGATAATTAACCAACAGCACAGAGTTGGCTGGAAATACTATATGGGGTATAATTAATGAATGAATTTCAATTTGAATACGAGGTGGAAAGATACGCCCAAAGCTACGCCTCATAGCAAGCATATGTAAAAATATTGTATAAACCTGCCTCCATTGAAAAATTATCCAGTTTATCCTTTAAAGGAAACCAACCAATCAGAATTTAGAATTAATAGCAAACAAAAAAACAATTAAAAGGGTTATGTTAGGCGTATGCCAAATCTAGGAGACCCTCTGCATTACTGCCCAATATCAAGCGCGTAGAGCTTTTTTGTATTGTATATTTTAAATGGCTTGTTGGGAAATTTATGAATAAGTATGTATTCAAATTTGTACAAAATCAATCATTACGTAATGTGCGCGGACGTGCAAATGTACCTTGCTTAATCTTCTTTTTAATATAACTCTTATTCGGGAGTTATATGTTACTCAAGTACCGTTACAATGTCCAATGAGAAGAGTAGTTTTATTATTTTTTGAACTGGAATTGTAATATACAGCCTAGGGCAAATTGTTAAGGCTTCTTAAAGTTTGGGCGCGTCCGTGGAGCGATTTTGACCATTTGTAGTGCGAAACTGGAGACAAACTCGATGATTATGTGTGTCAAATATCAATGTGTGCTCAATATTAATTTTGCGTCCGCGAGAGTTAACGTTTAGAACGTCATTGCGGGCGTGTCGCTTATTTGCTCAATACCTTAATTTTTACTCCCATGAGAGTGTCACAAAGCAGAATGTGAAAATTTGCAGGTTTACGGACAGACAGAAAAACTAATCGACTGAGAATTCAATGTTGAGCAAGAATATATGTACTTTTTGGGGTGTCGTTCGCCCTCTTCTGGTACTTACAAACGTTTAAACAAAGCCAAACAAAAACAAGCCTGAAAAAGCAATCTTTCTGGTTTGCCTGTGTGGGTATATTCGATTATGTATTGTATTGTAACATGAAATGATTTAATCAAATCACTTTTCTTCGTTTATAGTTTATATGCATTAACACATTTACATGCACGACTAGTCCATATGTTCAAGCAGGCATGCCAGTAATACAAATTGATCGATCGTTGTTAGAATTATGTATGTGGGTATGTGGGTATGTGTGTGTGTGTGTGTTTGTGTACGTGTAAGCTTACGCCAAGCATCGTGTTTCAATTTAGCTTTTGTGATTTGCCGCCGCTCAGATCATTTCTTATCGAACACGTTAGTAAATTTATTCTTACAAAGTCGATATCGTGGCGCTGTCTCAATGTTATGTCCATACGCTAAGTGTTCTTGCTAACAGACGATTAAATGCTTGAAATGTTAATTATAATTTATATTAATTATAAATTAATTTTTTATTGCCTAAATAATAATTTATATATTTGAACACATTGGAATGTTCCGGGAAGCAGTCATATAGCACGTAGACAGCGAGTTTTTAAAAAATTTATTTGTCTTAATTTAAGAAATCATTTTCACCCCTCAGCTTATGTGTTTGTGACCTTTAAAGACTTTTCGGGTTAACCATTTCTGATATTATTTTGTGTGCGTTTCTTTAAAGCTTTACAATTGCTGAGGACGGATGTGAGATAGTTTCGCTCTACAATTATTTTTCAAATCGGTGTCAATTAATTGAAGGCAGCGTTTATGTTTGATATAACGATTTTTTCTTAACACATGAACAGTACAGACATATGGACATGACTACATCGTTGCTGATTCAGAATTATGAATCGTTTTGTTTATTTTATTGAATTGCTAATAAGCTTTATCTATAAAAACTACATTTAACAGCAAAATGGACAAACTGATTAACATGAAAAATGACTGAATCAGCAGACCGCTCATGAAAAAAAAACAATATATTGAGCTTGGACTTTTATGATCTACATGCTTAAGCTACAAAACCACGAATACCCCAAATTCATTAATTTTTAGTTTAAAATCTCAATTTTTGCGACGGTGCTGTTTTAACTGTAAGACGAATGCTGAGACGGATTCGTTGTCTTATATACACTTTTTATTCGTTTCTTGTGCATTACATAACAAACAAATACTTGGGATTAAAATTGACAAAACTCTAACTTGGAATCCTCACTCGAAGTATATAACTGAAGAGTCAACAAGCACCTTTTACGCTTGGCAATGACTTTTCGGTAAAACATGGAATATGAGTCCAAAAGTTCAATGGATTGCAAGCGTAGACAAAACACGGTCCACGGGTGTACTAGAGATATTCATAGGCCTTTGTCCTCTCCCAATATTAATCGAAAGAGAAGCTGGCTGGAGTGCACTTCGACTACCTGGAATAGATAAACTAAAACCGGGTAACCTCAAAGGTCACATGAAGATACTGAAAAACTTGAAAATTTGATGAAAAATTTTAGACTTTTCCCCAGCGGAGAAGAAACTAACTTATTTCTACTCAATTGAAATCCCGAGTAAGGAAACTTGGGAAAAGAAATCCGTGATACCCAATACAGGTGCATTGGTTCCAAACTAGAAACTGCGCAAACCGGAGCTGGTATCTTTGGTCACAGATTTCAAAGAGCAGTCCCACCACTTTCCAGGCATCAGAATGTATGGATGTATGGATGGCAAACATAATGAGGTTTCTCTCGTATGGGTGCCTGGTCATATAGGAATCCCAGGCAACGAAAGGGCTGACTGTTTAGCTAACATTGGAGCCCGTCGGCAAATGATTCATCCAGAACCATTCTGCGGTCTGGCACAGAACCGCACATCACAGAAGTGGTATGACAAATTATTCTGAAAAAGGCTGCTTCTTATTGGGAAACCTGCAAAGGTAAAGGTAAGTCAAAACATTCACAAAATCCTCCAATAAAGCTGCTTAGGACACTGCACCCTCAGATACTGTTTGCATAAAATAAGGGTATCCGAAAGCGACTTATGCAGCCTATGTGACATGGCTCCTGAGACGTCGGGACGCATAGTCTGCACTGTTTCCAGCAGAAGCAGATATTACACAGTCGGAACATATGTGATAACACCAAAGGAAATCTGGAGCTCTGAGCACTGGAAAGTCTTGAGCCACTTTAAAAACCTACGACTCCTGAACTAAGAGCAGAGGCTTACTTGGGTCTATTACCCAATGATCGCAGGATAGATAGTCTACATAAATAATAATAATAAGATGACAGAGAATACAAATATTTGCAAGTTAGAGAAAGACAAACTTAATATACTTCCACGCTATAAAAATGTAATCACAAACATTATCAAATTAGAGAAACTATGTTGCATTCCTTCACCAAATAAATACCACATGCAATGCGCTAGTTGCCTGAACGTGGCGCAGCAGATTTAGTTAAAGTTTATTTCAAGGTCTGCAACTATAGCAACAAATTTATTCTAAGCAGGTTTCGCAAATTTGGCACTTGTTACAATTGTTAAAATTATATTTATACGTTTCTGTTAACTAAGGCGTTAGTAGTGAGGGTAAGAAAAAGGCCGGAGTCCAAATCTATTTTTGAAGGAATATATATGGATGTCCCCATTAAAGAGTGCACAATTCACTCTTTATTTCATGATCCCCTTCACACGCAGATATCAAAAATACCGCTTCATACAACCCCACAAATGTAACTGTACCAATTATGCACCTACTAACTCTACAAGACATTAACATTCGTTCCTACCAAAGATGCATTTGTGGGTGGTGGGTGGCTGTGCTGCCCATGCTGCCAAATGGTTTAAGAATCAATTCAACAAAATAAATGCATGACTTCATAACAACAGAGCTTCTTAACGAGTGGTCCGGCACTTTTGCCAAGGGTTCCGCGAACATCTGAAAGCCGACATCATGTTAACTGGAACATATATTGTTCATCATATCGTCTCTCTTAAGTGAATCGCTGTTAAATGTTTTGGATTGTGTCTTTGCTAACAACTCTTGTTACTGACATTTGTATAACGTACATTTATGTTATTGCTTGGAAGTAAACTACATTTTCAACATACAAGCTTGTCGTTCGGTCCATCGTTTAGTTGACAACCCAAAGAGACTAATTTCAATATATGCAGCGGAAATAACATAAATGACAAATGGCCTGTAGTTCGATCGATTATTTTTTAATTCGAACAATGTAAATTTTGTTTTAAATTTTGATTTTACAGTCCACAATATATTGTGTTTGGACAAAAACTGAGCAATAACGCCACGCCTCGAGACTTTACTGCAATACACGCCGAGCTTATTCCAAAAAATAAGGACTCTTTTAAACAATTGCTAAACAATTAAAACACTTTAAAAAAATTTGTACTATTTCCGATAAGGCCTAACTGGCCTGAATTGGCTGCTGTTCAATTAAAACTACACTTTATAGCTGAGTCTCTTATTATATCCGCGTGCTGTGAAATAGTTAACATCGTGTTTGGCAAGCAGCAAAGGAAATACTAAACATTTCTCGTTCAGATGACACATTAAGAAATATAATTAAAAGTATGCGTCATCCAGTATACCGCAGTCACCAAAAAGCTTTTAAATCGACATTTTGCTTTACAAATGGATGAATCCACTGACTTTAGCTAAATCGATTCAGAATTTCACACTTGGCAGGGTCTGTGACGCTTCTTCCTAGGTGTTACAAACATTTGGCGAAGTGGATCTACCTTCTCCCGTAAGGTGGGTGGCGGCTATAAAAACACAACATCACTAAATTTTTCACTATTTGCCGACAGTTCATTTACATACGTTGTGCACGAGTGCAACAAAGTTTTTATAAAAATTGGAGAAGATATGTACGACCATTTTGTACGCTCGTCCGTATTGCTTAAAATTTTCTATTTATACCCTACACCATATGTCGTAAGAGGGTTGTTACGTTTGTGCGGATGTTTGCAACTTCTAAACAACAAATGTCACTCTCATCTTCAAGTATGCCCATCCATTAATAATCAAAATCTGAATCGATTTAAACATGTTCGTCTTCTGCGTTTGTCTGTCCATCTATATTTATGTACAAATTACAGATTGCATATTTTGAAATATCCCAATGAAATTTGGTACAATGACAAAGTCCAAAGATGAACCTTATTGAAAATGGACCGAATTGAACCATTTTTAGAATTCTTTTCCGCATAAGGTTCTATTATAAAAGAACTCGCAATTCTTAATTTTTTTTGACAAAATTTGGAGAAGAATAGTTCATTAGTTCATTATAATTGGCTATGCCAAATTCGGACCCGAACGGACTATTTTTAGAATCCTTTCCCATATAATGATATTTTCCGAAGACTCTTTTATGGCAAAATTTCATGTTTACTGACACAACTAAACTAATTGTATCATAATTTGTGGAGCTAAGTGCTGTAGGGTATTAAATGGTCAGTCTTGACCGACTATAACATTTTCACTTGTTTTGAGATAGATTTATGTGACACACTATACCATGAACAAAAAAAAAAATATGGAATATTGAGAACATTCGGACAAACACTAGAGGTTTACGAAGAAAAAATTAACATCAAAAAATACTATAGATAGTGTTCTATGCCAGCTGATATGTGTGATGATGTGTTCATTTAGAGAAGAAGGCAATAAAAAATTTTAATGGAATTTGTAGAGAAACTAAAAGTTGAAAACAAACTAATTATATTAAACGAATGAACATTGCACATGAGAGAGAAAGAGAGAGAGAAGTAGTGCAACACAAATAACAAGGATTACGAACACATTTTGTGTTTTTGTTTTGGAACTGACCCAACGGAAATGGATTTTAACTTTTGCAAAAACACAATTGAATACAAATTAATCCTATATACGTATGCGAGAAATATTTTCATATTTCTTCTTCAATCAGATACTTGCTTATTATTTGTGAGGCCTAAATCTTTAAACAAAATTCACCACAATGTGGTTTGAGAGATTCCCAATTCCCAATTCCCAACAACACTGAGGAATCGTCTGATTAGAAACATTTTGAACATTTGTGAACCTCACTATAATAAGGTTGTTAACCTTGACTGACGTTTTGGATTTGACGCTGACAGATTATGGAAAACACTTATGGATGCGTTCATATTAAAAGTAAGAGTAAAACCTTTGCAAGTCATTATTACTTTATTCCAAATTTCTGCACTCAATAGAAAGTATCTACAGGTTCTCAGCCTGTGTCGATTTTCTGCACTTTCACTCACAGCTGAGTAAAATTGATTGAAGCTTACTTAACACCACCAATAACTCAAAAAGCATTAATATTGATGATCAAAATAAAAAGAAATCGATTGTGTGTACATATGCTACGATTTCCTTAAATTCAAGCATTGGAGACTGAAATTAAGCAAGATGCAGTTGTGGATAGGAGAAGTACTCGTTAAAGCAGAATGATTAAGCTGTCATGAGAAGTGGGTCATACATGCTACATATAAACTGATTGTATTTATTTTTGGACATGCCATATACGGGATGCTTGAATGTATGCCCATATGTACACATAATAGAACTTTTCCTCCACATAGCGTTGTTATTATTTTTTCTGTTATGTATTATTGAGTATGCACCTAAATAATTTTTCTATAAAATATATTTTTAAGTTTTATGGATTACGTCAAATGGAAGATTTATTAGCGTTACTTTACTGTTAAGAAATTGTATCACAATTACAAAAAGAGGCACCAAAGAATTGCGAGCAAACGAGCATGATATTAAAAAATGTAAAAAACGTGTTGTGGAATCGAAACAGAATCGAGTTTGCCAGTTGGATGTGACAGACGCTTTGAAAAGGAAACGATTAAAAAGTTAGGTTCCCTCACTTCACTTAGGGTCACTAAAAGCAACAAATTAATATGCAGCATTAAAATCTGAGTCGATAACAATCACGTCTGTTCTTTACCAAAAATTTGATTTTTGTAGTGAACGACCTACACGGTGAAAAGGGCGTATTTATACATATGCCTCACCCACAAAACATGTATAAAAGTGAAGGCTGTATCACAGATGTGACCTAAACCACATAAAGCCTTCCTTTATATTACTGAGATTTTATCTGTATTCTGCAGTTTACAATGTAAGTAGTTGTGCTTGTTAATATTGTATTAATCATCTTTTTCGGCACTAGTTGTCTACCTCTGCAACTTGCCGACCTTCGTAAAGAGCCAGGCAGAGTGGACACCTGAAAACTTGTTTCATACCAGTTTCTATAAAAAATGAAAATTCAGCTTCACCACTTAACTTCAATTCCAGTTCTCATCCCACGAGATAAGGTTCATTATCGCAAGAATGTACGAAACTCTACGTAAACCAAAATGGCAATCACTTTTACGTGCAACAATATTTGTGACAATATGCGTATGTACGTATGTAAGTGTAAAAATTAATGCACGAATGGGACAGAAAGAAAAAGAAAATCTTGAAAATCAAATTGAAAAATCATAAATGAAACTTTCCCAAAACAAAAGTGAGTGCGAATGAATTTGTAGCAGAATACCGTGGGAATATACAACACAAGTGCATACAAGTATGTATGTATGGAGAAACTAAGATATGCATCATTCCCTTTCCTCAAGCTAAAATTTCTTACTTACACGAATCTCACGCCGTCCAAAGGGAAACAATTAAGAAAACTAGATTTAGCTTAGGCCACAAACCTTAATACAAACGGTATTCACATCAACATATTAACGGTGGGCGTGACGTGTATGCATTCATCGCATCGACTAGCAAGTCGAGTGTTACGATGAGTGTGCTTTTTTGTAAATTGTGAGTGTGTTTGTCATTCGACCGTGCCCCATTTTGGCACATCAAGGGATGGGATAGTTATAGCTATTAATACCAATTTTCAAGTTCATAGCTTTTTTTTTTTGGTAGATAAATAGTCGACCGCATTTTCCCATTTTAAATAGGGACACACCGACGCACATGTCTATGATGACCAAGGATTTCTGACGTCTTCGTCTCTCCACATAAGATGAGAATATACAAAGTTTGTCGTTCTGTTTGCAACACCCAGAAGGAGATGTCGGAGAACCCACAAAGTATACATATTCTTGATCAGCATCAAAAACTAAGTCGATCTAGCTCCTTATTTGTAATGGACAAAATCTCTTAGGCGACACAGTTAACAAAAATATCTCCTATTTATAATAAGAGGCACAAGTAAAAATTCAAGTTGATGGGTTAGAAATGCCTCAAAATTCGTTAAACCCGAGCGCAACTGCATCCAATATTCGGCCATTGGATTAGTACCTCCATAAAAGTTAAGACTGCATCCACAAGCAAAGTTTTATTGTAGGTTATCTAATCTAGAAATCTCAGTTGCATTTTTCATAGTTGACAATGTGAAGAATAATTTATGGAATATCTGTATTTAAAAAGAACAGCAATTTGGGTCTTATCGCACACACACACAATCCCTTTCTACACCGCCTTGTTGTAGAATAACAACGATATGTTTTCATATGCAAATTCAAATTCAATACACATGTACTCGTATGCATATGTACATGGCGTTGCTTTTAATTTGTTGTGTGTAGTTATGCATAATTCTGCATAAAAAATTTAATTATGCAGACAATTTGTTTTCCTAACAAGAGCAACCGTAACACTGTAGGCGATAACCAAGCACACAGTTTTGCCAACTTTTACAGTTACCTTTATGTTCAGAACAAAGAATAAGCGTGCAATACATTTGCTATAAAAAAAAATATCTATCCAAACAACAGTTAGTTAGTGTGTTCATTATGACCGTAGAACCCACTAGTCCGCCCGCCTAAGGTTAAGGGTATCACTTTGCCAACACGTTTGCAACGGCCATCAGGGTGACTGGGTAGCCCAATAAAGTATATTTAGTATTTACAGAGACACTCCACGGATATTCGAGATTCGGCCAAAGCAATATTTATAATTTTTTACTTTTTACTTTAATTTTAGCATACAATGTTAGTTGTAGACAATATCTAGCACCTCAAATAAAGAAAATAAAATTTATGCCTTCAAAAGCTTTTTCAGTCAATCAGTCAACGACTCGACACCCATACACACTATAATTGGCACATAGAGCGCTGACAGAACGCAGCGAACAAAGCAATCGACATGAAGTGAAACATATTTAAGCATTTACCTGAGCTGCAGAGCAGCATTTGCCAAAAACATAGAAATAGAATCATTTACCTAAATATATGTTTATTTAAAATATACTTTGCTTTCTATAGATCACATCTGAATCATTCAGACAAAGTTCAATTGATTAGACATTGACTTTTTTCCTTGTGCTTTGTGTGCAGTGTTGCCAAAAATTCCTGCAATCAATTCTTATAACTTATAAGTTATCTTGGGAGAAAGTATTATAGGAAGGGTTCCAAAATTGAGTACAAATTTCCTACTGTGTCCCTCTTTTTCAAATAAAGACACAATTTGCTGCAAGTTCCTTCGCAGTCACATAACTGTATGTGACGTTATTAATCAAGAACAATTAAAAAGTTATGTTTGGTTCAAATTTTAGATGCACTTACTGTAGGGCCTTATACAATTGCAATTTTTTAGTTAAAAAAGGTTTTTTTTTTTTTAACTTAAACCGATTTTGGCCATTTTTTAATATCAACCTTATGCAAGAAGCAACAAATGGAATTGATATCTTAATTTTCGCAACCAGGAGAATGTTTACTACATAAAGACAGACAGACAAAGCTACTACGTGGATGGATGTTACCAAGGGTATGTTTCGTCAATCGTAAGGTCGTGAAAATAAAAACTACATATTAAGGGAAATACTATATAATAATATATGATTTCAGACTCATAGGCGTATATCTACACATATTATACTTGCAATTATGTAGGAATTTTTATAATCATTTATTGATTAGCTCCCACGCTAGGTTCTTTTTAACGCATTTGCTATTGTTAATTAAATGTTGAATTGTAAAACGATCCAATTGAATTGTTTACAGCACTTGCTTCGTCATTACGAGCACTTTAATCCGTGGCATAAATGTTCGATCATTATGATATTTTCATTTTCTAGATATTATTGTGCATGCACTTGCTGCTTTGTCATGTGGGAAAATCAATAATCGATTGAATACAATTCGTTTCAATTCAATGGACTCTGACATCGTTCGATTATGTGTTAATTGATGTTTGAAAATCCATGTAATTCAACAAATGCTTTTGCTAATAATGCATTGTAAAGCTGGCATTTGAAGGTAATAATGTTTATGGCAATAACTTTATTAAAAACGTTCCCTATTTAGCCATTTGCAATATACAAGCTAATCATAACGTGAAATTTGAGTTGACCAAAAATGTTTTACAAAAGTCATACGTAAGGCTGCGAATGAAAAAAGTTTAATAAAACCTGTAACTGTAACCAAGAAGCGTAGTCAATTACACACAAATTTCTTTGAAACACTTCAGCTTAATAATAAAATGATTTCGACTTAATCTTTCACTGAAGACTTTAACTATTAAAGGTTTACTCTGATAAAAATTAACGCAGCAGAAAAATATGAATTCAGATATTTGAAAATTAATTCCCAAACCATAAAAAGCTACCATTCCCAATGCTCTTGAATTCGTTTTCACTTTTAAATTTTCGAACAGCATTCAGCACTTTCGGCATGACCAACTTTCTCTATAGAACAGCGTTTAAAACAATTAATTTTTGAATTTATTGGATTTATAATGACAAAACGAAGCTTAACAACCTATCGCCCTGTAGCCTCCAGCATAATATTATTTATGACATAATTGTCTAATGTAATGTTTTTTTCAGACAGCCGACTAATTCGGGAATGGCCCTCGCAAAAGCCTGAATATTCAACACTTCCAAGTGTGAAATATTTGAAAACATGTAAAAATACACAATTTGGATATATAATGAAATAAACATTCCTTACAGAAAAAATATCGAAAGGAATCACAACATTATCGATTGTGAATATTAAAGTATTTCCACTCCTCAACTGTATGAAAACAGTAAGTTAAGAAACAAAATTGAATAAATTAATTATCAATTTAATCCTTACGAAGCAAGTAAAGTTTCTCGAAATAATACATTGACAAAAATGCGGGACGTACAACAATCCACTACGAAAATTTAATAATAAATAAAAATATCAAATTGAATATATTCGTTTTAAATGCATACGTGCATACTTAAATGTGTGCACGCATAATATTGATCTACAATAATTGATGAATATATTAAACAATTAACTGTACATTCACTGCAATAGCTGCTATTCGCTTACGATACGAAATGTACATACTATGAAACGCAAATGATAAAGAAAAAAAAATGCTATAACACAATACTCACATCCTCATATACAATAAAAATATATACGATATATACGGTATATAAATACTTTGGCCATTAACCAATCAAATGGTTTGTTTTTTCCCATGTGTGTGTTTATCAGTCTTACCTAAAAGAAGATAGAAGAAGAAAGAGATACAATGCGGTGATGAGTTAAGTGTGAATCTTTTTGGAAAAAATCTATCAAAAATTAAAATCAATTAAACTAAAAGCAAAACAAATACAAAGACACTCTCGCTTTATTAATAAATAATAAATAATTCTTCATTTATGAACGTGGGTTTAGCTATATTTTGCATGAATGAAATTGTAAACCGGTCTATACAGAAAGAAATCCGAAACGAATCGAAACAAAACACAATTTCATACAACGGCCCACTCTTAAGCATCGCACAAAAACATGTTTGGAGATTTGCAATGCAAATATTTTAGGAGCACATTAAGATACAAGTACATGTAGGCATTGTTACAGTACTCATAAAAGGCGTAAAGCGATACGTATGCACGTTTGTGTACATTCCAGTTTTCTATTTCGAATCTTAAATAATTTTTCATGCATTGAGCATTTCCTTTCGTCCTTCCATCCATCCATTGATAAATCGATCCATCGAGTTAATTTTGACCAAGTGACAACTTTGCTGCGCGGTCACAACATGTGTGCAGACACTACACATCTTATGCGAAGTCGCCATCAACAAACGTGGGTTTCTTTATATGTCATTTCCATTTAACATTAGCAAAGTCCATGAATAACTTACTTTCGGTTTTAGTTCAATAACGAATGTTTGCGAAAAATAAGAAGAAAACATGCAGGTAGGCGGCCAAGTAGGTGCTAAACTTGTATTGGATTCTTAAAGATCTAAAAGGCGTATTTTGTAAGCTTTTGCCAACACCTAAAATAATGATTCTATTCTGTGACAGCAGATCGTACTCTTAAGTGAATCTGAATTTATTCCGAAAAATTTTAATTGGCTTTTAATGTACATCGAATTTATACCAAAATTGGGAAAAAACTACATTTGGCTTAATTTACGTTTACGGTATTCTATCTAGATTTAATCGAGACTCATTTTTAGTAAAATAAATTGGGTAAAAGATTATATTGAGTGACAAAATATTTGCACTTCTATCCTCTTTATACCCACCACATAAAATGGGGGTTAAGTATGTCATTCCATTGGCAGAGACCCTACAAACCATCATCAAAAATTAAATCGATCTACGCATGTCTGCCCGCCTGTTAAAATTTGGCGTAAGCCAAATCTATTTTATTTCTTGTTTCCTTTTATGTTCAATTTTTTACCAACAGGCTTCATAGCCTAAAGACGAATAGTATTGAAAATTTAATCAGTCGGCATATAATACTACAATGTCTTAAATATTTCTGATATCCATGTCTCCATTGAAGTGATATTGCCCAAGTACGATGTCTACGTGGAAGTATTTCTATTTTGTGGAGCTAAGCTACACTCACGCACTACAAAGTGGGCACAACAACTACATTTAGCTTTAGACAAAGCCCTATATATAGCCTTGTGGGAAATGTATAATGAAGACCCTGAATTCTAAATAATAATTCTGCGTAGTTTGATTCAAGTAGATCTAATTTAGGTACCACGATTATGTGAGCCGAATATGTTCCAAGTTTCTTAGTTACACATTTCATGTTATTGTAATGTAAACACAATTCTTAAAATAGAAACACATGAACACGAAGTAACCCAAAAACGCACCATTAAATTGTTTATATCCCGTAAAATTCCAGACAAAGCAGACCAAGCATTTGGAGCAATAAATTAAATACGAACAATAGAAATATATACGGAAAATGAATAATAGTTTGATCATACCAACTCAATTTTTAAACAAAAATATAAACAAAAGTGAACAATAAAAAAGTTTAAATATTATTAACTTTTTGGCGAATTCGCCTTAACTTTGGACACCATTTTTAAGGCTTATTATCTGTACATTGCAACAACTAGAGAAAAGTTTATTTATAGAGAAGTCGGAGGGTTGGCCTAAGCTAAATTTAGTTTTTTACTTGTTTTGTCCGTACGTTCACTAATGAAAGAGTAAAAGTGTCCGCAAATTATGCTACATTTAATGTGGTTGTATGTGTATACAATACCATACGTTTTTTCATGAATTACGATCCATAGGGTTCCTCTCTGAGCCATTTTTTCATCGCAATATATCAAAAAATTATAGGACCTTATATGTAAATGGGTTCTAAAAAGGGACCGACCTCGTCCATTTTCAATAAAATTCCTATTTTACATGTTCTTTCACCAAATTTTCGCGAAATATCTAAAAAAAATGCGACCTGTAGCTTGTACACAAATTTACATGGACAGACAGTTTAACAAAAAGTGGACAAAAGGCTTTTTTTTTACTTAAAAATACCATTGAGACCCCGCCCACAATACATAAGCTATTAGTCATAACTGCTATTTTAATGCTCTACAATGATGAATATTCAACTCTTTTGTGAACGTATGTTTAACATTTCAAACAAAGTTCATAACAGAGATGGTTCTTCGGTTTTCTTAACACATTATACAATTGGACTCACTCACATTTAATGTAAAATGTAACGTAATGTAAGTAGTGCATTCTATCAGCGTGGAGAGAAGCGTAAAACATTAAGAAATTGCTTAATATGACTTGAGCTTGAACACATGTGCGGTTACTTAATGCATACACACACGCACACACAATAGACGCCACCACAGTGAATGATAATCGGCTGTTGTACAAGTTCGTGCACAAATGATTCGGGTGATACCACAAATGTTGTTTACATGTAGTGGGTTGATTGGTTACTTGAATTCAATAATACGCAGCCCGGTTTTAGTTCAGCGGAAGAAGAAGAAACGAAAAACACAACGACTAAATCAAAACAAACAAACAAACATTTCGTGCCATACGTTATTCTTAAAAGCAATTTTTCCTCAATTTTCCGCCTCGATTTCCGGTTTTTCAACACATTCCCATTATTTTATGAGTAATAATTAAAAATTGCTAAGAATGTTGCCCAATATGTAGACAATGTAACGGTTTACGCCAGCTTTTAGCATCAGATGTCAATTATTTAGCACAAATAATAATAATAACAACAACAACAACAGTTGATTTTATATTACAAATATGAATGGCACATTGTACATATGCATATATACATATATATGTATTATTGGCGTCTGTAATTAGCCAATGGCCATAAACTGCGAAGGACAATGTTCAATTTATGTTTTGTACAGTGGGTTGATATATTTTATATCTAAGCCGGTTTTATACTTATGCTTTCTATCTCTCTCTCTCTCTCTCTCTCTTTCTCTCCAACGCTGCGTCTCTGAATTATTATATTGTAACGATAATAATGGTAATGCAAGTTGATGTAATTGCGTGATAAACCTTGAAATTAGTTTTCAATAAACGCACATATGTACAATATATGCATATATGTGAGTAGTAAGAAATAACAACAACAATTCTCTCGCAATATGGATTATTGCTGCTGTTCACATTTATATTTATATTGTGTTACGTTACACTTCCGCCCATTTGCATTAACTTTAAGTTTCGAGTGTTTAAAAATTGAAGTGCGTCCGCTGGACTCTTGGGTAACTAAAATCTGTACCCCGTACTGATGACATGGAAATATTAATTGGTAAACTCTACTACATGCAGAGTATTTTGTTAAAAATAACTTTTTCAATTCTTTTTCCTCTGGAGCACGCTCAATAATTATACATTCCTATATGCATATCTTATAGTTTATGTAGGGGCACGCGTCACCCTGCGTTCTTACGCAATTTGGATCAAATTGTTCCTTCCATGCATTCCTCATCACACACACGCACATTGTGAGTGATTTTACAAATAGATAATTGTGTGCTTATGCATTTTCTTTCGTTTACAGGGAACGAATATATAATAATATAATAACGCATAACCAAAATAGTTTATTCTCTGCTTATAAATGGCAGACGATGAAAGCAAAATTAAACAAAATTATACAAAAAACGGAAATTTGTAGAGTGAGTAGAAGAAAAACCAAATGAGGGAGTTCAACTGGAAGAAAATGATGAAAAGCAGCAATCGTCAAAAATGAGTAAAAATGTTGGAGTGACGCAACATGTACCACTTGAATCCAAAGCCATTGTGTGTCATGCTGAAATTTATTGTTGAAAAAAGGTTTATGAAGGAGCTCTTTATTAAGAATATTTATAGTTTACGTATCAACTTGAAAGTCGACTTTTACGTAAAGCATGGTTTTTTGTAAATTGTTAGAGCGTCTATTATCCGACTTTTGGCACATCGATCGAATATTTATAGATATACGAGTATGTACTAGATTTTGGTTTCATAGCTCAATTTTTGTGGCAGATAAATAGATTTATGTTGATTGTGGGCGTGGCTCTTGACCGATTTTGCTCATTTCAAAAAGCGATCTGTGTACAAAAACAAAAAGTGTCTGCATAGAACTTTAGTCCAATATCTCAAAATTTACGGCCATGAGAACGCCAACAACAGACACACACACGGAAATACGTATCTAGATCGACTCAGTTTTTAATGCTGATAAAGATTATATATACTTTGTAGAGTGTTGCAAACGGAATGACAAACTTAGTATACCCCCATCTTATGTGAAGGGTATAAAAATGAAATTTTTCATTTTTCAAAGAAAAAATTCTTATTGAATAATACATGAAGTGGTGTAGGGTATTTCATGGTTGGGATTAAGCAACTATATTTTTACTTATTTTTACTTGTTTACAGTCGGTGCAAGTTTCTTCTTCTGGAATACCCTTTATGATCAGATGAACTTTTGTCTCTATCGAAAATTTAAAGCCCTCCCCCGTAGAAACGAGGCTTTTCCAACCAAAAAAAAAAAATGCTTTATTCACGTTTATAACAACATATTTGAAAAATCCATTAAAAACTTTAGGATGAACAAAAATTCACTTCAGACAAATGTGAATTCGATTCAAATTAAATCGAATTCACGTTGAGTAACTTGTTACAACAACAAATGTATGTAAAACTTTTCCTATTAGATGCTTCTGAAGTTTGTAATGATTTTTATCAAAATTAATCTCAAGTGTGTAGTTTTGAAGACTCTTAAAGTTACTGAATAAGGAGTTAGTATGTATACGACCTCGTTTATGTGCGTTGTTCAGTTAAAATGGTTAAACTCTCTGCTTCAACTTGATTGACCAGTCTATCGTTGATGCTTGTTTAATATAACGCAACATAGTTACGTTTATCAATTACTTCAAGAATGGCTTTATGATCAATAAATCAAAACCTTTTTTGATACGTAGAAGGTTAACAACAAACCATGATTTGTTCATTTTTCATTTTTTTCATTAAGTGCAGTCAGCAGATGTTGGTGCATAAATCTTGCTAAGCAATAAAATGCTGGTTGAGCGTACGAGTAGCTAACATAGAAGTCGACGTCAGCTAGGTTGGGAATTGTCTTCTCACTCGCTCCATCACTTGTTAAGTAGTGTTGGGGGCCCAGTTCCGTTTTAATGCTAAGTCATGAATGGACATGTTTGGAAACACCAACGATCCACGCATTGCCATGTGTGTGTGTATGCATGTGTATTGTATACCATACATGAAGCAGTAAGTGCGTGAATGCTTAACTTTCTCTTTTGACAGTTGTGTTAATAAATGTATTTTTTACCACAAGCCCACATCCATGTACATACTACACACAGGTTCGTTTTTCTTGTGATTTTTACTCTTTCTCTTTGCTCATTCTTCGGTTTTGATTGTTATTGTTGTTTGTTATAAATGTGACAGTTATTTAAAACGTTTAAAACATGAAAAGTTTAGTTAGCAAAGTCGTGGACATTCTCCACATATATGTGAAAACTGCGGCCACAGTCGCCCTCCCTCAATGCGATACCATCTATTTTCAGAGCCTTAAAGTATTGAGCAGACATTAATGCGCAAAGCAACAACAACTTGTTATAAATTGGTCGCGGGTACTGTGTGTAAAAATTAAGAGTGCCTGTTGCCTTTATGAAATGTGTTTCTAACAAAGTTTTTGGAGCCGGCACGAACGTCCGGCCCGACTCTGATTTTGAAGCTTATCTAGAATTTTTAAGAGTTTGATTATTGCAAATGTAATGACAAAGTTAGCACAAGTAAAAGCCTCTGATAATTGTATCATTGCATGTTACTGTCGCTGCTACTACAGACAAGTATTATTATTGTATAATAATTAAAAGGCAACGAAAAACAACAACAATGCACTTTTTCGTTTCGTCAAAAAAGAAATTTACGTAAATATTCGCCCATTTTATTCAACCAACCAAGTAGGCAGCCAACCACCCCATAAACGAGTAATTTATATAATTTTGGCTTTAACGTCATATAAAATGCGTGCATGGGTATATACTCGTATATACTCATATATAATATAAATAAATTCCATACTTTTCTATTTTAACAATACATGGTGTATCAGTTCAGTTCAGTTCATTATCGTTTAACACTGTTTTCGAATGACTCTTGAAACACATTTTGTGTTTTTTTACTTGATTGAGTTTTTAAAGAGCGCTGACGTTTCGGTGATGGTCATCGTTATACGATAGGAAACGAATATTTTTATCATCATGCAAAGATTACAAGCCGCAAAATCATTTTACACAAAGAATTTAAAAAAATGCTGAATCCAAAGGCTTCCAATCATTTAACATTTGTTGCAATTTTAATTCCTATGTTCATTAGATTCTAGATGTCTCAGAATTTGGTGCCGATGTAATATGTATACAGTAGCTCCTTTCTAGTGCTCTAAAAAATGTGACGGTACTCAACTCAAAGGGATAAAAATTTAAAAATTCGGCGGACGGTTGCCTAAACCATGCCGATTGCCTTATAGGCAAACCTATAAATTAAGGCAGAAAGAAGTATTACTTGGGCCCTTTTTTAAATATAAAAAATCTACAACCACGAATATTTAAAAATTAGAAAGCAACAATCTCGAGCACTTCAAAACTGATAGGTCTCCTAAAGCACAATGAGATTTCTCTGGCAAGGAGAGAGAGGACCGTTTAGCAAACCATTCTGTAGTGTGCTTGTAACAAACATAACAAGTAAGAAAACTAAACTTAGCTTAGACCAAATCTTAAATGCCCTCCACATGTACAATAGTAGCTGTGGCAGGTATTTGATTACGTCCTCTAATGATGTACGTATTACGAATCAGCATGTAATTCTAGTTTTACGGGGAGCATGGTTTTTTTGTTAATTGTGGGCGCGTTTGTTATTAGATCGCGCCTATTTTTGGCACATCGATGGATGGGCTAACCTTAAATAAGTGCACTAAATTTCAACTTCATAGATAAATTTTTGTGGCAGATATAAAGGTTTATGGCGATTGTTGGCGCTTCTGTTAACCGACCACGCCCATTTTGGGCACATCGATGTAAGAAATATTTATAGGTAAACATACCAACTTTCAAGTTTATAGCTCAATTTTTGTGGCAGATAAATAGATTTTTGTCGATTGTGGGCGTGGCTGTTGACCGATTTTGCCCACTTTAAATAGCGATTTGCATGCAAAAAGAGTATAAAAGTATCTGTACAAAATTTTAGTTCAATATCTCAAATATTACGCCCATGAGAATGCCAACAACAGACAGACACGCGGACACGCGGACACACGGACATACATGTCTGGCACCTCCTTCTGGGTGTTGCAAAAGGAAGAACAAACTCAGTATGTGTAGGGTATAAAAAAAGCGGTAATGTCACGAACCTTTGGAAAATTATTATAAGAATACATATTGGCCCTGATCGGACCATTAGACCATTTTAGACCATTTGTAGACTGGTAACGCAATGCTTTGAATAATTATAATATAATTTGAGGAACAAAATGGTGCAGGGTGTTAAATGGTTGGGCTTGACCGCATATGGTGTTTCCACTTGTTATTTATTGTACATAGAAAATGTAACATTAACCACTTGTGCTATGACACCGAATTCGTGATAGGCTGTGCATATGTGTATGTATGTTCATGTTTATGTGTTTATTTCTATAACACACATACACACAAAAGCTATAAATTCCAAATTCAAACATTTTTCATATGAATGCTTTTTTGGTTTCTTTTTCGATTTCTTGCTTGAAATTTCCAATTTGCTCGAAACCATTTGTCATGATTATATTTTTAAACAATACATATGTAGGAAAGTACAATCATGCATACATCTACACCTACATCATTGTGCATGCATACACACAGAGAATTGTTAAGAATATTTTAGAGAAGAAAGTGAAATAACGCCCAAATGCTTGGTTAATTATAGAATAATCGTTTTGTTTTGTTTTTCTTTTTAACACATAAAAATATCGTTGCGGGTGTTGTCGTTGACCCACAAATTATAGAAGGGAGGATGTTTATATAATGTGTTCGTATGTATGTGTTAAAAAAAATGAAATTATTAAAAATTCTGGCAACCGCCAACTGCTACTGTTGGCAAACTAACACTCTCCTCACACACACATGCAATGGTGCTTAAAATAGTCGCTTTCACAATGCGCCACTTTTGCCCTAAAATGCCCTACAATCATTTATTTGAAATGGCATGAAAAATGCTCGATATGCATAACAACAATATTTGCCAATTTGTTGTCGATATGTTTGAATGCATTCGAACTATTCTGTGCATTCGCATCCAACGCAAGAGATGCAATTGCTTTGGTGCACTGTCGAAAACATATGTCGCTTCCCCATTAATCGATTTTGGAAACGCTTGATATGAAACCTTCTGGTTTGTGGCTTCATAATCAATGACAGCAACAAGTAACAAGTAATATATGTAAATGTGGTTGAGACCAAATCTTAAACACCCTCCACCCTCTCCACTTGACAAGGAGAGGCGTCAGAAACCCCTTCACCGAAATTTTGAGTTTCTCTAAGAATAGATCTGAGGCTTCAAGGTATACGTGAATCTTTCCTTCATAAGTAATAATGAACCCTACACTTATTATAGGAAGGATGACCCCGCCAAGTTTTCACCTTAGCCGACACGCATACGACCAAGACCGCTTTATTCTCTGACGCGCGATTCTACACAACACACTTCACAATAATATATCGCATGATGAATTATATTATTCCAAATGCCTCTAATACAACGATTTAATCAATCTTTAATATTTATTTAATTTCAATTGGCAACCATTTGATCGCTTTACAGCCCAATACAGGAATACGGACAATTATTGTACGCATTTGTCAGTTCAATGGACAAATAGTTTATTGTTGTAAAAATGAAACAAGAGGTAATTGATCGGTTGATATGAATGTGAATAGAAAAGTTTATGAGCCGCATCACAAATTCTATACTTGGCCTTTGTCTGTGCTATTATTCAAAACAAAATAAACTCTTTAATTATAGTCATGGTATGCATAATTGTGGTTTATACTTAGGATTCGATTTTGAGGTTTAACTCAAACAACAATTGATTTAGTTTTCGATGCAGTCAAATGCATCGAATGCAGTGGTCGTGGTAACATTAGAAAAGCGCTCATGTGTCTCGAAAACACCACAATACGTGTTTTTGAAGATGACACACATTGCTTTAATTAAATTTGTTTTACATCTGCTTTTATATCCTATCAGTCGTTCTTTATTAAAAATGCCACACCCCCTTTCAGTTATACCGATTGATTCGGAATCAAAATTTGAATCGATTTAATAATGTCCGTCTGTCCATCTGTCCACCTGTGTGTCCATGTAAATTTGGGCGCAAGCTACAGGTCGAATTTTTTGAGATATTTCAATGAAATTTTTTACAAGGACATGAATTGGCCCAAAGACCCTTTGAAATGGACCAGATTGGCCCATTTTTAGAACCCATATAAAATTCTGTTATAGTGGAGGTGGCGTAGGGTATTTGGCGATAAGGGCTTGACCGATAACCATATAATATTTTCACTTGTTTTTATGTATTTTCGTGAGCTCTGGACAGATCGCAGTTTTTTGATGTGTTTCGACGAAATTCAACATAAGGATCTTCTCGTGCAAAATGTGAAATAGTTGAAAATAAAAAGTTGCATTGTTGTCGTGTGTAACCTTTATTTCATAAATGGAGGCATGTTAAGTTGGTTGTTCCGTTTGCAACACTCAAAAGGAGGAACCCAGGGTCGAAGTATATGTATGTATGTATGCATATGTATTTTTGATCAGCATGAAATTTGTCAGTCACCAGGTAAAAAATTTTAGTATCTGCACATATGTTGAGGTTTGGTGCAATTATATAAAAGGAGTCCACGTTTGACTTGTGCAGTCGACGGACTTTTCACGGGGTTACGCACACTCGTTCAATTTAAGTTAACGGGACATATTTAATTAGAATGAATCCTGTGCAAGACTGATTATTTGAGAAATATTTATTTACGTTTAGTAAAAAGTGTTAATAAAAATATTTCGTTTGAATAACACGTGTCGAGAAATTTAGGTCGGTTTGCTTGTAATAATCGACCCAAACGAAAAATATAACGGCAGTAATATAGATGAGAAAGAACTTTCACGGATGCGTCAAAAATAGACGGGGCCGCATAACGAACCTCCAACAAACAAATCTTTAATTCAAACAAAACTCATTCATTAAGTATGTATGTAAACTATATAAAAGTACCTGTCTGCCACGCGCTGTTTGTATATAAATGATATTTAATTTGATTTTTTTTGCCATCGAAAATTTTGTTTACATAAAATACTAGATAGTTTTATCTTGGTGGCTCTCATATTATGTATATTGTAAGATGATGCTTTTGGGTCACTCAGCTGTGCAATTGCGTCATGTTCGGTTTTATTATATGTGTAAGGGGGTATATATGACTTTGGCAAAACATTTGCAAATCCCAAAAGAAGGCGTCATACGCTTGGTTGATATTGAAATTGTATCAAATCGCTCAAGCGACGCGTCCACAATGCAACAAAAACTGAAAAAGGAGCCATTTTTAAACTAAGTTTTCCGTATTACTTATTAAGTACAGAAGATGTGTTGACATACATATGTATTCCAGTTGAGTGCTTGATAGAAACACTAAAGTTTCAGAATCACTCCCACGAATACAGGCATAGAGAAATGTGTGTGTAAAATGCATTTCCATGAAAGAGTGTGGTGTACACATTCGTACATATATCTAAGGAATGTAAGTAAAATAAAACGATATGTGGCCAACGAGGTCTACTCAAGAGTTGTACCAATATTGAGTTTGTGCGCTTATGTTCTCAAATTAAATTTTCGTAAAATTTTATTAAAATTAACGCTTAACCCGTTAACGGTTTTTTGCTTAATTGAAATCTATTTAATAACATTTTCATGATTTATTTAATAATTTGGATCTATTTAATAAGAAAAGTAAATGCGTCTTTAGCCAAATCTTGAATACTTTCCACATTTAATTACAAACTGTGGGCGTGGCGGGAACCGATCTAGCCATATCTGTCAGATTTGTCAGTATGTCTGTCAAATCTAGAAAACCTACCACTAGCAAAATATATCCCCACCATATTACTTCTCCAAATATGGAAAAAATACCCCAAACTCTGATGCTTTAGGGTAATATGAACAGATCTGCCAAATTTCAGAACTTTCGCCGGAGTATTTCAGTATTTCATGATACACATATTTTTGTAATATGTCTCTCGAATAGCTGGTCCAATTTTCTTAATTCCTGTACCGTTAGAATGGTTCAAAAAGCTAATTTCAAATCAACAAACGACTAGAAAATGAATAGAAATTGAATTGAATTGAATTGAATAAGCAAAGTGAAAACGCTAGTGGAGATTATGTGCATCAAATTTCAACTCGATATATAAATTTTTGGCAATGCATTTGTGACTTATGAGGTAAAGTTCACTCGCTAGGTAAAGTTATTTTGGGTGACTGGGAAGTACTCCTTCAATTTTACTTCTATTAAGGCCCCGTGCAAAGCCGGCAATACACATTATAAAAAGACAATGTATAGACAAAGTAAATTATTAACTCAGTAGCGTATGTGTACATTAATTTTTATCAGTACGAGTTCTGTGTACAATTAACTCTATAAACGTTAACTTACCTTCATCGAGCAGACGTTCCACATGATTGAAAACATTGGGAAAAGCGGCCAATTGTTTTCGATCCTTTAACAGTTGGGCTAAATAATCAGCAATACTTTGTGTGCTTTGTTGCTGTTGTTGTTGTTGCTGTTTATGAGTAGTCTGATGTATTTGCGGCTGGACTTGCTGCTGCTGTTGCTGTTGAACATGTAGTACACTATTATTTTCACACACACTCATGTTGTCGCTTATTAGTTACTGCTCAAAATATTTCCACTGTTATATTTATTTTAATTAATATAATTAAAAATCGTATTTTAATTTTTACGCTACTTATAATAAATCCGTTTGAATTGATGTAAAATATAACAATATGTACAGTTGTATATAAAATAATGGTGATATTCGAATATTGCACAAAATTATTCGTTCAAAAATATTTTCCAACAATTCAATTATTCGTTTAATAATGAAACACTTTAGTCTTATTTACTTTTGCGCGAGTGTGAATACAGTACATTCTCTAAAAGACAAAACAACAAATAAAAATAAAATGAGCAACACGATTAATGTAAACGCACTCTTCCCCTCCTAAATAGTATACAACATAACATACAATATGCAAATGGAGAATAACATAGAAAACGCAAGAGAGAGAAAGAGGGAGAGTGAGATAACAAAGATCTCATATTGGAAGACCATCCTCACACCCACTAATTAGTAAGTACGAAATGAAAGTAAAAAGAAGAAAATGAAATAAAGTAAATCGACTAAACACCTATTTACTAAAAATAAATATTGCTTCAATTTTCAACAACAAAGTGATTAATCCACAGAAGAAAAGTCAGCTGCATTGCGAGACCAACACAAATCGAACTCGCCTAAACGACACTAATGCAAACGTTCACATATACATTTCACATATATTTGTGTGAGTGTGAATGGGTAGTTTTCGTTTTTTTTTTTTTTTTTTATTACAGAAAAGAGGAGCAAAGCATAAAACAAACATTAAAGTAGAGATAAAAACAAAAATATTTGAGTGAATTTCTCTACCATTATGAATCAACACCAAACACAGAATAAAATTAGAATAATAATTACGATCAGGAAGACGAAGCATTAAATAACTATATACTAATGCATATATTTATATATTCATGTTTGCATGCTTTGACAAGTCAAAGATACAAGAGATTTGAAGATATTTTTGAATCATCGCATTCTTGGATATCGTGAACAACAAAAAGCACAAAGGCACTCACACAGTTGATATATACACGATAATGTAGTAAAGTTACATTTTAAAGGAAACAATTAATATAATCGAGGAGCTAGAAATTTTGAAAATCACTAATTAAACTCTACTGTATAGAGAGAATTACATTTCGCACTTTGCCATAACAAATATTGGACATTTTTCAATTAAAACATGCGGTGAATATCTTGGAATACACACATAAATGCACAACGAACGTTTTATGCGGACAAGATATTATTATAATTTCTCTTTTCACCGTATTCGCACTCACTCAGTCGCTATAGAACAGTTGTAAAAGAAAATAAAGAAATGTGAAACTTAAAGCAAAGAAAGATTCACTCGAATTATGGAATTTTGTTATGTATAAAATATTTCGGTCCCTTACTAAATTCTTGGAAAATAACACATTTTCATTTACTAGTGAATATACTTACTAACATTTATTTATTGAATTTTCTATAACCACGCTTTGAAAACATATATATTTACGCATTGCTCACAGATGTAATGACTTTATGTTTTGTCCTCTATTTTCTCATTAAAAACACCCTAATACCGTTTGTAAAATGTTTCAAGTACCAAATATTTTACACATTCACTTGACTGTTGAGAGTATGTTCTATTACGAATTTATAAAAATTAAACGAGCACAGACTTAATTTTGCTTTAACTTGAATTAAATAGGAAATTTTTAATGTTATAGTCCTTTAGTTTTATTGTTTCCAACTTCTTTTAATTTATTATTTACGCATAACAACCGATCCCCAAGAGTTGATGAACTAAACTGAACTGAACAGAACAAATAGTGCGTTGAAAATTTCGCTTTCAGACAAGATCAGTTTCTCTTTGTCTTATTTTCTCGTTTTTTTTTTTTTTTCTTGTCATCATTATTGCCTTTTATATTTCGTGAAGAACTGCTATCACTTTTTAGATCACTCATGCTTAAAAAGCTGAAAAGAGACCACTATAAAATTATCGAAAAACCAACACATCCATGTAATCAGTATTTATACCAAGTGTTGGACAGTGCAAATAAATATTCAATAAAAGTATAAATAAATGATTAATTAACCACTTTATAACACTTTATGTTGTTAATAAAACTATGTACAATTTTGCACGATATAGCAGACGGATGATTAGTGCATGCGTAATAGAAAATTTTGTGCATATTTCGAATTGGGGATCTTCAAGTAATATTTTAAATATTTTGTACTTGATTTATTCACATTTCCATATATTATGTAGTCCTCCCTGTTTAGTTTAGGCGCAAACTTTTTCATATTTTATGCCGTAATAATGCATGTCATTCAAGACGGCGGAAAAAACAATAGTATGCGTAAAAGTAAAAATTAAAATTACCGTAAGCATATTGGTTGAGCCACATCTAAGAAACTCTACACTTATACTTAAATACGTTTATACAGTTTTACTTGTTTGTAGTTGCGTTTCAATAAATTTAAACAAGTGCATTCGTTATGGAGACTTTCCACAACGAACCAAATTATGAAACATGTAAGTTCGTTGTTCATTCAATGCGAAGTGTGGTTGCTGATACATACACTTGCATATTGTATGTAACTTAAACACAAATTGTTTAACCTTAATCTTTGTGCGTGGTAGTGTGTCATTATCATATAAAATCAACGTTTTATTTCAAACATGATCAAAACCAAACACCCACCACATATATACCACAAGAATATATTAAAAAAAGTTCAACTAAAAATCGAAATATTACTATTTTTTTACAAAATAAAACGCAAATTGGTCGCAAGGTACTCCACGTTTGTATAACACAGGCGAAAAGTGTGCCTTTTCGATGACCATATTTATTTGTGCGCAGTATGAATGTGACACATTTGCTTATTTCTTGTTACCGCACTATAATTTGCTTTTTGCAGAGCACGTAGGAGGAGCTTAACATTAATTTTTGTTAATAACTGGAATCGTAAGACATTAATAAGTGGATGTGGGTAACTCCTGAACGGCAAACGCCACACCCCCATTCAATTATCCCGTTAAGTGTTAAAATCTCCACATGTGGTCTCAATAAAAATAAACGAATGAAGGCTTTGTATGGCAAAAAATCGCAATTATTAATATTTGTTGGCAACTTTAATTAAAACAATAATTTTTAGAACCCCTTTCCACATAATAATATTTCACGAAATGAACTTATATGGCAATGCCTTGTGTTTACTGACACATCGAAACTAATTGTAGCATAATTTGTGGAACTAAGTGTAACTTGGTGTCGAGTATTACATAATCGGGTTAGACCAACTATAACATTTTCACTTGTTTTTTTGTACAAGATGAAAAATTATGTTTTTAATCAGTTGAATTTAATTTGTATTGTTGAACTCATTTGAATTATAATTAAACAAATAAATGTTTTCAGTTCCAAAATGGACAAAACTCATTTGTTTTTAAAATTTTATTTTTGTTTTTGCTTTTTATTTTATTTTTTATTTTTTGCAACATAGTTGAGAATTTCGTTCGCATAAATGGTACAACATTATGGAGTTGAACGTATTGTGGATTCAATAAATTATTATATTATAAATTGTCAATCTGACGGGGACCTTTATAAATCAAATAGATCAAATTTTGTTTTGTTTTTTTTTTTTTTGAAGTTAAAAACGAAGCCTCACTCAAACGAGAATTGTCTATTGGAAAGAAACCCTTTATTTGGAGTCCACATGATGAGTGGGAGATCCCACAAAGTATCCTAGATCGAAATCGAATCGATTGAATCGGAAATGAGTCGATCTAGCCATGTCTGTTGTCCGGGTGTGGATGTTGCATTATAATAACCCTTCTGGCCGATATGAATTCCAAACTTGGTAAAAGTGCTGGTAGTTCGGAATTGGTCGCCCTTTCAGCAGCTGAGTGAACTAAGGCTATACCTTAGTAAACTCTGCCCGCTGTATGACACGGGTTCAAATCCAGCTGAGGAAAAAAGTGAAGGCGTTTTTTCAGCTGGTAGTTGAAGTCAGGTGTCGCGTTGGTTTGGTAAGGATATTCCCATTAAAGTCCGGGATTGGTTCCACAGCGAATGAATATTGAAGCTTGTAAAACTCCATTCATTATTATTAAGCTATTTTTTAAGTAAATTTTTCGCATTACTTATTAAGTACAGAAGATTGCGTGCACCGTTGGAGGATATTTAACATTGATTATTACATTAAATAGTTTTTTTTATTTGTTAAAATTAAGCCACACCCAAACGATAAAACGTTGAAGTAAAAATATTTCTTCTCAAGTGCTAAGTGCGCTAAGTAGATTATTTGTAAAAGAATTTCCTTTCGCTCTTTTAGCTTTTCCGCTCATGTACGAATACGAGTATATTTAATGCACCCATTAAACACAGGATAGCGCCCACATAATTAATTAACGATCTGCGACACACTGTCAACGATACGCATTTAGCCTTATATTTTTTTATAATAGACAGCCGCGTTTAAGGTTATGAAAATGATCGTCATGCGTTTAAGCAGTGTTCGCAGTATTCATAAGTTAGCAGCCGGCGTCTGTCATAAATTGGTATAGTCGCCAAAGTCTAATTTTATAATACGGTACATAGGAATTGATAGCCACCATATTAACAATAGCAGTGTGGGAGGCGACACACCAACACAACTATTGAACTCAATTGAGAATTGATGAAATACCCACACCTGTGATCTTGAAATGGTCTCGTATTCATTTAAAATGTCACACATACCGAGGGAGTATTTAAATTGAAATCGATGGTTTACAGTCCAACGATAATAATCCTAAAAAGCGTAATAGTGGCGATAGTGTTTGAAGCTCTGTTCTCTTTGCGTTTCTTTTTTCCGAAATTCGCATTTTACTGTTGTTTGGTTACCATTATTATTGTTTCTCTACTTACGTTTGTAACGCCATAAGAAGTAAATTGAATACGTGGGAAGACAATTTGTTGTTTTGAAGCCAAATGTGATCATTTTATTGGTGACGATTGTTTTAGTTGTTGTCAGTGTCAACGCTTTTTTACACCATTCATAGGATAATAGGTAAAAAAGCTAAAATACTGAAATAAGTGTTGCCTGCTAGCTTAGGGTCAGTAAACCCCTAAAGGTTGCAATATCCATAATAAGGCCATTATAAGTAGGCGTGGTTAAAGTGGTATATTGCAAATATATATATAATCGATTCAATATTTTAATGAAACAAGTAAAAAAACTAATTTTGGCTTGGGCCCAATCTCAGGTGATCGTACACAATTTCCGCTAAATATCTCAAATATTACGACCACTGCGAATGCCAACAACCAGTTTTAGACTAGGTGTTGCAAATGCAATGAGAAACTTAGTAAACCTCCCAATTTATATGGAGGGCATTACAAGTCTTTCACTTTAATCTTTTGGATAAACGTATATTACTACACTTTTAGGTGTTGAATGAATGTCTTTAAAAATGTTTCATAAAATCCACTCCACTAAATATAATGAGACGTTAAGTGGTGTAATGTGGGTGAATACTTAGGCCTGAAATGCTGCACCTGCACTACATAGGTTAACTTGTCTGTAATCTGAAATCTGAATCAGCATAACAGTCTGTCCGTGTGAATGTGTTCTGTGGTAATCACTCTCCTGATCACATAGATGAGATTTTAATTCTAAACTTGGCAGAAGTGTTGGTGCTGGTGTTGGTTTTCATTGGCAGGTTGATATTGAAATTGGGCAAAATCGATCAAGCGACACACCCACAATGCAATGAAAACTGAAAAAGGAGCCCTTTTCTTAAATAAATTTTCCGCATTCTTTAAGAAGTTCAGAAGACATGTATACTCCGCGGGAAGCTTTGGTGCATCGACTGTGGGTACTCAATATACGCTCTTAGCCACACTCACAAATACTTTTTTACTTGTTCTCTAATCATCTTATCTTATAATTTTTTTATTCTCTTACTCCGACCTGACAACTTTGAATTTCAATGTTACAAAAAACAGAGAGTGCTCACAACATACATAGCCGTTATGTGGACACAGTGATAATCAGTGATAATTCATAGACATTCATTCCCATCAACAACTACACCAACAAGTAACAAGTAACAGATAAGTAAGAACTCGTTGTACCGTTTTTATAAACAAAGCATTGATACCTCTTCTGCGTACCTGTGTGTGTATCACATTAAAAGCCCAATGATTTTGCTGTGAAATTGTTGCAGTGGGTGCTGTGCGTTGAAAGAACTGTTGTTGTATTACGACAACATGTACACCTTTCACAACTTTTACTTCTATTGAAGCCACTTATGATCAAAGCTTTTGTTTCAACACCCAAGTATTTGGCTTGGACCGAATCTTAATTACCCTTCATATCTACATACAACTGGTGGGCGTGGCAGGTACATGAATTTTACGCTGAGTTCGGTTTTTTGTAAATTGTACCGATCGAGCCTATTTTTTCAGCACATTGACGAATGGAGTAGTTACAAATATGTGTATAAAATTTCAACTTTAGAGGTCAGTGTTTGTCGCAGATAAATGCAAACATTAAAAGTAACTACAAAGTTCGCGACCATGAGAATGTCAACAGACAGACACACGGACATACTGTATGGACGTATGACAGGAGTACGCGCGCTCATATATTTTAAGTTAACGGAATTTAATAAGTGGTCGCTTTATTAACACGTGTCAAAAAGTTTTATTTGTTTGTCGGATTAAAAAATTTATTATAAGATTTGCTGGACGCCGATCGATATTTCGTGTTTTATGAGTTTTCGTTTTTACGTATTTTGTTAAAAATTAATAACCAAGCAGAGTTGAAACTGTAGAGTTTAAGCTTCACCACACGCCCACAGTTCGTATATCGATGGCTAAGGATATTTATGGCCTAAATTAAGTTTAGTTTTTTTTAGTTGTTTTATCCAAAAGTTGAGAAGTAACGAAATTACAAGTTTTTGTCTTTTAAGGTTTCGTAAAAAAAAAAATCACATTGGAAAGCAATAGACTGTTTTGTACGTTTTTCAAAAACATGAAAACACTAAAAAAAAGCATAAATTTATTTATTAAAGAAAATTTACTTTTTAAATAATGTGCCACCGACAGTTTCCACAACACATTGCATGGGGGAGAGTTGTTTAATTTAAAAAATCGTACTTATCTACTGGGTACTGGGTAGTTATCGCATAAAAATTTTACCCTTTTTTTGTAATTGTTCGCGAGAGATTTGCTTGAAGACGCGCTTTTTGCTTTTATCCTCATTCAATTGTTTGTAATAACCAAAACCTCCGCCTCCCACACGTTTTTCTGGTCTCTGGCGTTTGGTAGAGCTCACCTTAAGATCGACTACGGGCGGTACTAAAAATCCAAAACTTTTCGCAACCGCTTGTAGGTCCAAAGTATTTATGTCGAATATTGTTTTTAATTGGTGCGAATCGTAGGCGCGCACATAAGACTTGAAACCTTCTTTTGCGGATTGATTTAGGAAATAATTTTTCGAAATAAGCATTTCCAACTGCAACAAGTATTATTGTTTGATTGGATATTAGTAAAATAATTTGCGAACAAATAAAAATTCCTTCTACCTGTAATTGAATGTCGGCAATTTTTTTCCAAGAAAATTCAAATTCATTTAAAGGTACTCTGGCTGCTTTCAAATAACGTAAGAAACCCAACTCCTCGGGTCTGAGCATTAATAAAGCGTGACCTGAGCTGCCCGAGCCACGAGCTGTACGACCAACACGATGTATGTACTCCTAAAAAACGAGGAATTATTTGAGCTGAAATTTATTTAGAATCTAAACCTAAGCTTACTTTCGGATCATCGGGAGGATCATATTGCACAATCCAGTCAACTTGGGGTATATCCAAACCTCGAGCCGCTACATCAGTGCACAGTAAAGTGCCCTCGGCAGCATTGCAAAATTGGAAAAATGTGGTGGTACGTTTAGTTTGCTTCTGCTTACCCTTTATATGTATAAACTCATTACAGTAAACTGTTCATGTCCAACACAATAAAAATTGAACCTTACATGTATAGATGTTACCGCCAAGTCAATGTAATTAAATAACTCATGATGATATTTCACGGACATACACGACGAAAAGAAGACCATTACTTTTTTATGACGATTTTTCTTCAAAAATGTGAACAAAACTAACAAACGCTTGTCAGAGGGACACACAATATACCCCTGCTCCAAGCCACTGACTGTGGCTATTTCGTTATCATCATCCACTCCCACATATATTGGTTCCTTTTTTAAGGCCAACTTCGATAGTGCCTCAATTTTAGCCGTTTGTGTTGCCGAAAATAACATGGTTTGGCGACGTTCTAAAAAAACCAAAGCATTGTATTTTCAAAGACGAAAAAGAAACAAAACCAAATATCGATAGGAGTAGTAGTGGTTGAACTTACTCGGCAGTAAGTTTACGATTTGTTTAAGTTCTTCTTCGAAACCGATTTCTAAAATGCGATCGACTTCATCAAGAATTAAACATTGTAAATTTTTATAAAGAAAATCAGGTGAATTTTGCAAGTGATCCAGTAAACGTCCCGGAGTAGCTACCAAAATATTTATGCCCTTGCCAAGTTTATCACTCTCCACTTGACGATTGGAACCGCCCATTACTAAACCGTACGTATGGTGATGATGAGCCATCAGCTCTTTCAAAACGCCAAATGTTTGCATAGACAGTTCGCGCGTTGGCGAAATGATAATTACGCCGGTTCCATTGCGTGGCATAAATCGTAATTTGTAAATTAATTCAATAGCCGGTATGAGGAAGGCCAACGTTTTTCCAGAACCAGTTTTTGCAGCTCCTACCAAATCCCGACCCTCCAGCAATGGTGGCAATGATTTAGCTTGAATTTCGGTCATTTCGGTAAAACCCATTTCCTCAACAGCTTTGAGGGTAGCTTCTGAAACAATGCCTTTTAGCGAGCTGAACAAACGATCTGTATCATAACGTTCAGCTAAAGCGTCTGGCACAGCTTCAAGATGAAATTGTTCAGAGACTTTCTTCCCCTCCGATTTTTTCATTTTCGATTTTGTCTTATCTTCTTTGTCACCCGTTTTACTAAACTTGTTTATATCGGGCGTTTGTGATTTTTCATCTTCATCATCAGATAACTCACTGTTTTCTCGGTCACTCTTCTCTTCTTCACTTAATTCCATATCTGAAAAATATTTAAAAAGCTATCATATTACAGAACAAACGAGCTTTAAAGACAATCAATTTGAATTTAGTTTTTAAATTCATAACGTTGTGTTAAAATTTTTAACAAACGACACTAACGCGTCTATGTCATCTCCTCAAATTTGCATTTAAATCCGCATTACATTAAGTATTATTATTTGTGCACACACAATATATGAAATCTAACCTTCAAGACTTTCTTTGTTCATTGGTTTGGTTTTCAGCATTTTCGATGTCCTTTGCATAACTTTCGGATTGGATTCGGGAATTTCTTGAAAGTCCATGACCAAATCTTCTATATAAGCGAAGAAAACTCATTTAGTCAGTATGAAGCAATATTGTATCATATTGTTTGTAGATTAAAACTTACCATTCATTCCTTCACTACTATTGTTGTTCTTTTGGTCTTTTTTTTTAGCCAATTCTTTTTTCATTTTTTCTCGCTTCTTTATTTTTTTCATCAATAACTTTTCACGAATAGACATTTTATATGCTTTCTTTAATTTTTTTAATGAGACTGTTTACTTATAATAGAAGAACAATATATTCTACACGTGTTGCAAAAAAAACATTAGAGATGACAAGTTAACAAAACAATCATATTCCATTTCTTTATGTTATCGTTCTATTTGGACATAACTAATTCTCGAGTCATGGTTAAATGAATTCGTAGTGATTCTGATTTGATCGGTGTAATTACTATATAATAAAGTGGATGTGGCATATGCTGTTTAAGAGTTACAAACATCCGCACTAACTTAATAAACCCTAGAACATATATGACGCATGGTTTTTAAAAATTGCCGAATATAGAAAAAGATGAATAACTTGCATTGTCATTGACACTTTATTTGTTGAATCTATTGAGTCGAACCTCGATGCCCAACATCTGTTTTTTACCACTGATTCACTGTATTACTTTATTACGTTATTTCTATAAATTCCATTTATTTTACATATGCGTTTGTTTTATTAATACTTAGACAATAACAAAACAAGATTCAATCCATAAAGGCTTTGCGGATACCCGCATCAGGTGTATCCCAATTCATAGCACGCTCTACAGCCATTTTCCATTTTCGATAGCGTATGTCTCGATCAGGAGAAGAAATCGAAGGCTTATAAGAAATGCGACTCCCCGCTGTAACCATGTTACGTTCAATATTAAAACTGGGCTCAAACGCTTGATAAGCAGCCAAAGCTACACCTAAAGCTGTAGTCTCGGAAATTTTGGCACGTATTACATTAATGCCTACTAAATCGGATTGCAATTGCAGAAATAAGTTATTGACCGTCATTCCTCCATCCACCATTAATTTTGTTAATGGAATACCACAGTCTCTCTTCATGGAATCCAAAATGTCTCTCACTTGGAAACATATCGATTCTAAGGCAGCACGCACCAAGTGTTCACTTGTGGTTTCTTCACTTAAACCACATATTACACTAAAAAATTGTAAAAATTAATATAATAAATTTAATTAAACCAGTTATGTTTACTAACCCTCTGGCATCCTGATTCCAGTAAGGCGCATATAGTCCACTAAATGCTGGTACAAAATACACATCCAAGGAATTATCGACCAACTTAGCCATTGGCTCTACTTGATCAATTACAGTAAAGAGACCTAAACTGTCGCGTAACCATTTAAGTGCCACGCCCGCCACAGCAACACTACCTTCCAGAGCATAAACGGGATTACTGTTCCGTCCAAATTGATATGCAACTGTTGTTAGCAAACCATGCGCAGACGAGACAATATTGTGACCAGTGTTGTAGAGTAAAAAACAGCCGGTGCCATAAGTGGCCTTCGCTTGTCCTTTTTGCAAACATTGTTGCCCCACCAGAGCAGCTTGTTGATCTCCTAAACATGCCATAATAGGTACTTTGTCAATAGCAGTCCCAATGATGTAACCAAAAAATTCACTGCTCGATACGATTTTGGGTAAAATAGAGGCAGACAAGTCGAAAAAGTTCAGCAAATGTTTCTCCCACTGTAGAGTTTCAATATTCATTAACATTGTACGTGAAGCGTTAGTAACATCGGTCAAGTGGACACCACCTTTTGGACCTCCCGTTAAATTATAAATAAGCCAGGTATCTGAAAACAAATGCGAGAGAAAAACTTGCTAAATAGCGGCAGAGAGGAAATAATGAAATTGCACTTGTTCAACTGACCTATTGTGCCAAACAAGGCATCACCACTATTCATAGCATTTCTTACCGATGGTACATTATCACGGAGCCAACGTAATTTCAAAGCAGAAAAATACGGTGACAATGGTAAACCGCATAATGGTTGTAAATAGTTGATGTTTTTGGTATTATTGGGTATAGTTTCGACTAGTGCATCAACCGTAGTTGTGGTTCGATTATCTAACCATATAATGGCATTGCACAGCGGCTGACCCGTAGTTCTATCCCAAACAACCACTGATTCCCGCTGATTGGTTATTCCAACGGCTACCAAATTCTACCATCAAAACGGAATATAAAATTAATTTGCGTATGCCTTGGTACTGTATTTATTTCTTCTTACTAAATTACTACTACTACATAATCGTAAACAATAGCAAAAATAGAGAAAACAACACCGCATGCATACAATATGGTCATATATACGTACAAGAACAAATATAAATATTAGTATACATGTGTAGAGGTATACGATACACAACTTTATTTCGAAACTTTTACATGAATCGATATATGTTTATGCGATATATCGAATGGGTAGTCGCGACAAGAACGGCTCTCATTTATGATCACTACAAATACTGTAAATTACTGCATAGTATGTTTAGTTATTTTATTTGTGTGTATATTATTTTTTACTTTATGCGCTTGGTCAACCCACCTTTAATAAGACTTTGGAAATAAGTATTCAAAGGTCAAATAAACATGGCCTCAGTCGAATTTCTCACACATATGTATGTACCGATATTTATCACTTTGTCAAAACTTTTGCAACACCACAGGGAGGCGTCGGATTTATATTTTTAATCAGCTTCGATTATCATTTTTCGGTTTAATAACATCTGTGTCAATCTATGGAATAATATAAACGAAATGTATTCGATGTTGAGAAAAACATCAACTTATCGAATAAAAGCAACCATCCCCTAATACAAAACGAAATGAAAAGAATAAAAATAAACCTTGATTACTCTTCTAATGTTAATAGATCGTTATATATACAAAAAAACAATTGTGCGCTTTAAGTATTGTTACCCGCTGTACTGGCGTGCCCTAATATCACGCAATATGGGTGCAAATGTGCTGCAGAAAGACTGCCCACTAGTGGCCATTACCCAAATGCGAAGCACTAATGACAAACAATTCAATATGGAACAGGTGCAGCACTTGGTGCAAATGGCTAAAAAACAATCTGCTGAATTTGTCTTCTTACCGGAATGCTGCGACTTTATTGGAGAGAATCGCAATCAAACATTAGAATTGGCTGAACCTCTAACGGGATGCACCATGCAACAATATCAAGCGTTGGCAAGAGAATACAAAGTATGGTTATCACTAGGCGGCATCCATGAATCAATTTTGAATGACAAAAAGGAAAAAACGAATAAAATATTTAATGCTCATGTAATCCTTAACAATGATGGTGATGTAGTGGGAGTGTATCGGAAGTTGCATTTATTTGATGTGGAAACCCCGCAATTCACTTTCCGCGAGTCTAGTGTAGTTGCTCCCGGCCAAAGTTTAATAGCACCCCTTACGACACCCATAGGCCAAATGGGTTTGCAAATATGCTACGATATGCGTTTCCCGGAAGCAAGTTTATTATTGCGAAAGGCAGGCGCGCAGATTTTAACTTATCCCTCAGCTTTTACATACACTACGGGTAAAGCGCACTGGGAAACACTCCTACGATCCCGAGCAATTGAGAATCAATGCTACGTTATAGCAGCTGCCCAAGTTGGCTGCCATAATTCTAAACGACAAAGTTGGGGACACGCCATGGCTATTAATAGTTGGGGTAAAATTATTGCCGATTTAGGTGAAAATGAATTGGATGTGGCAATAGTAGAAATCGATGTAAATACAATTGAACCAGTTCGAGCGAACATGCCCTGTTTCCTGCATAGACGTGATGATATCTATAGTCTGACAGCTTATGGTTTTGGTACTACTGAACCCCAAGGAGATCTAATGTTTGCTGAAAATGTCATCAATAAGGAGACAATATTCTTTGAAACACCCTACTCCTTTGCATTTACTAATCTCTGCTGCGTGGTGGAGGGTCACGTACTGGTCTCTACTAAACGTGCTATATCCCGTCTGAAAGATTTAAATTCGGCAGAGATAAGCGATCTGTTCAACACTGTGTGTTATGTTCAACGTATGTTGGAAATTATGTATAAAACAACCTCCGCCACTGTGAATGTACAGGATGGTACTGATGCTGGGCAAACTGTTGCCCATGTCCACTTTCATGTGATGCCACGTCGACCAGGGGATTTTAAGAATAACGATCAAATTTACGCTAACTTGGAAAGTCAAGTTCAATATAAAGAAAAACGTAGTATAGAGTTACGTATAGAAGAAGCGCAACGTTATCGTGAAGTATTACAAACTATAAAAGGATATAACTGAAAAGTTTTAGTAAACGGTACGCGTAGGACAAAGTGTTTTGTTATTTATGCTTAAGCAAAATGTATGAGAATGCGGTTTGAAATAAAAATATATATATTATAAATAATAAATATAATTATAATATGAATAAAATCATTACCTTAACATGCCCTCCTAATTTAATAAATTTATCCATACATATGTTGATACAATCTTTCACGATTTCGTATATTAGAAGAGGTTGTTGTTCACACCAACCCTCTTGCGGGTATATGGACGGAACATCAATTTGATGGAAACAAACCACCTCGTCGGTACCAGCACGAAATATTATAAAACGTGCTGAAGATGTACCCTCATCAATAGCACCCACGTATGTTCCAGATTTCATGAATTTGTTTTAATGTAAACAAAATTTTACAAACAGGTGATGTTTTTAACTGAATTATACACCGTAACTTCAAAGTCTTACTAATGAATTTTTTACACTACGTACGTTATAATTTCGTTATCATTACAATGAATTTCTTTTTATTTCGAAAGAGGCTCCAATATGTATTGTTTATCGTTAACATTTAATACATATTATGCGATGTGTCATTCACAATGGTATGTGATTAAAGCAAAAATTGTTTACAGTCACTAGCTATACTACCTACCCACTTGCTTTTTTGAAAGTATTTAATTAACTTACTCCACTTGCGGCAAGAGGTATTAAGTTTATGCAAATGTTTTTGTAACTCCTAAATTGTTCCAGATAAACTTTCACATTTACTTTATGAATCGATTTAATATTTCCGTATGTCTGGAAGTTTGTAAATTTAAATTTGGGCGCAAGGTAATATATTTCGCCGATATTTGGTACAAATGATAAAAAAAATTTCCTGGTACCAAATATTTTTGGTACTGCTATAAGGGCAAGATTTAGTGGCAGACAACGTCAATATGTCCTTTACACATTATCAAAAATCAGAGAAACAAAAAATTACACTTCTTGTGTATAATTTATTTTAGTTCATGTTTTCTTATATCAAATATGTATTTATAAGAAATTGTATATATTAAGTTATATATATTAATTGTATATATTACTTCAAAGCCAACCCGACAGATCACATTACTGCGCCTAGCATTTGCTGGTTGATCTTAGAGTTGTTTGCTCGGATATGGGGTTTGCTTAAATTTTAATTTCGATTTTCCAAAGACTTTCGCTTGCTTAGTAAGTATGCCCTTATTAGATTTCCATGTTGATGTTGCTAAATCTTTTTTACATTTACCTTTTACCTCTTTTTTCGATGTTAAAATTCTTTTCTTGGCAGTTGAATGTGTATACACATGCACTGATGTTAAATTATGCGGATGTATATAAAATTGTTGCCCAACGTGAAAACTTCCAATTTCCATAGGACGTTTCATCCGTATTGAAACGTGAACTTGATTGGTAGGACCAAAAATTTCATCCACTTTTCCAAGTAATTCATTTTGCCCGTTATATACGCAAGCATTAAAGTGTGGAATTTGTTTTAGTATAACCAGACAAATTGCATCATTTAAGCAACTGTAGGAGAACTGAGCAAACGGTAATAAGTCTGGTGACCCATTCTTCACAGACTGGGGACGAATATAATTAGGATCCACTAATTGATTTTTGATGAACAGTTTTTTACGTTTGCGACATTCCATTTCTAAAGCCATTTTTAATCAATAACGAAGTTATTTAAAAAAATATTTGTTGATTTCCCAGTGTTGCATTCATCTTATAAATTGAATCAGAGGTGCTTTGCTATGAAATTTTCAGCTATTCACAATTTCTAAATGTTAGTTCAACAAACGGATATAAACATTTAAAAGAAGCTATTATAATTATACACGAAAAATTCTTGTTCCAAAATAAAACATACAAAAATAAAAAATAAAACCTTATTTGAACTGAAACTGCCAGGTCATACTGGATAGATTTTAGCAATGAGATTAAATCAATATTGCATTGGGCAATGTCGCCGACAATTGCTCAAAATAATAGATAATAATTATGTGAAGGGGTGGAATTAATTTCTTTGGTATAGAATTAATAATAATTTGATTTTAAATATATTTTTTTAGATTAATTAAGCCCAAGTTGTAATCGAACTTATTTCGAACTTAAAATGGTGTAATTTAAATACCCAAAATTGTTCACTTAAGCTTCTAAAAACTATAATAATAAAATAACGTAGGAACTCAACTAGTTGGAAATCAAATGGTTTGCCTAGGTTTTTTTTTATACATTAAGATCGTCGAAAAAACAGCAAAGATTTGCACGGCTTGGCTCAAGCTGTAAATTAAACAGGTGGCACCGAGCAGAAGCTTTTTTTAAATTTTTGCAACGTTTTAATATGCGTTAGGTATAGGTTATGATGAAATGTATACGATGAACAATATGAGTTACTAAAATGGTACGGTGAAGCGTCAGTAAAGCCATTACATTAAAATCGGTGATATGACTAGCCGACCACGGTTGAGAGGGCAAAAACAATGGGAAAATTACAGCGTATCTTCACAGCACAATTCAGAAATAAAGACAACAATGGTGCACAGTATATATCATTAGAATTAATTGGAAATCTAATAAATAAATAAAATGCAGATTATAAACATATTTGTATTTTATTAACTAATAACGAAATTTCTTTAAATATTTTTTTCAGTCTCTTTTGAATATCCATACTTACTTTAAAAATTTTTGGCATATGCCTAAAATAACTCCATTTTAATTATTCTTTATTTAGTGTTTCTTTATTTCACACAAAATATTATAATGATGTTATACAAATACATATATTAATAAATCTAACCAAATGTAATGACGCTCGTATTTTTAATAAACATTGATTTTTTATGTATTCACTTAGTTTAAAGTGGTATTAACATCGAATTATTATGTTAAAGATTATATGAATTATAGAAGAAGTAATCTTCTAATTTAATATATAGTAATATTTGTGTATATAATACTAAATACATAAATAATATTAAGTAATTTTTTATATTTATAAACTAAGAACAATTATTCACCTATAATGCGCAAGTACAATATAAAACAAGTGAAAATATTATAGTCGGTCAAGCCCGACCCTCCACCCTTTGATATATTTCAAAAATTTCAAAATGATACACATGCCAGAAAATTCTTTATGGAATAAAAAAAAAAAATTATATGCATGATATGTATTATTAAAGTCATATGTTATGTTATACTATTGTAATCATATGTGATAAGTTAGTAACAATTAACAATATAAAAAAAGTTACATGTTGCATAAGGATTTATTAAAAAAAAATTATTTCTTTTTGGTAAATATATAATAATGGAGAGGGGTTCTAAAAATTTTCAGAAGGGTTAATTTTTGGGCCAATACATGTCCTTGTACTAAATTTCATCGAAATATCTCAAAAAATGTGACCTGTAGCTTGTGCACAAATTTACATGGACAGACGGACAAATGTACGTGGTTAAATCGATTCGGATTTTGTTTCTGAATCGATCGGTATAACTGAAGGTGGATGTGGCATTTGCCGTTTAAGAATGGCAAATATGCGAGCAAACTTAATATACCAGGTGGTGCAGGGTATAAAAACACCCATCATTAATAAAACTAATAATAACTCTATGCCTAACGATGGCTATGAAATTGCCAAAAAACTGATCAATCTATACGAAAACGATGATATTTGTAAGTCCTTGTTGAGGTGCGTGAAAAAGAGAAAGAGGAACGTCCTCGTTTGTTCTCCAATCTCTTTTTTTGTAATTATTTATGATATCATATTATGATATCAAGGGTCTTGTTGAGCTTAAAGAAATAAATAATGGCAGGGCCAAGCTTTTCTTTGATTTGCCTGGTAATGCTAATAGTTTCGTAATATCAAACAACTTTGCTGAGAAAAATCTGGATGCTTACATTCCTACGAACTTTCTGGAAGAGTTCGGTCTAGTCCGTAATGTTCCCACTAATTTTAGTGAGAACGATTTCCTGACCAATGTCCTGTCCGATGTAAAGATTAAGTCCGTTAGACGTCTGCAACATAGGGATCCATCTTATAATGATATGTCGGGGATGCACCACCCTCAAAATTGGCTTTAGGGGAACACAGATTCCCAAATCAGTTAAATTTAAATTTTGTGTTTTCCCGGTCGAATTCTTTGTGCCCAAGGTCAAGCAATGTCTGAAATGTGTCAGATCAGATCACGAAATTTTGTAAAGCTAAGCAGGGCCGATGCCTCAGTTGTGGAGCGGTACCAGCGTGCAAAAAGCCTTGTTCGGTCATAAGATGTCTAAATAGCAGATCGGTCCACCACAGCGCTCTAAGTAAATCATGTCCAGGGAAAGTTCGAGAACAAGATATAAATCGAATTATGACGATGGAAAACCTCTCCTTCAAAGAATACAGGGAAAAGTACTCCACGAATTCTTTCAACTGCTTAAATAGCGAAGCGTATGCGAATGACTTTCCTCTTCTGAGTAAAACTGCTGCTAACAAGGAGATTGTTAATACTCAAATAGAGGATAACAAAATCCTCACCATGCCAAATTGCAATAATATTGTCAAGCGAAAAGCACAAGATACTCCGTGTCCGAGTTTCATTTTCCGCCCTAATTCAACTTTCCTATAATGCTGCTAAGCGCCAAAATAATGTCCCTGTGTCTGAACTTGAAAGATTAATTTCCGCCATGTTAAATTTTACGGGTAATCTCAACGTATCTAATAATAATCCTAAATTAATAGAAAAAATCGACAGTTTTAAGTCTCAATTTGATAATCTATCTACAGTTTTCCCAACTTCAAAACAAACATAGCTTCTTTTCTACAGTATAACAAACAAGGTGTTAGAGGGTACACCAATCTTTTGGACCTCTTCCTCAATAGAAATAATTTTGAATTTTGCATTTTGAGTGAAATTTTCTTACCTGATGGCCCATGCTGTGAAATAATGATCCCTAATTATCGATCGGTTATTAAATGCCGTAATGATGGTTATGGTGGTGTTGGTATCCTTATTCGAAAGGGTATTTCTTTTAAACGTATTCCATTTCAAACTGTGTCTGACCTCGTCAAAACAACAAATTTAAAACCGAATATTGTATTGTGTTGTGTGTCTCGTAAACTTTTGCTTAATAATTTATCCTCTATTGCCTGATTTCTCTTCTATATCTACTTCATTTGCAAGGCAGCTAACTTTGGCAAAGACCAATATCAACGTAGCGAAGTACAACCCTAAACCATGGTGGAATTCAAAACTTCTTTTGTTTTTTCGCTGTCTTCGGGCCGCTAGGAAAAAATTGACAAATACCCTACTCCCGGTAATTTCTTCGAATTTAAAAGTCTTCTGCAAATATGGAAGGCTGCTGTGAAGAAGGTCAAATCGGATTTTCGGTCAAACATCATTGATGAGGTTTACAATGATGGCAATGCACGTAATTTCTGGAACTTTATAAATGGTCATCGTCATAATGTTCGTAAAAGTTTTAAATATTTGACGTGGAAGGATGCGGATAACAGGGCATACCTTGAATTGCCAAACAATCAAATACCTTCCAGTTCCGTTATTGTCTTACCGTCTTTTCCTTTTGGAATTCCTGGGTGCTTACCCTTTACTTTCCAAGAATTTTCTCACGTGCTGCGAGGGTTATCCTGTGAAAGTAGTATGGCTTTACTAGAGGCTATGAACAAATGTTGGATTGATAATAATATTCTTGAAGAATGGAGACGTATTAAAGTTGTTCCAATTCCTAAGCCAGGTAAAGATCTTAACAACATAAATAACTTTAGACCGATTTCACTCATTTCGGTTTTTGTTAAAATCATTAACCTCATGGTCAAGGGCAGACTAACGAACCTAATTATGCAAGGTAATCTTATTCCTGCTGGATCTTTTGCATATCAGAAGAACAAATCTACCAATATGTGTCTTAAGGAGTTGTCCTTCTTTATTGCCAAAGAAAAAAAGGCTGGCAACAAAGTTGTTACGTTGTCCTTAGGAATTAATAGGGCGTACGATTGCGTTGATCTAGTCAATTTGGGCTAATTTCGGTCAATGAGTATATTTATTTCAGTATACATGTGGCAACCTCTCGTTATATTATATTGTTTAAACATATTTAAAAAAGTAGTCAACTTCACACGCTTTTTTATGTGAATCTTACCTGTGTACACGTGTTTCTTTTTGCTCATATTTTGCGCAATATTTGATGTTAGGATAAAGACATCAAATTGTAACTAGCATTAAAAAAGTCTATAAATTGGTGATCTGCAGTATTGGTGATATATTGAACGAAAACAAATCAACAACATTATGCAAGATTCAGATAATTCGGCTATTGAGCCTGATAGTAACGTGAAAATAATTTCTGTGCTTCGTTTATCTCCACCCTATATGACAGATACAAATATAGAATCATTTTTCATATCGTTAGAATTTGCTGCGTTGGGAGTTACTAAAGCTTTAAAAAAAATCAATATTGTAATGGAGCAGGTGCCACAAACAAGTTGATGGAATTGCGTTCTATAATTGGTGCTACGCCAGGCCACAACAAGTATGAGTATATTAAAGCTAAGTTTATTGGTCGTTTCGCCGGCAGTCAACAAAAAAGGCTACAAAAGGTTTCATCTGAAATGCCGCTTGGCGACAAAAAACCTAGTCAACTTTTTAATGAGATGCGTCGTGTAGCCGGTAGTGCTTTAAGGGAAAATATACTCCTGGACTTATGGGCGCTACGTTTACCGTACCACGCTCAAGCAGCTGTCATTGCGTCAAGTGGTGATGCTATAAACAGAACTGCGATTGCCGATGCGATAGTGGAATCGCTAAATTTACGAAATATCAATTCCATTAGTAACATTTATTTAGTAAGCTCACAGAACCGTGAGGAGGAGGTTTTACACACTCGAATCGCTACTGTGTTTTCAAAGGTTAACTTGCAAAAAGCATTTCATCAAGTGCCAGATAATCCTGACGACATTCCTAAAACTTCCATTCGCACACCATTTGGCTTATACGCGTATATGACGTTTGGTCTTAGAAATGCCCCGCAAACCTTTCAAAGGTTGATCCATGAAGTTTTTCGCGGATTGGATTTTGTTTTTCCTTACATGGATGACCTCATCATTAGTACAACACGAAGATAATTTGAGACAGCTGTTTCATAGATTGAGTATACGGCCCTTGCCAGAAAAGGTCGCAGCAGTACAAAAATTTCCACGGCCAAATACCGTAAGTGAGCTAAAACGTTTTTTAGCAACAATAAATTTTTATAGACGATTCATTAATAATACAATGGAGGCACAAGCACCGCTTTTAGATATGTGCCCTGGTAACCCTGGATCATAAACCACTAGATCACGTTTATCATCAAAATCTTAAGGAGGCATCAAATCGTTAGGTTCGACAACTTGATTACATTTCTCAGTTAACAACAGATATACGGTATGTGGAAGGAAAAAACAATGTAACTGTAGACCTGCTTTCTCGTATTAATAATATTAATACTTATGGTATCGATTAAGAAAAATTAGCTGAAGAACAGTCTGTCGATAATGAATTGAATTCTTTTTTACGTCAAAGTGACAAGTGTAAGTAAAATTAAGACTTTTTACGATTCCTGGCAGTTCTAAAAAATTGTTTTGTGATTGTTCATCGAGTATTATAAGACCTTTTATAACCAAGAAGTTTCATGATGCCGCTTTAAAAGCAACACACAACTTATCGCATCCAAGCGCCCGTTCTACAGCCAAGTTGATGACACAGAGTTTCGTTTGGTGTGGAACTTTAAAAGGCACTAAACGGGTTGTCAAGTATTGCTTGCATTGTTAAAAATCTAAAATTACAAGTTAAAATTTTTCCGAGCTAGGTCGCTATAATTTACCTAGTCATAGATTTGATCATATAAATATTGATATAATTGGGCCACTACCCTTAAATTAGAGACCGGTTTACGACTAAACTGCAACTACAGTGGCTAAAGCATTGATTGATCAGTGGATATCGAGATTTGGCGTACTTCTGAAAATTACTTTAGATCAAGGTCGTCAATTTAAATCCAGCATTTTTTACAACCTGACTCGCACTCTTGGCATTACGCATAATTCGACAACGGCTTATCATCCGCAGGCGAACGGTATTATAGAAAGATGGCATGCTGAATGCAGCCATCAATTTCATCAATTTAAAGTTTCAAAGCAAAGCCGTGTAAAAATAAAATGCTGTATAAATTAAAATTGTCTTTTAAAATAAGATTACAGAAGGTTATGGACGAAAAGATTACGTAATTTTACGGTTAAGGATTGCACGATTGACAATTTGGGGTCAAATTACATTTTGACTCTTTGGGGTTAGTGAAAGTTTGAACCGCCGACCCAGCACTTGATGGAGCTGCTAGAGATCCATACTTAAGAAATTTTATAAAGACAAAAGATCGTCTCGATGACTAGTTTAATGTGACAACAGCGACAATTGTGCGATTTTCTATGTATCACAAATAATACTTCAAGTTTTAGTAAGGAAAATAAAAAGTCCTGAAGAAGTCTCCAAAAAGCGACAAAACGTCGGCAATACTGGGATATATTCATAACAAGAAATTTTGATTAAACAAATTTAATACTGACCTTGTGTTCATTTCTAACACTTTTAATTAACATAAAAAGTCTAAATTAATTTTTAAAGTATAATAATAGTCAATTCTTTAAGTTATACGTAATAAATATGAAAGTTAATTGTAAATAAAGTCAGAAAATTCTTAGTACACCTGAAAAAATGAGGAATATTTGGTACCAAACATTTAAAAATTATATGACGGCGTGCGACATGGATAAAGAAAAAGACAGCAATAAAATTGCAATTCTTTTACATATAATGGGTAAGGAAGGAACAAAAATTAATAATACGTTCAAACCTGGTCTAACATATGAAGATGTTATTAAACGTTTTAATGACTATTTTGAGCTAAAAAAGAATGTGATTTTCCAACATTACAAATTCGTGTACATACTGTTCAGGTTTGAGTATGAGGGCTGGCTCTCTAACTCTCCTCAAATTTTTTACCATCTCTATTGGAGAGAGTTGGAGAGTCTTCGCGCTTTTTTCTTGCCTTCTACTCAGAACTGTTTTTCATTCATTCTTGAGCTATCAACATTGTAACTTCGTATTTGAATTTATAACATTGCGTTTTTGAACTGTATACAATATAACTAAAAATTGCTTAAGGATTTTTTTTTTATTTTCTTTGTGAACTCATTTTTTCTTTATATCAAAATTATGTGCAATAAATAGAGAAAACCATATTTATATAATATATACGTGTTATAAATAAATAAAAGATCTATGCCCAAGAAAATCATCTCTAAATACAAACCAACACAAAGGGCATACAACGATTTCTCCACACCCTAACTATACATAACCAGCAATTTGAAAAGGATACCCTCACACCCCCTATACATTTTTGGTCCATCACACCGTATTCGTATCACAAGGATAAGTACACATTAAAGAAGTAAGTAGAAAGAAATGTTTTCTAAAAGTGCATGGTCATTCATTTTGGTAATAAAATAAAATTATAATATATGGGTTTCAAATAATTTTTATAACTTTCGAAGTGGTACAGCCACTAAATTCATATAACTGTGCATATAATTATAATGGTGTTTTTTTCTTTTCTTTTTCATAATTTGTATGCTCTTGAATATAATAATTTACTTGCCCTTGAATAAAATAACAGTGCTTTCTTCTTATATTTTCGACTTTCATATTTTCGGTACGCATAGCTTCCAACCATTTTTTTTTTGTTGTTTCCTAAATTAAATTTCTTTCAATGCATTTTCTCTTAATATTCAATAATTCTTATTAACGTGATCGCGAACAATCACATGCACGCCGCATAAGAATATTTTTGTTTATTCTCTTGTTTATAAAACAACCACCAGTTGATATAGTTATATGCACTTCTCATTACTCTCTTCATGTTAAAATAATATTAATCTCTTATTTGGCACTTGTATGCCTATATATTTTGTTTTATTTTTTAATTTTGGTCGCTTCTTACTCACGCTATAATACTAAATAGCTTTCTTTACATTTTTTGAAATTAAATTTGTTTTATTATTTAATTTTTGGTCGCCTTTTACACACCCTTCGGTATAAATTATTTTTTGTTTGATTCCGACCCAACTGGTTGACAAATATTTTTTCTTTGTTATATTATAATACAATATTATCAAATATCACGAACATAACAAAATGTCTATCAACGAAAAACTCATTCAAATGTCACAATTGATCATTGACCAAATTGACCTTTTTAATGATGTTTCTGACTCAGATCTACCATAAAGACCTTTTAGAAATACATAAGCACGAACTCGAGTCCCTATTTGAAAGTTTTAAGGCTTATTATTAATCTGTTTTGAAAAACCAAGAGGCCTTTTCTGAAAATGTTAAAGTAGGGGATGTAAAGGCTCTTTATCCCTCCACTTTTAAAAGTTATTCGCAGTGTCTTAGTATTGTAAAACGGGAACTTAGAAAACAAGATGACGTTCCATTATCAAAAAAACATCATACAGAGGAATTTAAAGAATGTTTTGTTCCACAAATTCAATTACCTCCCTGCGACACACCCATATGATTATAAATCTTGGCCTACTTTTCGTGACTTATTTACCGCGTTGTATGGTAATAATTCCAGATTAAGTCCTGTTGAAAAGCTTTACCATCTATTGCAAAAGACCAGTGGTGAAGCACGAGAGGTGATAAAAAGTGTTCCGTTAACCAAAGAGGGGTTTGAATTGGCTTGGAAGAACCTAGTCGATCGTTTTGAGAATAAAAGGATTTTGCTCAATGCCCAATTAAAAACTTTACTTTCGCTAAAACATATTGACTCTGAATTAGGCCTCCGTATCAAAGCCCTTCAGCGTAGTATCAATGAATGTATTTCTAATTTGGCCCCGTTGAAGGTCGATACTCAAAGTTGGGATGTTTTGTTCGTATATATTTGTTTAACCTGTCTTCCGGAAGCGACCTTGAATCTCTGGGAACAGAATCAGAAACGGGGGGCGGAGCTGCCAATGTGGGCAGAAATGGATACTTTTCTCACAGCCCGTTATTACCCTTTAGAATCCATAGCTGATATACGTGGCCCCAAACCTAGTGCAAATTTCATTTTTAGTAATGCCCCATCTGCAAATAACAAAAGTAAAGCGACCCAAAAACCAACAAACGAGAATGTCAACACTTTTCAGACGGAAATCGCAACTCACCCAATATCAAGTTGACCTTTATGCCCGGACAAACATTCTCTTAGATTGTGTCCCTCCTTCCTTAGAATGAAAATAGACGATCGTATCGCTGTCGTTAAACGGCATAAGCATTGTTTTAATTGCCTAGAAGCATCCCACGAGCTTCGGAATGGCGCTAGTAAATATGTTTGTTCAATTTGTAAACAAAAACATCAGTCACTGTTACATAAACCCACTCAACAAGCATTTAACCCATCCAGATCAAGTACCGCCGGCCCTCATAACACATCCCAGCGTCCACCCTCACCCCCTATATCAACCCTAGACACTGGCAATGATAACACAGCTTCCGGTACCGCCGGCCCAAATTGTACTCGCCATCAACCATTTCCAGTTCCTGCTTCATTTGAGAATGACAGGCCCACAACCTCCGCGTTAAATAACGTGTATCAGAATTTTAGTTCTAGTATCCAAAATCATTCAAACCCTATGGTGGTGTTAAGCACAGCGTTAGTTGAAGTACTTATTGGTGCAGCTCGTTGCTCCGCACGAGCTCTTATAGACCCAGGCTCTGAAGCCAGTTTTATTTCGGCTAGATTGAAAAATAGATTATCATTATGCACCCAGCCCGCACAAACGCGGGTGACTGGATTAGGAGGAACTATATCTGCATTAGCTTCAAGGTCATGTTCTATTATAAAAATCGATCAATCAATCGTAACACTTCAAATTAATTCTCAAGAAAATATCACTGTAGATCCTGGCTCTAACGAAGTTTTAAGGCGTTCTCAAAGAATTAAAAGGATGCCAAAGAAACTAAAAGACTACGTTAAGTAATATTATATTTTTATTTAGTATCCACAAAAATAGGCGTGGTGAGTTGTTGGGGCTGGTAATTGTTTTATTGTTAATAAAAACTCTGCTGTGAGATATAGTTCTCCACACACATATTTTGCGTGCTAATCATATAATCACATATATCATTGTATACTTGTTTAATCTTTATCAATTATAAATTAAATATAAATATAAATAGTACCCTGTCATTTATTTTGGAATATTAACACTAACCTTACCAAGCTCGGTCAAATGACCAATTTCAAAAATGAATTTAAAATTATCAACTGATTATTTGTTCCTTTGTTCATTTGACTTTATGTAAATTCTTAAATTATTAGATTTATCAATTTGTCAACTTTTTTTATTTGTTATTTGCTATTTTCACGGATAAATATTCATTTCCTGGCTTTGCTTACCGCGACCGGTCATTTGACCGGTAAATAAATTAAGCAGCAACGGAGTGTTATCGCAAGTTCATTATCTTAAAAAAAGCGATTGAACAGTTAGACTTGCTAACTGTGTAAAAGTGTAAAAATCGAAAACAATAAAAAGGAAGTACCTGAAACCATTGCATACTATAATAAAACTAAATTCGGCGTCGATGTAGCAGATCAAATGGCGAGGAAATATATCGTCAAATCAAAATGTGTAAGACTTTTTCAATATTCTTGATTTGGCCGGTATCAATTCATGGATCCTTTATAAGGAGGTAACAGGACAAAAAATATCAAAACAGGAGTTTCTACTACAATTAGCAGATGAGCTTGCCGAGGAGTATCACGAATTTCTCAAAGAAGCACAAGAAACATCGAGTGAATCACCTAATATTTTGAATTCGCGAAAAATGTGTCAAATAAAATTTTGCAGAGAAAATAAAACAACAAAAACTTGTATAAAATATGTCTGCGGCAAATGTACGGTGGAGAATCCTATAATCTGTAAAAAATGTGAATAAAGTAAAAGTATTCTTCAATTATCCCTTAATAAAAAAAAAGGCTGCCCTTATTATCTCCTATTTATATTGTTTTACAAATAAAAAGAAATGATTCATTATTTTAATAATATTTAAAAGCTTCCATTATTTATTGGAATAAATTGAACGCCGGTAACGTTAGTGTTAAATTGGTAACAAGCTACTATGAGTATCTAATAAACCATGTAAAATGCAATGGCAATTTTAATACAACTAGAAAAACAACACCAATAAATCTTACAAATACGATAGCGGACTTTACACGTTGAATAGACATAAAAATCAATTAGAGCAGACCAATGATTGGTGAGGATATAAAAGAACTAAAAAACTATATAAAAAAATTATCAAAATTTAAGAAATCACCTATATGGAAAACAAAGTAGATATGATAAATTATGATAAAAATGAAGTGAGAAGGTGTAACCTTCCCTCAATATTAACCCTGTTAAAATCTCTCTTTCTTTATACTGTAAAGAAGAATATTGCGTAGCATTTTGCTTCCCACAGCTGTTCGTCAGCTTCACCACACCGATGTACGCTATTAACGATCCAGGGCCGCCAACACTAGCAAGCGGCCGAGTGTGGTGAAAGGAAGATTCGAGAAGCTCAATTGGCGATTGAGAGAGAGAGAGAGAGCGGCCGAGGGTTCTCCGAGTAAAAAAATCGTGAACACAAGATTATTCTTTGTGAAGTGTTCAAGAGGACAAGTTGATAAGTGTGCGGAAACATTTGTGTGCTAAGCTGGTGAAACATAATTAATTGAATATTAATCACAAAAGACTTAAATTAATTACTTTACGCTTGACCAGTATTATTTCTTAATTACTATTAATTGAATTCTGTTAACTGGAAATCTAAATTAAATACGTCTACTTTCTGTATAATAAAAAAAATTATATCATTGAATTGTGATTTAATTGAACCCTGGTGCCGACGGTTATACCCCGGCACGTACAGGTAAGTTTAATATGGTATCAACTGAACATAATATAAACTTAGTACACAAAATTAAAAATAAAGCAATAATTTTTGGTTGACCTTTTTTTAAAATTTTAAAATAAAACGGGTGGAAAAAAATTATTGTCGGAAGAGTTTATACGTGATTTAATTGGATATACCGGATTTTTCTATACGGAAATAATAAACAGCTGTTTAAAAAATTGCCATGTGCCGGAACTATGGAAAGTGTCTATTGTGCCCCTAGAAAAGGTAAAACATACCCAGAGCCCCAGTGAAATTAGACCTATAAGTATATTATTGTGGTGGAAAAATATTGAAAACAGTAATTAAAATGCAACTTACAGACCATCTCAATAAGAAAGACACATTCATGTGAAACAGCATTAAATATGGTATTGGGCAGTTGAAAGAATGAATTAGAAGATAAAAAATGTCTTATTGCAATATTCGATGATCTTTAGCGAGCATTTCAAACAACGTAAGTAAACATTGATCTACCAGCGGTGGTGTTGCGATTCTTGTTTCTAATATGTACACCTTTTAACGTTAATTGTAGTACAATTGAACTTGGTTCTCTCACTACTAACACCTCATTGGGATATTTTTTCATACTAAGCGTCTACGTTCCACCCAACTGTAATGTTTGCGACCGAGCTTTTCATAATATTTTTTTTCTCAGACCTGGTATATCCACGATTGTTTGTGGGGACTTTAATGTGCATAACGAATGCTGGGGGAGTCGATCCTCTAATGCTAGAGGGAGAAACTACATCCTTTTTGGTCATTTCAGCAGCTTTTGACTCAGTAAATATATGCATTTTAAGGTCGATGTTGTGAACTAACTCAACTATGTATGAATGTATAAAGCAAAAGAGGAAGAATAAGAAGCGGCCATATTAAAAACAAGAAAAAGAAAAAATTTTTTTTTTGAGAGATTGAACGGTTTGGTTGATGTAATAAATAAAAAGTGTACATTTAAAAAAAAATGTTGTATATTTCGCATTTGAACATAATAAAACGCGCCCAATTTTGATTATATTAATATAAATTGTTTTATTATTTCGCGATTTTTCCGCAATATCTTTAATTATTTTCAACACATATATTGGAAGAAATATATATGCGAAGAAGTAAGCATTAAATGAAAAAAAAACCATGTCTGTTATGTATTTGTTAAATTATATACTTGAGTTGTTAACTTATATGAATTGTGAAACAATCTAAAAAATGAAATAAACAGTAGTTCATAAGCATCTTTTGAATAAGTAAGAACGCGTGCATTATTCGGCCAAACATAACATTATTGGCGACGCTGAGTAAAAAATAGTAATGGAATTTTCTTGCTTACATATTGCCAAACTTTAACGTTTATTTATGCACAAGCCGCGACGAAGATACGCGTATAAAGTAAATTATATTATTGTTTTTATACGAAAAATTTGCCAATAATATAACGATGCCGAACGATATAGAAAGTAGGCAAAAACTTTTATTACAACAACAACAATTTTCAAGGAAGCTTCTGTAAGAGCAACAAAATTGGATGCAAGCCATACTTAACCGTCAAAATGATTCCCAAAAAAGAGAGCAACCGCTTTTGCTTTTCAAAAATTTCAAAAGGAACATCATAAGTGGGATTCATATTTGCAACAATTACAGCAGCATTTTATTGCTTATGGGGTATCCAACCCTGAAAAACAAAAATCATTTTTTTGTCATGGATTGGTCCAGAATTGTTTGATTTATTAAAAAACATATTTGAAAGTACAAACATCGAAAGTAGCATGTTAAAGCAGCTCGTTATCAATTTTTTAAAACGTTCATGAAGCCTAATCAGTCGTACTAAGAATAGGTTGCAGATCTCAGGGGAATAGCTAGACAGTGTAAATTTAACTGTGGTACTGATAATTGTCTGAGAGAGTTTACAGACGAAATGATCCGTGATCAAATTTTAGTTCATACACCACATGATAGAGTTAGAACTGCCGCGTTACAAAAAGCACAACCAACGTTATCAGAAGTTTTACTTATTGCAGAATCGTACGAAGCAACTACAAAAACTGTGGAAATACTTAAAGAAAATTCTTTAGAAAATGAAATTTACGTAAACGTTGTTAAAACTATAAATAAGAAAGTGCGTGATAAAGCAAATAATGTACCACAATCTAAACGTAAGTCGTGTTCGGGTTGCTATATAAACCATGAGAAAAAAGATTGTAGATTAAAAAACCCAAATGTTATAAATCTGGTAAAAAGAGCCATATTGCACCCGTATGCTTATCTCAAAAACAACAACATAAGAAAAAATTTTTAAGCAAACGAAATGAAATAAATATATCAGCTGATGTTGAGGTTATCGAATCTATTTACAAAATAACAGGCATAATAATAATTATTTACAAATACAAATTTAATTGTTATAATATTTTTTAAGCCTTGATAAATGTCCCACAATCTTGAAGAAATTCTTTCAAAACGATATGTCAGAACCTATGCTTTATTTTATTTACAGTCAGGCGTCATTGTTTCATAAAATTACTCTACAAATTGAAGGAGATAAAATTTCAGCAGCAGAACTTTGTATTATATTAAACGATTTCATACTGCAATGTAGTAAATCAAGATTTAATGATGGATTTTTACCACTATTCTAAAGAATAAACTGACCGATTCCAATCCCGGAATAAAAAATGTATTTTTAAAAGAAGTTAAACATTTTTATAAAATTTGCTATGAATATATCGAAGAATGGATAGTTGAACTTTAGAGCATTACATTGCTTCAAATGGACCCTTCTACATAGTAAAATTGAATGGAAAGAAGTTTCTTCAGCAGTCGAATTTGTAATGAAGGAAGTAAAAGATATTGTTACTAATGACAATTTTCTCTTTGAAGAAATTCGATCAAATCAAATGGCTATTAAACGATTAGATATGATTGAAAAGAATGTAATTCAAAGAATGTTAGAAAAGGAAAATGTACCTTATTTAAAAATAGATGAAATATTAGAATTTGCTGAAACTAAAATTGATTTTAATAATGATGAAATGATTTATATTTTATCAATACAAACAATTAATACAGAAGTTTATACAAAACTTCTATTATTACCCATAAAAAAACAATAATAATATTTTTAAATTTGAATATAAAAATGTATTGAAAAACAAGAATAAAATATTTGGTATAATAAATAAATGTGAAAAATATAGTAACCTTACAATATGTAGAGAAAACATATCTAATTAGAAATCATAATGTTTCAATCGAAATGGATGAGAAAATTTTTAAATCCATTCGTATGTCAGACAGTTTTCCGTTACCTTCAAGTCTTCAGAAGTCTTCCTATAAGAATGGAATCAGTGAAATTTTATCCTTAAAAATATTAAAAGAGTTACATATTAACAATACAAAAAACTTAATAAAGAATTAAAATATAGTGGTTACATCCAGTATGGAACTGATATCTGTTATAATAATAATTTGGTGTCTGTTTAAATATTTGTCAAGAAAGTTTTATCCTTCGAATAATCTTAATATAACAGTGCAAGAATCAAATAATCCTAGTATAATAGTACAAGAATCATTGAGCATTTTTAATGTCCAAGGAATTATGCGACGTTCAACGAGGACGTTTGAAGCAAGGGCCTGTCAGCAGTCTTACTGCCGCAATCTGTGCTTACTGTGCAATCTGACACTAAAAAGTCAGTTTATAAAAAACTGTGTTTTCTCACGTGTAGAGTTTGAGCTTATAGCGTTTCTATTTTGTGTTATCGCTTTGATTTTATACAGCGTTTATTATGAGTCGAAAGGTTAAGATTGTTGAATCGAATGAAGATTCTGATCGTTTCCGCTTATGTCGTTTATGTGTAGTAGAGGAAACCGACTCTATCTGTCGATATGCCTTGGTAAATTTATATGGTTGGGGGAAAGGTGAACGTTTCCTTTTCTCATTTAGGATTTTGCATGGCTTAGATGCTGATGAATTGAAAAATGTGGCGCGTTTTGCTTTTATTACTGGACAAGGCAGCAAATTTTTGTTGCCTGATACTCGTTTAGAAGTAAATTATGATATGTTTTGGCAGGGTAAGCTTGATGCGTATGTTACGCGTACTTATTCTCCGGACTTGTTTCGGTTTAGCTCGATTAATGGAAAGAAAGGTGTATGCTTTGTTACTTCTGCTAGTCGTATTGGAGAATTTTCATCAAATGGGCTTTTTACGCTGCTTTCGAAGGCTTAGGTTAAAGAATTTGGGGATGCTAAACGATCGCAATCCGATGAGATTAGAGCTACCTCATCGGCAAAGGCTGCAGCGAAGAATAATAAGAAAAATGGTGAAGGAAAAATATCTGTGAGTGTACCACATACAGTGGAGGCGAAGGTATTCGCACTTAAGAAGGAGAGTGTTCTTCCGGATTTTCCCTCTTCTAATGCGGTTTTAGTTGGAGCAGTATCAAAAAGAGTGGTTCCTCCTCAAGTTGATGTTATTGCAATAACTGATTGTGCTGATGATTCTAGCACATCTGAAGAAGATGCGCCGATTAAAAAGGCTTCTGAAACTTATGAATCTGAATCGCAGTGATAATGCCGTTGAGATGCCTGCGAAAGAATATAGTTTGGATAATATTTATAGTGACAAAAATCAATATTTTCCGCTTTCGGATTCTGATGTGAAAAGAGTTGTTTCTTGAGATGATTTAAAGTGGACTCCAATGTCTCCAAACACCAAGTTGGCTAATAATCAATGGGTTAAGGGTTATGTTGATAATAAGGTAAGAATTGTTCGAAGAAGTGCAAAGAAAGGTGCGACTGTGCCTTATAAAGCCAGTGGAATCGTTCCTTAAATATCTGATACGCTGGTATTGATGTCTTCCGATGGCACCGGACTGATCTCAATTAAGCAAGGAGGACTCGCGGGCAATAAAGCTATTGTGCAAAAAGTCCCAATCACTACAGTTTTATGGTACTTAAAGTTAAAAAAAAAAAAAGTATCTATCATCACTTTAGCTCTCGAAATATTACACAACCCCTTCTGCACGTTAGTTGGCCCTCCCTTGGCAAACTACTAATAACACAAGCTGTTATAATACCAGATAAAAATGGGTCCATGTTGTCAAAGACAAAGCTAGGCTGGGTCCTACATGGCCCAACTGAAGGAACGGTTTATAACAAAAATTTTGTGTGCTGCCAAGTTGAAGATGGGCTAGTAGCTACCTACCAATTAGCTCACAGTAACAACTTGGATGCTATTAAGCGCATTATAGAGCAAGCAAGGGCCCCACACATTAGCAGTCTTACAGCACTGTGCAATCTGACACTAAAATATGAGACCGTGACATGCACAACTTTGGCTTTAGTCAGGTGAAATCTATCATCACTTTAGCTCTCGAAATATTACACAAATTGGCCCTCCCTTGGCAAACTACATAACAACACAAGCTGTTATAAAAGCAGATAAAAATGGGTCCATGTTGTCAAAAACAAAGCTTGTGTTGAAGCAACATAAGAACTCGAAACATATATTGAATTGTTTTTTTTTTTTTCTTACATAAAAACACATTTTTTGTATTTTGTACACATTTTTATACATATATGAAATGTATGAAATGTATAATAATTAAGTTTTTTTTGTAAAGAATATTTTCTTTTAATAAACTTCGAACGAAAGGCAAGGAAAACGCTCTTTCATCCATCATTTTTTGGCGACCGTGACAGGACTTGGTTCATCATTAGATTTTTTGGATTCGGATTTTTTTTTTTTGGATTTTTGTATATATTGCTCTTTATCGTTTGGCACTTAACCTAAAAGTGAAATAATAAGTTTGGAATCATTGAAGCAGCAACGTTCAATAACTAAACGAAACATGTCTCGTATAAAGACCATTACTGAAACCAATACAAGAGGTGAAGGATCATTATCATCTGTAGAGCTTAAATGTCGCCTTGGAATTTTCGGCAATCATTACAATACCAAACTAATATTGAAACTCTAGACCCAGATGATAATGGTAGAGGTTGTAAAGAAGAAAAATGTCGCAGCATTTTCCTTCCCACAGCTGTTCGTCAACTTCACCACACTGGTGTACGCTATTAACGATCCAGGGCCGCCAACACTAGCAAGCGGCTGAGTGTGGTGAAACGAAGGTTCGAGAAGGAGAATCGGCGATAGAGAGAGAGAGCGGCGGAGGGTTCTCGGGATAGAAATCGAGAACAAGAATTCATTCTGCGTGTAGTGTTCAAGGCGATAACGTTTGTGCTAGGCTGGCGGAATCTTAATCGCTATAAGATTTAACAATTAACAGTTGTATTGCAAGTAAGTGCTAAACAGTTTGTCAAATATTGATTTAATGAAATAGTGCAGTAATTAAATAAACAATTTCCAACGTAAGAAAAAATCGTGATTTAACTGAACCCTGGTGCCGACGGTTATACCCCGGCACGTACAGGTAAATTTATATTTGCTATAAGGTGAATTAGAAGAATTGTACGTTTCAATAAAATCTAACATACAAGCACAAATTGGTGAAGATAATAGTATGTCACATAGCGAAGGTTCTTATATAATACCCATTGCTAATAAACTACCTCCCTTGAGCTTACCATCGTTTTCTGGTAAGTACTCCGAGTACAAAAATTTTATCACCTCATTTAAACAAATCATCAACAGGGAACAAGGTCTCTCGAATATTAAAAAATTTAATCACTTATTAAATTGTCTTAAAGAGCCAGCCTTGGATACAGTTAAAGCGTTTCAAGTATCGCACGAAAATTATCCAAAGGTTCTTGAAAGATTGCGTAATCGTTATGATAACAGTACACTTATATTTTTGGAAAATATTGCTTCTACATTTGAATTGCCGTCCACGACAAAACCAGATGCTGATCAATTGAGATATCTTATTGATACTGTTGCTGCGCTGTATAGTTCATTACAATAGTTAGGATCAGCTGCAGATATAGTATATGCTATGTCAATTTATATTGTTATGACAAAAGTCAATAAATCTACAAACCAAAAGTGGAAAGAATCTGTTATTTACAGATTTACCCAGCTGGGAAAATTGTTGTAAAGTTTTAGAAAAGCAGTGTCAATTATTGGAATCTGCTGATGTATCACATCAATGTACGTCTCGTTACAAAAACAAACATGATAGTAAATCAAAATTAAAATCTAAAACGTTTTCATCATTAACACGCAAGTGTGCATTTTGTTCACATTCGAATCACAATATTAGTAATTGTTCACAATTTAAGAATTTTAATGTTTCGATAATGTTAAACGTTTGGGCTTGTATCTCAACTGTTTGCGAACAGGGCATTTGCTTTCAAACTGTCCATCTACACAAAATTGTAAAATTTATTCACGTTCACATCATAGTTTATTGCATGAAGTTCAAACTCAATCAAGACCATCATCACCCGTCGAAGCAACCTGCCGTTGCTCATACTCATTTTAAGGCTTCTTGTGATCAAGTATTATTGGCTACAGGTACTGTTCGTAATGCAACCGGACCATATCAATTAGGACGTGCGTTGCTTGATTCTGGTTCTCAGCTAAAATTTATAACTGATGCTTTCGCACAGAAATTATGTTTACCAAGAATTAAGCATTGTGAAATTCATTCAGAAAGATCATGCTTGTTGTAGGCATGCTATTGTGTTTGGCTACATTATGCTTGTTACAATTCTCATATGAATTGTATTAGAATAGGCATAAGTGTGGTCGGATGCTCAAGTTTTAGCATGTACTGGTTGCTGATGATGATGGGGTAGCGCCCATCGAAATGTTAGCATCCAACCTGCTGTGCATGGTTTTTGTGAATCAGATGTTTTGCATCACCATTGATCAACCTTGAGTTGATCAATATTGGTCTTTTGCTCATCTTACAAAAGTATCGATAAGAAAGCTTTGTTTGACGCATTTTTCTGGTGTTTAATTAAAGTCAAATTCTTGTGCGTTTTATATACATTTAAGACAAAAGAGGCACAGTTTTTCCCTACTAACACGCGTGTTGAATAGTGGAAATTTATTTTTATCAATTAAAGATAAAAGAAACACAAAAGATTAAACTGAAGAGATAAAAATTAATTTGGTAGTAAATTTTCTGTTGAAACCTGGTGCCGACGGTATACCCCGGCACGTCCTGCAAATTAATTAATATTATACGTTACAGTACTAAACTTACCTGAATTACCTTTACATACAGCCTAATGAAAATACAAAACTACTAGCACCAGAAAATAACAAGGTCGCTCAGGCGATCAAGCAGATTACATAAGCCACCTCATTTTAAGTGAATGAGAAATTGGTAACCCTAAAATGTGCAATTGCTAAAATTTTCTTGCGGGAGATTTTTAATAAATTTTACTGTTCTACTACACAATCTAATTATAAAAACTACGATTCTGATAATTAAAAATTTTATCTTAAGAAAAGTGCAATACTGTCTAATATAAAATCAATTGAAAATATAAAGTGCATTACATCGTGTTTTTTGTTAGATGTTTTTACATTTTTACTTTTATTTAATTGATTTTTGGCGTCTGTACTACAATTTTTGGTGGGATACGTATAGAATTTTATTATCATGGCAAGTTATGCTGGTTCATGCGCAACTTGGGAAAAGGCATTTAAACGTAGTCAACCTAGTATTTGCTGTACTTGATGCTTTGATTATCATTCTAAAAAAGAAAAATAGCGCCACCTATTTTTCTTTTACAATCGCTCGTTTTTCACCACAACAATGATTTTGCCAACCCTGCCGAGTCAGAGCCGCCAACTTCAACAAGTGACCCTATTTGTGGTGAAACGTCCGTACGAGAAAAAGAACGTTCGAGAGAGCGTATGAGAGATTTCCGTGCATAAAAAGGGAGCACGAACAGAGTTGAGGAGGAATTCAGAGTCGAAGCATCCTAGTGAAAAGTAAGATAATTCGCAGTGTTCGAAGTGTTCGAGTATTTAAAAATATAATTTTGTATTTGAAAGTAAAACTTGTAAACTTATTGAAAATTAAAAATTTATTTTCTAATAAAATAAATAAAATTAAATTTTAAAAGTGAAATAAGGAAATAGTAAATCATTTGTAATAAACAAATTTGTTAAACAAAAGTAATTTTCTTTTAAAAAATCACTGAGAACCCTGGTGCCGACGGTTTTCCCTGGCACGACTAATAATCTTTCTATCATCATATTGAATATGCAGACGTATCTGCATATGAATACTCTTTAATGAAACGCAATTAAAAATGTGCGCTTTATTCGCACTAGCTGTGAGGCCAATTCTAGGTCTACTGCTCTACTGGAACAATTAAAAAAAAATATTCAAGAAATCAACTGTAACTTCGATCCTAAGTTCCAACAATTTGTGGTTGGCATTAGTGCAAAAGTTTCTGAAGCTAAAAATAAAATTTCAGATGTTGAAAATAAAATACCTATAATGGATGGTGCCATAATGACGTATGAGGAATCGACCAAAGAAGCAATTAAGAATCTGGAAAAATTTAACAATATTGTTTTCAAGCGCTTAAACAGGTCTGACCTGGCAATCTCTGGTGCGCCATCAAAATTTCTTTATACCATAATATGACTATTTCATCAGCTGATATTCAACATTGGGTATACGTACGTAGAAAGGATCTTCTTGTTAAATTTAATAATATTACGGCTAGGGATTTGAAACAATATTTTGCTAAACGTGTTTTTTAACTTTGTGATATTTTTGCTAATTATATACGATGTAGGGTTTTTTGAATGAACATCTAACATTCATGTGCAATAAAATACATTATCTATCTATCAATTATCAGTTATCTAAGATTGAAGAAATATATATAGTATACTTAATGCAAACAATATTCATGTGTTAGCTGTCAGCGAGACTTGGCTTAGGCAACATGTATCGAGGAATGTAGGAATGACCGGTGGTGTTGGCTTTTATATTTCTAATCATCTTAAGTATAAAATTATACATAAGGTAATGGAAGAAGGTGTTTATGAGTCTCTTTTTATAGAACTTAATTTTAAACAAAGTTTTCAATGCTCGGTCGTTTTAAACGTTTTTTTATAAATATGTGAAAACGGAGAAAAAATTATCGGTATTTAATAAAATTCCTCAAAAATGAACATATTGTAAACGATTTATTATATTTTTAAAGTAAAATCAAAGAAAAGTGATCATCAATTATTAGCGCAAGTGTAAGGGTGCAAAAAAGTGATGAGAAAAGGTGTAGGTTTTTTTTATAAAATTCTCTTATAATGTAGGAAGTGTATAAAGTACCTAATCGTTTAATTGGGAAAATTGCTTTTCCAGGGTATTTCTTTTGCAGTTTCCGTTTATATAGAAATTTTATAAAACAAACCTTGTAGAAAATTTCTTGAAGACAAAAATTTATAGAAAAATAAAATTGATGGACATTTACATGTTAAGGAAAGGGATAGCAAAAGTGAAAGTGATTGACAAGGACAACACAATGATTATTTTTAGTAGTAGTTCTCTGTTCCGATCGGTCGCGTCCGCTTCTAAAAATATTTACAATAAATAAACACATGAACATACAAAAACAAAACAATAAAATAAACCAAAAACATACATACAGTTATACAAATCATAAAAATAAGTTCCAAAAATAGTGTCATTATACAAACAATAGGAAAAATAAATCTAAAGCAATTAACAGTTACTTTTTATATAAGTTAATGCCACAAATCGTATCGCCCTCTAATTCTAATTCTCATAAATTAGCCTTTTTATTACAAAAGCATTTCATGAGAAATGACTATGTTACAGAACATTATTTTTCAAGTGCTCAGTAAAATCTGACACCACCAAACAACATTAGAAAGATTAATGCAGGAAACCATTTAAACTATAATTTTGTTTATATTATTTTAAGTTGTCCCAATTTTTATTTTAATATAATGTAAGCATTTACACAACGAATCACATTACAAGCATATGCATGAGCTGACCCGTCAGCATAATCTGTGATTCGTTGGTATAAATAGGATTAGTCTTAGAATGTAACAAGTTCAGTTTTTATACGGAATTTCAATAAAACAGACGTTGCTTTTCAGCAACTTAATTTTTTTTTTAAAAACAAAAATAATTTTGTTTAATTTATATTAAACTCATAAGATCATCTCCACCAACAACAAAATTACAAAACAAATTTTTGCATAAATAAGCACAGTGCCACAAATAATTACAAAATCGACACAAATCTTCTGTTACATGGTGAAATAAACTAAATCATATAAAGGTACTTTTTATATTTATTTATTACTAATTAATTTTGTTTTAGGTGTGGACTGATTATAAATACCGGGCCAAAAAAAAGCTGAGCGGCAACATTTTAGCTGCTAAAAAACGGGTGGAGGGTCGTCGGAGGAGGTACTTTTAACGCTATCGGAAGAAAAAATCATAGCAATGACAAATATGAACAGTGCTGTTAGCGGTAACCAGGACATGGCTATGTATGGTGCGCTCCAGAGTCCGTCTTCTTCCTCGATCGTGACAGTTCCACAAACGCCTGCGTCGTAATCAAAAACACCTTCGTCGCTCATCAAAAGAAAGTACGCTATTGTTTTACAGCATAAAAAATATAAATAAATAGAAACATGCATAATTACAGATATGTCTCCACCACGCCGTTCAAGCAAAACAAAACAAAAAAGAGGAAGATATGTGTATTGAAACAGCAATTAGAGGATTATTCACATACTAAAGGAGAGGAATGAAATTGAAAAAGAAAAAAAGGAAGAAATTAAAGAAATACACATAAGTATTTTAAGGTGGATGAGTAACAAATAGTTTCGTTTTTTAGTTTGATTTTTTTAGCTTTTTATTTTTAGTAAAATTTGAAATGAATTAATTATTTATTGTTTTCCCTTTTTTTAAATAAAATCACACAAAATATACTTTTTATACTCAAAACGATAGCAATTTTACTAACGTTTAAGGCAAATATTTACGATTCTCAAACGTTTGTTTTGCTTATGTGAATCAATATTACGACTCTTATTATCAGCTGTTTGGTTGCAAAAACTTTTATAAGACACATATACGAGATTCATACGGTACTTAAACGAAACTTAAATACATGAACACTTTTGAGCAAAAAAACGATATCGTGCGTGATTATCATGTTATGTGATTACCCCTCAGAATAGATTTCTGCAACATTCGCGGACTCCGGGCGAACTTTTTCGCTGTATATGCCCACTCACGTCAGTTTCGGCCCGATATATTTGCCCTATGTGAGACTCAGGTGGCTGCAGATTCCGATCCTCAGGATTTTCACCTGCCTGGGTACCACATTTTTTTTAACTAAAACCCACAGAGGCTTTGTGGTGTACATACGTAATGGTATAGTGTTCCAGTGCCAGCAACAACATTGCACGCAGAATCCCCAATTTAGCACATGTTGGGTAAAATTTACGATTCGGACACATACGTTGCATATCGGGTTCGTTTATCGAAACCCAAACGCGGCTATTCTCCAGGACTACCCGAACTGGTGATTTCAATGTTCACAATACGTCCTGGCTATGCCATTCGACCCGCACATCCTCGGAGGGACACGACGCTGAGATTAAGGCCTTAGGAATTTGCTTAACGCAATTAGTCCATGAACCGAGCACATTCCAAGCGTCGATGGGTTGCACACCAATATACTAGATTTTTTTCTTACTTCGCACCCCGATAAGTACGAAGTTAAGACTTTTGCACCTCTCGGTAATTCGGACCATTGCATTATTTCCGCTTCCTTTTCATACTCTAACCCTCACCACGTTCCTATTTCAGCCCCGAAACGTGCTATTTTTCAATATGAAAAGGCAAATTGGGCTAAGCTCAATGAATTTTTCATGCTTTACAACTGGAAACTATGTTTCTTAGATGATAATGTAAATGCCGCTGCGGAAATGATACAAAACATAATTTTGTACGGAATGCGGTCCTTAATTCCTTACAAAAAAAATTTCAGTGGAAGATTGCCAATGTACAACCGGTACCAAAAAAAGGTACCCCTTCTGACCCTGCCTACTATCGCACAATCACTATTTGTAGTGCCATAGCCAAAACAATGGACACTATTTTAAACTTTCACCTGATGAGTTACCTTGAGGCCAACAACCTAATCAGCGACCGTCAATTGGATTTCGCAAAAATCGATCCACTGACGATTTATTAGCCTACCTAACGGAAAAATGGTATCGAGCTATTCGCCACTTTGGCGAAAATAAGGTTGTTGCTTTGGATATCTCTAAGGCGTTTGACAGAGTATGGCATGATGCTCTGCTGTCTAAATTGATGGAGATTGGTGTAAACAACAATTTCGCTCAATTTATATCGAGCTTTTTGAGTAATCGTTCAATTCGGGTTGTGATTGACGGTTACTTATCAAATCAGTATATCCTAAATGCAGGCGTACCTCAGCGCTCTGTTCTCTCCCCTTCCCTTTTCCTGGTGTTCATCAATGACCTTTTGTGCTTGACAGAGAACCCTGTTTACTCTTTCGCTGACGACAGCACTTTATGTCATTCGTTTTCCTTTAATAAAAGGCCTAGCAACGCGGAGATAGAAAACAAACGTTGCATAATGAATGACTCATAAAAGTCTCCGAATGGGGTCAAGTGAACAGGGTTAGATTTAATGCCAGCAAAACGCAGTGCTGAGATCTGTCGCACAGGGACAGTGATGGGCACCCTCTATCCTTCGAAGATGTAAATGAGGAAGAATCAGCCGCTTTTGACATTCTGGGCACACGAATTCCTTGCGACGTCCGCTGGACGGAGCACCTGTTCGAAATGTCTAAAGATGTAGCCAAGAGCTTGGGTTTTTAAAACGGTGTAAAAAATATTTTACACCAGCCGACATCCGAAAAATTTACGCCGCCTATATTCGGCCAAATCTTGAGCACAACTCGCACGTGTGGGTGGGAGCCTCTAACACATGTTTGGAGGTTCTCGATCGCATAAAGCGAAAGGCTCTGGTGATCATAGGTGACGAGGAAGTATCTAACTCTCTCGACACACTTGAACACCGACGTAATGTGAGCTGTGTTGTGCTTATGTACAGGTATTTCCACGGCATATGTTCTAGAGAGATAAAAGAAATATGTCTTCCGCTGAAATCCTTCAGTAGGACAACCAGGCTTGCTCACAGATCTCACCCATTCTTATGGAGTTGCCGGCGTATCGCAAAACACATTACCGAAACGGATCGTTTTTTAACCGAGGTTTTCGCCTCTGGAACTACCTACCTCCAGGGGTGTTTCCCACCATGCCTAGTGTGCGCTATTTTAAAAGTAATGTACACAAACACTACTCCCTTCTAACCACCACCGTGCTTGCACGTATAGGGATCATCCCTTCAGTGGATGATTATATAATGAAAAAAAAAAAAAAAAAAACAAGATAGAAAAGTTCGGTTAAGACCGAAGCTTAAATACCCTCCTCCTTTTATAATCTTTTAAAAAATAAGTTACTATTGTCTTATTTATGTAAATGACTATTTCATGTACTTACGCAAATAGCTTTTTTTTTAATTATAAGGGTTAATCAATCACGCTCATTTTTGACACAGTGTTGGATAACAGTACCACCTATATTTATACCAATAGGCATAGTATTGTGCGATATATAATTTTTTAAAGATAAAATTTTTTCGAGGTATGTTGAGATTTTCATTTATTGTGGGCGTATCTCTTAACCAATTTTGCCCAATTTCAATACGGAACAGCGAAATTAAACTAAAAATTAGTGTTACGAGTTTCAATTTGATATCTCAAAAATTACGACCGTGAGAGTGCCAACAACAGACAGACACACGGACGGACATGTCTCAAACGATTTCTCTTTTCATGCTGATTAAGAATATATATGGTTTGTGTCGTCTACCTTCGATGTGTTGTAGAATATATCCTCTTCCCCAAGGTGGAGGGTATAAAAATAACTATGATTTGTTGATAGCTGTAGTTTACTTACCAAGAGGTGAAATTGACGCTTATCGACGGCATTGTGATGTTTTTTCTAAATACTGGAGGGTGCTCATGTAACTTTTGAAACTATTATCGTAGATGGTAGTCAATAATAGTTTCAGTTTCATTCATATAAGCCTATCACTCTCATCGTCGCGTTATTATTCATTGTGAATGACAGAATTTATCATATGGCGTCTATTTTAGTAAACAAAACAATTAAAATTCCTCAATTATATATTATTTTTGTTCTTTTTTGGAAAAAATGTACTGTTTATTGTACTAAAATAACTATTTATATATATTGGGATTTGGTGCAATGATATGTATAAGTTAGTTTTTGAGATGAGTATTTTCATATGGACTTAATATCGATCGTAGTGATAATGTATATTTGAAAAAATGTTAAAAATTAATATCTGGCGACTGTAGGGGTTGAACCTAGACCGGTTTCGAGCTCGCTCTCATCGAGTTCTCATCAGTAGGCGCTTTACCAGTTCAGCCAAATCCACTCTTGTAAATTTATGCGCGAATGGTTGTTTATATCAATCATTCACACCTTTCAACATCACATCACGAATCGAACGAACATTTTGTTATATGTAGTGAAAGGATGGGTAACCGTATTAAATCTACCTACTTGTCAAACTTGGTTTGTTTGTACTGAAGTAGTCGAAGCTAATGTTTTGAATACTGTCAAGCCCTATTATTTTTTTTTTTTTGTTGATGTTGATGATAAAATGAAGCTTAATTAATAAATAATAATAAAATACTCATCTCAACTATTTATATAGTTATAACTATTATTTATTTATATAGGTGTGTTACTAAGGAGCATTTGGAACAAATGATCAAATTTATTGAAGATCACCCAGAAATGGCGGAAAACTTTACCAATAATTCCCAGGTAAACTTTCAAATAAATATTATGTGACGAGTTAAGTCGTTACCCACTCGTTTTCCTCTCCCCCTAAGTCTCATAAGCGTATATTAACATAAACATATATAGTATATACATTGTTAGGATTAAGGCAACTTTGTTATTAATTTTATTTAAGTGGTAACTCCACTCACCGCCATGTCATCAAGCATATTGGAATATTTCCATGCTTGACCAAACCGAGGCTTTGTCGATAATGATCGACAAAGGATCGCTCTTCTGATACCAACCTTCAAGGAGTCAACATCACAACTTATCTTAGGCAGTGTGTTTATCTAAGTTCATCAAAGGTAGTTTTTTTCTAAGTTCATCAAAGGTAGTTTTTTTTTTCTAAGTCCACCAAAGGTAGTATTAAAATGCAGGGAGTAATCCTGGCAGGAACGCATAAGTGAAATCATAGCCATAATACACAGGGCGCAAGGCTTGTTGGAGTGATGTGACGTGTTTAAACTAAGTTTAAATGAATAAATAAATCTGAGTCGAGCGTCTTTACTTATAAATAAATGGACGAGTCACCCTACGCCGACGGCTTATCCCCGGCATAGTGGAGAAATCTCGTTACATTGGCGCCCGAGCAGACACAAGTCAAAGACACAAGTCGTTAATTTAACTGATATACCTGTAAAGTGCGTAGTAACAGAACACACGCAAAATCGTACGATCGCAAAACGATAATTAATAGACATTATATACTAGAGAAACACCGTTATACTTCTGCTATTTGATCTCTTTAAGAAAAGATTAACAAAGCAAAAATTCAATCATAAATTAGTGTTGAAAGAAAGTGGGCGCATGAATAACATTCTTGAGAATAGAAAAAAAAATTGTATCAAGTGTATAGTTAACTTATTGAAAGTACAAAAGACAAATAAACAAATTAAACAAATTAATTAAAAATTGTGTAGTGACTTAAAATTGAAAATAAAAAAAAAACTTTAAGGTACATACGTTTATGAATGTGGATAATTTTAGAAAAAAAACAAAGAGAAAAATTGCCTATCTGTATAGTAATAACTAAGAATAATTTTTAATCAAGATAAAAAGAAAATCAAAGGACCAAAAAAGAAATCAAAGATCAAGGTAACACATTGGGCTAAGTAAATATATATATTTTAAAAAAATTTAATCCTGCATATATTCCTGTTGTATGTATGTATATCGCTTTTATATTTATAAATATATATATATATGTAAATGATACATAATTAAAAAAAAAACAAAAGGGTTAAATTTATACATATCGACATACGTATATGCTTATGCACATATATATGCTGGAGTGGCCGTATATATATCTACATTTGCATAACGGTAGCTCTAAAAATGAAAACGCAACTTATATCAAGCATAAGCCATAGGTGGTCAACCAAGGGAATTTCTGAGGGCATAACACACTCGAACATTTTAATTATTTATATTTTTTATATGTTATACACTAATTTTAACTGAGACACCCTATAGCTAGACGTGACTTGTCATTAGTTTTGATAATCGCTTCTCTTCGTATAAAAAATTCACCTGGCCGTAACCAAAGTTTTTTTTTTGTTGCCCTAACCTGATTATTCATATTATTTGGGTCTTATTATAAAGAAAAAAAAAAAATTCTTAACCATGACTAGTACGGAATTTCGTACCACATGGGTGTATTCCCTACGTAAGGAGGAGTTGTCCACATATCTCAAAGAATTCTATATCGACTCAAGTGGTCCCGTAGAGGAACTACGCCAGCGGTTCAAAACATGTTTGGCGAGTTCGCATACAGCGGAAGAGCTGAAACGACTCCTGACAATACAAGCCCATCATGAGGGAATTAAAATTTCAACAGCGAGAACATCATATGATAAAGAAACTGATGTCTCGGTGGATGACCAGAAAGATGACGACTACGACGATGACGCCAACACAGTCAAGACTGTGATACCCCCGGCAAAAAGTAACAAAAGGGTATCCCCTTTTTTTTCGAGAAACCAACCCATTCCTAAAAAAATTGTATCTCCAACAAAAGAGAAGATATGGATACCGTGCGGAAGTGGGGCGTTTCTTATACCGGCGGCTCCGAACCTTTTACTTTCATAGAACTTACATTCAATGTCCGACTCGGTGACACCAGTCGGAACGTCGAGTTTCGAATTATGCCCGGAACCTATGAAAATGTCATTCTGGGATTCGGTTTCTTAGCGATTTTTAAAGCAACACTTTCCTGTGCTGGAATGACAATTTATTTTGACCAGCCATTCACTACAGCTGAACGCGGCCTAGTCGCGTTGGAGCCACGGCGAGCGCCTGGCCTTGCAAATAAAATAATTCCAGCCAGTTATACCCCACCAGCATTTACCAACCTAGCCCCACCAGTAACTGAACTCAACAAAATAAAGGAAAATAAATCTGCTCGAACGTTAAGCACGAGCGAGAGTCCCACTTATGCCGCCACACTCAAGAATAAAAATATAATGGTAACGTCGAATTCCCAACCACAGGGGAATGAGAACCGAGATAATCCGTTCATACCTAATCGAAGTATACCCGAGCCTGAAAAGTCATCAAGATCGCCCAAAGAACCCTATAGGAGTAATCTCAAGGCTCAGAAGACAAACCTGGGAAATTCCGAAAAGAAACAAAGAAGAAACCAAGCCGAGGATCCAACGAATCAACAAGGTAAAGTTTACCCTAACATATCGAAAGACAGCCCAGGCGCGAGCAAAACCAAGGAAGATTTCTTAATAAAAGAATTTTTAGAAGTGGAGCTGGCTAAATTTGTAAATGTAAGCGACCTTACCCACATCGACGAACACCATATCAAGATGATTGACGATCGTCCCGTGAAGATCCGCTACCAATCACGGAATGCAGAAAATCATAGACGAGGAGGTAGATAAATTATTCCACAACGACTGCATTGAACCCTCCAATAGCCCATATAGTTTTCCAATAACGTTGGTACGTAAGAAAGATGGCAGATGGAGGCTGTTCCAGCGAGTGCTAGATACTGTGATAGGACCTGATCTAGAATCCTCTGCCTTTGCCTACTCAGATGATATCATAGTTATCGACAAAACCTTGCACGAGCGTATGGAAAATTTAAGCGAGGTTCTACGACGACTACGGGTGGCCAATCTTAAAATTAAGGCAGCCAATTGTGAATTATTTAAAAATGAAGTACGATATTTAGGTCACATCGTGACCAATGGAGGCATCAAAACAGATCCAGACAAAATTAGCGCGATTATAAATATGAAGCCTCCACAAAATGTCAGAGAGCTACGTAGATTTTTGGGAACGACATCGTGGTACCGCCGATTCGTACCAGACTTTGCAAATATTTCCCAGCCCTAATTGCTCTGTCAAAAAAGGGCAAACACTGGTTATGGTCAGAGGCTCAACAATCAGAGATCAGAATCACATTGAAACGAAAACTTACAGAAGCTCCGGTTTTGACTTGTCCTAATTTTACACAAACTTTTGTACTACAAACTGATGCAAGCGAAGTAGGCCTGGGTGCGGTGCTTACCCAAGGGATCGATGGAAATGAGCGGTGATTGCATATGCAAGCCGCGATGAAATGCCGTCACCTCCACCGTGGATCCCGTGCGATGAAGATTATTTTTCTCGCTCTTCACCACCGAATTAGGGTCCACAGGCCAGCGAACCCCCATTCGGCTGGTCTAGTATTGTAGCTTTCGAAGCTAAAAATTCCGAGGAATTGGTCCTTGGGCATCTGAAGCTGGAGTATACCCGGAAAGTCACCGTGATAATACCTCCAGGAAATCATCGCCGTATCATAAGGCTCAGGCAATGCATCACGGAAGCGGCACCGGTACCGGAGGACGTAACGTCTCCCACCATGCAGCTAGAGGACTTAGAGGAGGACGTAATGTCTCCTATCGCACTGTTCGAGGACTCACCGGAGGACGGAGTATCTTTATCCACTTCTTTAGAGGTATTTCCAGGGGATGCATTGTCTCCCACTAAATGCCCAGTAACCACAAAGGAGTTTCCAGATCGCCCGATGTCTCCTATGCGTGGACGAACCGAATTTAAGGGTCCGTTGCAATGCCTGCTAAACCTTAGACATCGCGCGCAGCCTATCGTACACCAACCCGTTATCATGCTGCAATGGCAACTACTCATTCGACATCTTGCTCAGCATACCGTTCTCCCGCCCGTGATGAACGAAATAATCGAAATAAAGTGGCTCAGAGGTATCGCCATTCCAAGACTACACAGAGTGACCGTCGCCCCTTTCCAACATCAAGAAACACGGGGCGTGATCGTCACTCAAGTGCGCCACCACAGCGAGAGACTTTACCAACTCGTTATAATGAGTGCAGAAGCCGGCGATCACCTCAACAGTTTTGCCGTAACTCAGATCAGCCACTACGCCACCTTACGAACCTGAGGGGTCCTGGCCACTCTTCACGTCACACCACAGTCCCACTTGATTGGCATGTAGTCGGTATACTATCCTCGGTGCTACGACAATTAGTAACGCAGGTCGAAAGACTTCAAACGGAAGTGCCTCCCGCCCGACGTTACAAGCACCGGTTCGAGCTCCAAGAGGGAAGGTACCGAGTAGCTTTCGCGAAGAGCGGTAAAATCTCAATCTACCAAGCGTAGACGCCCGGTATCGTATTTTTCAAGTTATCTCACACATGAAGTGTTATCCATCGTTATTTTTTTTCTTTTTGCTTTTTATTTATCAACATCTGAAATGTTATACCTTGTTTTATTATCATACATGAATAGCTTATTTACCTTTTACAACAATAACATAGTGTTTAAGACACTAAGCTCTTGTTTATAATTAGGATTCCCTTTCTTTTTTCTCTTTTTCCTTAAGGGGAGGGGGTAGTGTGACGAGTTAAGTCGTTACCCACTCGTTTTCCTCTCCCCCTATGTCTCATAAGCGTATATTAACATAAACATATATAGTATATAAATTGTTAGGATTAAGGCAACTTTGTTATTAATTTTATTTAAGTGGTAACTCCACTCACCGCCACGTCATCAAGCATATTGGAATATTTCCATGCTTGACCAAACCGAGGCTTTGTCGATAATGATCGACAAAGGATCGCTCTTCTGATACCAACCTTCAAGGAGTCTTAGTCTTAGTCTTATCTTAGGCAGTGTGTTTATCTAAGTTCATCAAAGGTAGTTTTTTTTTTCTAAGTCCAACAAAGGTAGTATTAAAATTCAGGGAGTAATCCTGGCAGGAACGCATAAGTGAAATCATAGCCATAATACACAGGGCGCAAGGCTTGTTGGAGTGATGTGACGTGTTTAAACTAGTTTCAATATACGCAAGTTTAAATGAATAAATAAATCTAAGTCGTTTATCAGCGAGCGTCTTTACTTATAAATAAATGGACGAGTCACCCTACGTCGACGGCTTATCCCCGGCATAGTGGAGAAATCTCGTTACAATAATTTATTAGATAATTTAATTAACGGTTTTAAGGGTAGCAAACACCTGCGCAGTCTATGGGAGGCGTTAAGCGAACAGTTAAATTGTTTAGGCCTTCCCATAAAAACATCAAGCGGTTGGCGAAAAGTATATTTTATATAAAATTTTATATGAATGTGTGTTAGTAATATGTTTTGTTCATTCGGTTTGGTTAGATAACAAGTACAGGGCCAAAAAGAAGTTAAGCTTTAATAAATTGGCCCTGAGGAAAACTGGTGGAGCATTGCCGGAGGAGATTCCCACTGTTGGTGAGGAAAAAATTATAGAATTGACAAATTTAGAAATCACTGTAAGTGGAAATAAAGAAAGATTTTTACAACCTCATGCAGTTTATTCCTATTTGTCCGTCCGTCATTAGTAATGTTTCAGTTTCTCAACGACTGTTATACAACCTTAATCTGTGTCTTCCTAGTCGCGTTAAATACCACATTGCACATACTCTACTTATGTCCCGCGTGAACTATTGTCTCGAGGTAATCTCTGGATGCCAGCTATATAATATTGTTAAAATAAAGTCGACTATTAATAAAATTGCTAGGTTTCTATTTAATGTTCGTGTTCGAAATAATCACATTTCACCGTATATTTCGTAAGTTTTAAAGGTATGCTTTGATGACTTTCTAAAATTTAAACTGCTAACATATCTCTAAAAAATAATTAAATTTCGAACATCAACTATTTTAGTTAGTAGAAATAGCTTTTTACGGTCATCACGAAGTCCTTCTATTTTAATACCCCTCATTACTGCAAGGTCGTTTGAACAGTCATTTCTAGTACGTTCTGCCAGATGCTGGAACAATTTGCCTAACGAACTAAAATTTTTTTCTTTTTCAATAAACGTGTTTAACAACAGAAATTAATATGTTAAAATGTAAACCGGAATGGAATATTATATTAAACTTTGACAATAATAATAAGGTATTATTTCAAGTAGATACAGGAACACAGGCTAATATTTTATCTAAGCGTACAAACAATTCATTCAAACAAATATAAAACTCCTTACATTTTCAGGGGATGGTTTGCTAATAATAGCTAAAACAAATTTGCCATTTTCATACAAACAAGAAAAATTTTGTAAAGAGTTTTATATTTTAGATTTAGAATGTAAGAATATAATTGGCCTTGAAATGGCAATAAATTTGAATTTAATGGGACATATACGTGCTATACATGCCTCTCATGATAGCATAATTGAAAAGTATTTAGTCTTATTTATGCGGACGACGTACAGATATGCGTAAGCGGATCGCTTAACTATATTAATAAATATTATTAAAATATATTATTAATATATATAAGATCAGTTTGTGTACACGTATACGATATCCATAGAGAGCAATGCGGACTTCTTCAAAAAGTTAATAAATATTATTAAAATATACTATTAATATATTAATGATATTGTTACTAAACTTAATGTTGACCTCCTAGCTAGCGTAGCTAACTGGGCCACTACCAATGGTTTGTCCTTAAACCTAAATGTATTGCACTTCATAAGCGATTTACATTAGAGTATGAAGTCAATCGAAATGGCTTCTGAAATAAATTACTTATTGTGGCATTTCTGAATTGAGTACAGTTGTATTAAATAAGTAACTTTTGTAATATGAAAAAGCACCTCTGTTTAATTAGAAGAAGCAATAAGAAGTAATTTTAATTAGAAGAAGCAATAAGAAGTAATAAGGAATAAGATAGAAAACCGCATGCATACATCATAGTGGCGACGTTCGGAAAAAAAATTAAAAGTTTTTTTTTGCTATTTTGCACTTTTTTTTGCTAATTATGTAATATTAAAAAAACGTTTAAATGAATCTAAGTCGAAATTCAACAACGCCAAACGACAGCATCACTGCTGCGTCTGCTGTGACAACTTCTATCAAAGGATTTTGTCCGCGAACTTTATGGTCCCGTTTCGCCGGCAAGTAAAAGTTATGAGGAGCTGTGTAGTTATTTGGAACAAAACTATTTGCCTCCTGTAATTATTTTTCAAGAACGCAAATCATTTTTTGATGCTAAAAAATCTGCAAATGAAACGGTAAGTTGCTGGTACGCTAGAGTAAAGAAATTAGCGATGATATGCAAGTTTGGCCAGCAACTAGATAGTTTTGTTTTGAACAAGTTCGTCACGGGTATGGAAGGCAGATTGTTTGAGCGGTTGTGTGAGGAGAATGAAAATTTAACAATCGAAGCAGCATTTAAAAAAGCCTTAACAATGGAAGCGAAAATGCAAAAGATGCAAGGTGGTGCAGAAAGTGAGGTTACTTTTATTCAAAACCAAAAGTAGTTATAAAAACCACGCGAAAAGCAGCGACGTTGTTAAAGGCAGCAAAAGAAACAAATTTGGATATAATAGTAAATAGATTTTTTTTTTTGATTACCGTAGCGCAAAACATAAGTAAGTAAATATAAGTAAAAAAATTAAAGAAGCACAGTCATCTAACGTTAAATATCATAAAGCACAAAGAAAAAAAAAGTTTTGTGGATGCTACTAACAATAATTTAATATCTAAAAGAAATTTAAAAAATTTAGATCGTGTTAAATACAAAGAATGAATGTAATTCAATGTAATTATATATCATATATTTTGTATTATTGTATTGTACATTACTGTGTGTACACGATTGTAAAAATTTCAGATGTAAATGAAATTTAAAATGTTAGCAGGGAGTGAATGAAAGTATTTATGTATATATGAATTAGTGTTATATAAAAGTTTTAGGATGGAGTTGTGACATCTCTGAATTGAGTATAGTTCTATGAAATAAGTAACTTTTGTAATATGAAAAACCACCTCTGTTTAGTTAGAAGAGGCAATAAGAAGTAATTGGAATTTTGTGAAGTACGTGGAGTTGTGCCAATTTCCTCTGAATACTTGGAACAACAAATTTACGAATATAGTTTTGTTAAAAATCTGACAAAACATGGTTTTATCCCCAATTATTGCAGAATAACAGAAGTCATGCGGCTTACTAAATTTATTGAACGTAACAATGTAGACAAATGTCCGCATCTGCTTGCCGGGGGCCGTCCTGCCATCTCATGTGTACCTTTATGGCGTTAATTAATTATAATAGCAAGTCTTGGAGCAAAGGTTAAAACAAAAGCAATGTTTTTGCAGTGTTAAGATCAGTTTGTGTACACGTATACGATATCCATAGAGAGCAATGCGGACTTCTTCAAAAAGTCAGCCAAGGTTCTTCCTCGTCTAACAAACAAAACATCAATGAATAAGGTAATGAGCGCTCGAGCTCCCGAAAAAGGAAATACAACAAAAACTACCAGCAGTACTATCTCAAAAGCAGGCAACAACAAGAAAGCCCCTATTCAAACAGGCATTGATAGGTAAATTAACATCAAGAGGAAAATTACCACACCAACCGAAAATGCTGCTAAAATTAGTAAACCGCCAAAGCAGCCATACCCAAAGTGCCGAAACATCCGTGCCCTTTACCTGAAAGTACAGTCCGTGCGATCCGTTTGCCCCATTAACTTGGATTCAGACTTCGATCCTGAAGGGTCGAGGGGCAAACGTGCGTGGTATCGAGAGCGGAAGAATAACGCACCGGGGTCCAGTACTTCAACGCGTCCCCAGGATGCGGGGATGATGATCCGCGCTCAAGCGACAACGTCCCGGTCTCAAAGCATCTCCAAGGAAGGTTGATCCGCCGAAGCCGTTGTAAACCAGATGGGGTGATGACGTACCAGGGTCCAGTAAAACAACACGGCGCAGGGGACCAGCCGTCCCGTGATTCCCGATAACAACATGACCAGTCTTCCCCGCAAGCGCCAAAACATCCCCAAAGAAGGACGCTCTACCGAAGCCTTTGAACGCCAGGCGAGGTGAATCAGCTGCACGCCCGGAAGCAGTCGGACGGCGCGTTACCCCTGGGCAGCCGGTGAGTAGCAGCCGGCGCAGCCGTTTGTGCCGGAGGGCAAATTGTATGTGCGATCCGTGGTCCGCGAAAACCCCCCAAAGGTTGTTCTCCGGAGGGGTGCCCGAGGAGGTGGTGCGTCCACTGGTGCCCTCCATCGAGAAGAAGCAAAAGACGCTTCCCTTGCACAAGCGCCATAACATGTTGTGCTATCTGCCGCAAGAACCCTTCCGGGTGGCGTTTGGTCAGCGGCGGTAACAATTGTTCGGGTGCCGATGGGTGCTGAAGTAATTCCAATCGTCCATAGGGGGGACATAGTGTAAAAATGCGTAACATTTTTCTTCCCACAGCTGTTCGCCTGTTTCACCATACTTTTGTTACGCTTTTGCCGATCCAGGGCCGCCAACACCAACGAGTGTTTTCCAAATTGAAAAGGGACTTAATTTCATTTCGCGTGAATATTCTGACGTAATTGAAATGAAATCAAGTGATTTACTTATTAAAACTCACGACAAAAAACCTGCTGATAAATTTCTCAAGGCTACACATATTGATATAGTACAGGTTCAAATAATCTCACATAAATCATTAAATACATCTAAAGGTCGCATTTACTCAAGAAAAATAATAGACATATCTGAAGAAGAGTTGGTTACTGCTCTTAACTATCAAAAAATTATTGAAGTAAGAAAAATTACTAAAATAGAAGGAGACAAAGTTGTACCAACTGGAGCTGTTATATTAACATTTAACCTTAAAGACGCCCCGAATCAATCAAAGTAGGTTGGGAAAGGGTCAAAGTGGAGGAATATATCCCAAATCTCTTGAAATGTAATAATTGTCATAAATTGGGGCATACAAAAAATCATTGCCGTAATGTTCAATTATGTAAAGAATGTGGTTTCAACGTTTCTCGCGAGTTATATGTGCAAAAATTTTGTGTTAATTGCAATAATAATACACATACTTCGTGTCATACCTCGTGCCCTACTTTTCTTAAACATAAATCAAATCAAAACAGATGTACAATTGAGATGAGATGCTTGGAAGACCTTTAACAGCAACCCTACGCTTTATACATTACATCCATTCAAACCAAATCGCAATTCTCCTACCCTTGCTCAGGTCGTTATAATAACAACAATGTAACTAACATCAATACTTACAAAAATTATGAACCTGACCCCAACCCTGATTATTCCACTTCTTTACAAATAACTGAACAACAGAGTCCGAAATCTGCCGTTACTCCTAATAATAAAAAAGTCAAAACTCTAGAAAAACAAATATTATAAATAATAGTTTTACAAAAACAGCAATGAATTCTTTTCATCAAGTCGATGATCACGTAGATATTCAATGTTTAACTAATGAAGAGAATGAATTTTAACTGTTAATTCCAGTGACAGTGAAACAATAAGTAAAAACGCATCTAAAAAACAACGTAAATCTCGAAGCTAAATTCAACAAAAAATGAAGAAAATATATGTTTTTAATATTTTATTTACAATGCATATCATCATAAAGAGATAAAGTTATTTAATAAAGAAAAAAATATTGTATTTATAACTATGCACTCTGACATAGAAAGAAAGAAAAAAATATAAGAGGAATCTTATTTGATTTTTTTTAGTTTTAAAATATAAAGTGAATCTTATTTGAATTTTTTTTTGTTTTATTTTAATGTTGTTGGGTAAGTGATTATAAGATAAGGTGATGACTGAGGTGTTGTCCTACTGGACAGACGAGACTATACGCGGGGCAACTACACCTTCGCCCACGCATTTGCATAATACACCACCGAGGTCGCCCGTATTGTGTATCAGTTTACTCACCCTGGAATCCTGTATGGTTTGAACCTGATTTTTTGTATGTTTTACAAAATTAAATTATGCTTAATGTATTAGTTAGTATTACTCATTATATGTGGAAGTGGTATTTTTTATAACTTTAAAGATGAATGTGTTATTTATTTCCTCTTCTTATATAGATATGTGATCATGACCTCCGTTTTTTGCACGTTAACGCAAAATTTCCAGGGAGTTGCCATGATTCCGGCATATGGGCTACGTCAAACGTCGCAGCCACTTAAAGCAAAAATATAACGGTTCAAATGAAGAATGCTATTATGGGGTAATCAGGATACCCCTTTTCGTTTAAATTATCAACTAGTGAAAAAATTGACTAAATTATTTTGAACATTCATTTGACGTTCTTGATACATTCTGTTGGTCTCTACCATATTATTAATGGCATCGACCAATTTCGTTTCCGATTCTATTTGTTGGTTCTTTCATGGAATTTAATGTTTTAGCCAAATTATCCCACAATTTTTTTTATAATTTGTGTATTTGTGGGATTGTTTTTGTTTTCTTTTAATTGTGTTGATGTAGATGGTCGTCTATAAACTTTAAATAAAATTCCAGTTATTCTGTAGTACACCTTTGATATTTAGAGTTCTTAGTTTAAAAAAAAAAACGCTTTTAATAAAACAAAAATTATACTTTATATAAGTTTTAATTGTTTCAGTTCAGGTTCAGTTGTTTCCATTTTCATTTTTATTTATTTATTTATATAAAATGTAATTTTATAATTTTTGTTAATTTTTTTAATACAATTTTTTGGAATATTTTTTAATAATAGTTAATTAAAAACAGTGAAGAAAGTAAATAGTTGCATGGAATTAAAGTGGAAAATTGTATCATTATTTTGAGTGAACCTTGGTGCCGACGGCTTTCCCTAGGCCGAGACAATTTTCCTCACAACGTAAAAAAAAAAGTACCGCTCATTATAAAACCTAAGAATAATAATAGCTGCTCGAAAACTATGTATAGACTGGGAAAAGTGCAGTGTTTGACGGTGCAGACGTTACAATCCGCTTCAAATATAGAGGGTTTAATCTGTGAGATGGTAAGTCTTTTTCCCGTCACATATTTTTTAAATTTTTTTTATATATATATGAATATATGAATAATTAATAGTAATCGTAGTAGCCTAATTCATTCTGTACTAGTTATGTAGTTACGTAGTAGGCGACTACTGCTTTCGAGTAGAAGTACAAAAGATGTAATCCACTTAAAAAAATAAGTAAGAAAAGAAAGCCGAGTAGTCAAGTTAAGAGCGAGAAACAAGGCAGTCAGGCAACAGAGATTTATATGATAGTAATAAGTAAGTGTATGTGACGGGAAATAAAAACTGAAAAAATACAAAGATTTATATGTGTATATAAAAAAAGCGTACTTAAAAAAATTTAATGTTTCGATACTCTGATAATCGACGGCTTCTATCCCAGAAACGGGAAGTATCGTTACAAATCATATAGCTCAAAACGGTAAAAATAATGAAGTGTACCTAAAATGTCATGGTCAGCATTATACAAAAAAATTTGTTGAAATTAACCTACAAATGCATGTACATATTGCTTACGAGCTAACAATACACTATGTTAGGCCTTGGATTAGATGCCAATCGCCATATTCAAAGAAAAACGTGCCCAGGATTTAAAAAAAAACTAAAAGAAAAAAACTGCTAACAACCAATAAATAAGAAATCAAATGCCTTTATCTAAATATTAACAGTATTGTAGCAAATACATAAGAACTCGAACATGTTATGGCAGATGGAAACACACAAATAGTGTTGTACACTGAAATATGTATAACTAAGGAACTTACAGATCTGAACTTACAGTACTAGAAAAAGAACATATTTTGCTTTACCGTTTTTTAGAACAGATAGCAATAATTAAATGTATTTTATAATGGTATTAGTGTTTAATAATTGGCATTATCAAATAATAATAATAATAATTGCCGTATCCAATGGTTCTTAGACAACAACTAAATTCGTCAAATTCGCTGTGATGTATGTGAAGTACGTATTAAATACCAAACCCACAAATTGGTGACTCTGAGAGAATCATGAACAACGAAAATCAAAAGTATCAAGAGACGCCATCAGGATTCCTCCGTTTTGGCACGAAAACCACAATTATGGTTTGCCCAAATAGAATCCCAATTTATTGCTACTGGTATATCTTCAGATAAAAAGAAATACCATACAGTAATAGGAGGAATTGAAAGCAACTAAGTGAGTGACATTATTTTAAGTCCGCCTGATGCCGATTTGTACGATACGCTAAAATCTCGAATTATTAAGAGATTTACAGATTCGGAGTAGAAGTATAAGAAAGTTACAGCAGGTGCTGAGCAGTTAAGAGACATTAACGACGCATTACCACAGAATGTGCGCTCTATATTGTTAATTAACGATGAAACACTAGAGAAAATTTCTTGAAAATGTGCATGCTCCAAGTCCTAAACACAGCGTTTTACCATATTATTACTAAACGACCACTAATGTTGAAAATAGCAAAGGCTAAAATTCAAGCGTTGCTCGAAGTTGGCATTTCCAGGCCTTCAAGGAGCCCATGCACGAGTTTCCTTTTTTATGTTTTGGTTTGCATAACGCAGGTCAAACATTTTAACGATTAATGGACAACATTCTATTAGAATTCGATTTCACCTGGCCACATCTCGACGATATTTTAATTGCATCGAAGAATGAGGAAGAACATTGACTCATTTGCAAAAAGTATTTCTTAAATTACGCGAATATGGACTCATAATTAATCCAACGATATGTACACCAGGCCAACCGGAAGTAGTCTTTTTAGGTTACCTAGTTAGGAAGAATGGCCTGGGCGTATTAAGAGATGGTACCATAAGTTGGGAGAAACATGTCTCCTATGCTACATCTAAACCGTACTCTATATTACAAGGTCTATGGCTGACTCAAGCTATTATTCCCATATATAATAGAGCTTTCTTTGCCAATCTTTTACCAACATTATTATATTGTGATGAAATTTTTCACAAAAATAAAATAATAATTGTTATCATTTAACAATTTGTTGATTTCTTTTTCATTATTACAGTGCTTTCAAATAAGACTAATGGTTATTGGTTATATATCTGGTAAGACCATGAAAATCATATGGTTTTATTGTCAAAATAAATTAATAAATATATTTCAATTTTAAAAAATTGTAGGAAAATTTTATATTTTTTGTTTTAAATAAACGTAAAAATAGTATGGAAACGAAAAAAGAAGAAAATACAGATTTTTTATTTGTTTTACATTTTTTTATTTATTCCATGTTTTTATATATTCGTATATATAGTATTTGTTTTATTTGTTTTAATATGTTTAGAAATTGTGTTTGTTAATTAGATCAGCTGTTTTACCAACTAATATTTAAACAATCGAAAAGCATTGATGATAATCGACACGAAATGTATGGTTTAACAGTCAATCATTGTTTTTGTAATGACTGTAATAATGGGCATTAATGAAAGCCTTATGAGTCATAATTATCATATATTTCATATGGCGTATAATATACAAAATATATGTCAGGTTGGACAGCTCGTTCAGCTTGCTCACTCTCCAACTCTCCTCATTTTTCGGTTGCACTCGCACAGCCAAAGAGAGGAGAGTTGGACTCAAATTATGTTTTCACTAAACTCATGATTTTTAGTCTTTTCGTACCATTTGAAGTGTCAAGATCAATACCCTCAATTGTATCCACAAAAAAAACCCTGAATTATACTCACAAGAAAGAAAAAAAAACCAATTGTTTCATTTTGGGCTCGTTATTTAAGTTAATGCATCCCTTTTTGCACTCAGCCCTCACAAAATTCTTTTAATAATATTTCTTTTTTTTTTCTTAAACTCTACAACTCAACATAAAAGAAAATTCAGTCTGGTTTTTGTTAATCGTGAAATTGTATATATTTAACATGCTATTTGCTTCTCTGAAACTTGGTTCATACCTGATCATTTAGATGCCTTATTCGAAAGTAATGGTTAGCGCCTGTTTCGCACGTATAGGTCGAGTCATGCAGGAGGTGTTACTATTTAGTATCAATGTGAATATGAGAATGGATTAAAGTATGCCAAAAGCTTAGATGAATCCATAAGAAAATTGTCTAATCAAGACAGTGATGTTTTACACAATTTGAAAATGGATATGGAACGCGGCAGTGTTTTGCAGAATGCTATCAGTGAGCTACCACTTGTGATAAAATCAAAACTTAAACAAGATAAAACAAAAAAGATTTTAATAAAAATGTTGATCTTACTACGTTAAGGCCCGTTTTCAATATACTTTTTTATTCTCTCTGTTAACAAGCCGTATTATAAATTAACAAAAACCTATAACCAGAAGATAAATTTTTTCGTTTTCAGGTTGCTCGAAGGATGACGTTCTGGAGGAGCAAAGAAATTTTTTTAAACAAAAAAACATACGAGCTAGAGAGAGCCATGAGCTGAAGATGGAAATACTAATTTTTAATAAAAAGAAAAACTTGCTCTAGAAATAGAAGAATTTAAAAAAACATATTGCGTACAAAAAAATTTTTTTTATAATTTTTTTTTTTTTAATTACGTTGTCAATATCATATGTTCCTTTTGTTAAGTCTCTGTTATCGTTCGATTAAATTTCATCAGAAAAATTGCTGCTGTTAAATTTAATTTAAAGTCGTAAAAACGAAATTTCGTTAACAACAAGATAAAGTGACGATTAAATTTAATGGAAAGATATTGAAAACCGCCCTAAGAACTTATAATGTAAACAATGGTGGCAGGGTTTATTATAGTTCTCCCTAATAGCAATGGCCGCTTCGGACTAATTGAGGTTTATTTTAAGCGATTATTAACACTTCAAACTGACATAAAAGCATTAAATCCAAAAGATATGGCGCGACCAGAAATTGAAGAATTGTGCATAGAAACGAAAGCAACAATAATTGAACTGAACATTGGTGATTCCATATAGTCAAAACGGTAAACCCTCAACCCTCGATTTGCCTAAGTTTGATGGGAAATATTCAACATATAAAAATTTTATCGCAACAATTAAGCAGTTTACTAGGAAGCATACAATTGAAAAATTTAATCATTTAATGCATTGTTTAACTAGGCAGGCTTTAGACACGATAAATGCATTCCAAATAACAGGTGAAAATTATGAAAAAGCCTTACTCTCTCTGGACCAGCGATACAATAAGCCAAACTACTCACCTACGCAGTTTGGTAGATAATGCGTCAGCTATTTACAGTTCATTAAATTCCTTGGGTTCAGCAGACAACATTTGTCATGCTCTTTAAGAAGGCAGATACTGATATACAGTTAAAATGGAAAGAGGCTCTCAATTACAATTCGTTGCCAACATGGCAAAACTTATGTGAACATCTCGAACGACGGTGTCAATTTTTGGAATCTAGTGAGCCACGAGGTGATGTTATTAACAAATCAAAACAAAATAAACTAAATGTAAATTTACAACAGAAGTCAACGTCTCATGTTCAAGAAAAAGCGTGTGTCTTTTGCAAAGAACTTAATCATTGTATGAGTAACTGTCAAAAATGTAAAGCTTTAAGTCATGACAGTAAATTCACATATATTAAACAGCTTAATTTATGCTTTAATTGCCTTATTGAAGGGCACACAACAAACAATTGTCTAAGCAAACTCAATCAAGGCCAACTCTATCGAAGCAAGTTACTCGAAAGCCAGTCCAACACAGCGTGGTCTTGCGCGAGCAACCTCAGCAGAATCGAGTCAACCGCGGCAGTGATTAAGCAATGAAGTGTATACGCAGTTCAGGGTTTCAAAATAAATACATTAAATTAAAAGGAAAATACCAGAAATACACCTTGTATCTTGTATAAAAAAAAAAAAGTGACTGTAAATGTGAAGTTATTTATTGAACCCTGGTGCCGACGGCTTACCCTAGACCCAGTCAACATAATCCTTCACAATATGTTAGATCATTAGATTTCGTAATTTTCTACACAATATTCATGATCCCCAATTGATTCGACTAGGCGGGATAGGCTCAATAACGCAGACATACCTGCAGATCGTAAGCATCCAATTTTACTGCCAAAAAGGTGTTTTGTTTCTGCATTGATTCACCATTAGTATTTTACTACAAGCATTTGTAAGACAGTCGTTTTGGATTATTGTCCGGCTTGCATACGGTACAAGCCATGTTTATTATAACAAGTCATGGGTCAAGTACCTAATGAACGTTTAACGTATACAAGGCCATTTGATCGATGTGGTGTCGACTTTTACGGGCCTGCACTTATTTAAAATTACGAGGAAAAAGGCCATATAAAACAGACATTGCTATAAATTTATGTGCTTCACTATAAAGGCCGTTCATATAGAAGCGGTATCACATTTGTCTGCAGAAACGTTTATTGTGTGTTTGAAACGATTTGTTGGAAGGCGAGGCCCTCCATCATCCATTTTTTGCGACAACGCAACTAACTTTGTAATCGCTTGTTCACAATTAAAATCATTGCGTGAACTTTTTTCAAATAAGGACTTTCAAAATCATATTACGTCTTACTGTATTACTAAATCTATGACGTTTCGATTTATCTTACCAAGAGCACCTCACTTTGGAGGCATTTGGAAGGCAACAGTCAAATCTGCTACAGGTCATCTTTTCAAAACATTGTGTACATATGTAAAGAATTGGCTATCGCATTGGTCGAAATCGAAGCTGTGGTGAATTCAAGACTATTAGCACCACTTTCCGAAGATCCAAATAATTTTGAAAATATTAAACCTGGTCACTTTTTAGTTGGAAGACCCCTAAATGCATTACCACAAAAACCAATAGAATGTAATGAAATCAGTCATTCAGAACGGTGGAGGCGAATCAACGCAATAAAGCAACACAGGTCAACAGATTACTATAATGAGTAGTTGCAACGACACAAATGGTTTTAACTGTTATAGTATTGCCTAGAGACCCGCCCGTAATATAACATATGTGGATGCATATACGTATAGCGTGCTTTGTCCGATCGACCATGCCAAACAATCATTGTCTTGCATTTTTTATGTGCAAGGAAATTGTGACAAACTATTCGACGGTCATTTGATACTTTTGACACTTGTTTAAACAACCAAGTGGCAATGTCCCCATAGCCTTGATTTGCTAATAATAATACGTGCTATTCGAAAGAATAACATATCGCACAGATGTGTGAGCATGCATTCCAAATAAATGCATCTTTGCATAAAAGATGGAATTACTAAAACTGCTTATTTTGCAAATGTGTCGTCTGAGTTCCCACGTATAAACTACATATCATAAACACACAAACTAGAAAGAATAAGAACCTATAAATAGGGAAAATGTCTAGTTTAGAGTATTCATTAAGTCACCAACAGCTTAAGAGTCAAGCGACTCAGAATCAAATATTAACTCAATTAAAGATAAATAATAGTTGTTTTTTCACTAAATTCAAAAATCGCAACTAAAACTTTTAACCTCAAGAAAATTTACAACCAGGCACATTGATATTTGTTTAGGTAAGTCGATGCAGTGTGTGTAGCTTGGCTGCATTTTATTCGATATCAACTGCACGTCTGCAATCGACCTAATGTTCCATCCTTATATTTTATGATATATCTTAGTTACCGTTTTTCACACCCTCTCTTAATAAAATGTATAAAAACACACTCGTCTTCACACATCCATATATAAAAATAAAATTTATATACTGTCATTTGTTTTTGCTCTTGAGAAACTGTGGAAAATTAGTTATATTCTTTTTTCGGCTCATAAAAATAATTAATCTGTTTAACTGTACCCTAATTGTTATGAAGCTATGAAATGTGTATCATCCATAAGTTTACATTAAAAGTATTACACATTTGTGTAAAAAAAATCATAAATGAAACACTGGTCGTGTAATAAAGACCTTTGCAAGTACTAATGGACATGCACGTATGGTCGAAATCAAAACACCACGAGGTACCTTAGTACTACAAGCTAGCCGTACTCATAAATTCTTGAAAGACGAATCTTTCAACACCCCCGGTATGTTAACGCTATCTTTGGGATGGCGTTGTGTTTGTTGTGGTTGCAAAGCATTGCGTTGTTATTTTCTTGTTTCTTCAGGTTCTAGAAAGTGCGCCATAATTGTTGTTATTATTGTCTCGATTTTTACTTCATAGTCATTGTACATTTCTTTGTAAACACTTTCCTAAGGCGAATTTAGTTTCTTTTCTTTAAATAAATATCAAATGTAATACAAAATAAGAAAACCGTTCTTTATAAAACCAAATTATAAAGTTTTGAGTTCAATTTAAATTAGAACCAAAGCAAAAAATACTTAACAGTTTGTAATATCCCTTGTAATAGAATAAGTTTTAATAACGTTTGATCTTCAAACTGTGCAGACGTGTCGCGGAGAACTAAAAATATATTTTCATTGTTTAATAATAGAAAAACTAATGGTACTCAAATTGTGTAAAGTAGTTATTTTTATTAGAGCCACGTAACGCTATCTTTTGCATTGTGTATAATTTATTGCACTATACGTATAATATAGTGTCACAGAAAAACAAAATCTTGGACATCTTTTCAAGTTAGTATCTTCTTCTTGCATTTCACAAATAAAGGTACAAGACCAATTTGCAATTTAATGCGTTTGGCGCGTTTATTATATATTAACGCAATACATATTATAAATTGACTATTGCTTGTTAACTATGGAGAGTGGTACGGATCCATTTCAGCGTTCATCCAAGATGCAAAGGTCACCATCAAGATACTAGTATTGCGCTAAAAAATATAAACAAAGGACTCAGAGCAAGTGACTCTTCTCTAAAAAAAAAAAAGGAGCAAAACCAAAAACAATTACTAGCTGAGGCAAACATTCGATAACACTAAAAGGAACTATTATACGTACCAATTAAAGAGTGCGAAAGGCCTTGTGGTAGTTATAAAGGGCATTGAGAGTATCGACATAAAAGAAGCACTAGAGGCAGAAGGTTACGTGGTGAAATCAATCTTCAACATATACAACAAAGAAAAAATATCCTTCCATGCTAGCAAACTCAAAAAAGGCGAAGTTCATCCTATCTACGACTTACGTTATATTTTACTTCGAAGAATCGCGGAAGAACCCTATAAACGTAGAAAACCTCCGCAGTGCACCAATTGCACGTATTGCAATTTGCCTACTGTATGTGTCATATGTGGTGACTTACACCAAACCGCTCAATGTACTTCAAAAAATAAACCAGATGGTAAAAAATGTAGTAATTGTGGCGAAAGTCACACTGCCAATTATCGAGGATGCTTGGCATTCCAGCAATTGAAACGAGGAACAAAAACACAAACCTGGTCTAAACAAATGCCTAAACATATACAATCAATTACAGTGAAAACCCAACCTCTCCAATCAACTGCAACCTCTACTGAATATAACTCATAAATTTTCATATGCTGATGCCTTAAAAAGTGGTAATCAAAGTAACTCTTATACTAACCAGCAGCAGTCTACAAACCTAGAATACACTATTGCAGTGCTATTGCTATTGCATTTTTTTTTTTTATCAGTTAGGAAAGTGTAGGGTATCTACATGTTGGATTATGTTATTTTGATTAATTTTTCAAAGAATATAAAAATTAGAATTTAATGTCAATTAATTGTAAAAAATAATTTTTCTCGTCTTGAAAATAAAATTTATAAAAAATATAAAATATAGGACAATAACTTCCATAATTGGCGATCCTGCGATCCTAAAATTTTCAATATCTCTAAATCTATACTCAAAACAAAACAAAAAAAAATCAATTCCTTTAGAAAGAATAAATGTTGTTAAAGATGAAATAGAAATATATGAAATGTAAGATAATGTAAATGTTAATAACAGACAAGTAAAATCAAACAAAGCAAATGAATAGAATAAAATAGAAGAAGAACCCACAACTACACATAAAGTTAAGTCTAATGTTGATCAAAGTATTGTAAGGAAGAAAAATGTCACGCATTAAAAAAAAAATGCATGGCATTTTCTCCCTACAGCTGTTAGCTCGTTTCACCACCACAACGATTGTAACAACTTTGACGGCCCAGAGCCACCAAATTCAACGAGTGGTAATGTGTGATGAAACGAGGGTTCGAGACGAGCGGCCGGGGATTTTAAATTATCAAAAGAGTGATATTCGCAATTTTGATATGAATATGGAAAAGATTGTATTATTAAATTCAGAAAAAGACTTCTTTGGATACTTTTTGAGCTTCCAAATTGATATGCACGAGAGACAACTTCAAAATATTGAAAGTAGTAATCAACGCAATCTAAATATTAATGAAAAATTTATTTGCAATACATTATCAAGTATTGGAGAAATGGATAGATTTAAAAAAATGAGTGATAGATGTAATAGTTCTTCTCCGACAATTAATGTTATACATAAAACGAACGATAATGTAAACGGCTAAGCGTTTTATTCGTGGTAATAACACTACAACGTTTTCGGTCAAATTGGGGTTTAAATCAAATTGAAATTCCCGAATTTATTTATTTATTCAGACTTACTATCCTCCTATGCGTCAATGCAATAATTGTGGTAGACTCGATCACACTATTAAGGGTTGTCGCTCTCATAAAAGGTGTCTTATATGTTCTTCCAAATAATTTCAAAGAAGATCAAACTGACCTTGTGCTCGTCTTTTAATAATTAAATTGATAAAAGGTCATTATCGATATAATATTTTTTATTAAAAAAAGATGGACAAAATTAAGCTGAATGCGCTAATTGTCACGCCACTAGTAGTGTAACATACAGAGCGAAGTATAAAGTACTCACCAAAATTGGTCAATAAAGAACAATGCAAACGAGCTACTTAACACTCTACAAAACGTTCACGATCATTTGTATTACAAGATGAAAACGGGACAAAATACAGATGAAATTCTACAAACATACGTTACACGAATGCTACCATTAAACCCAACTTATCAGTACCAGACCACAATTGCCTCTAGATCAGTCTAGAGATGATACAAACTTACCATTAATTGATAATTCTGTACGAAGTATGCAATGTAGAGGAACCGGCAAAATAGGAGGAAAAAATAGGGGGGAAATATGAGGTAAAAATCATGAATTTTATTTTAATTTTACACAATAGGCTTAGCGCATACCCGCCCGCACATGCACACATGTGCTAGTATGGCCTAAAAAGAAAACATGTTGATCTCTGTGTATTTTTCTGAGAGCCTAATGATTTTTGAGTTTTGAAAATTTTCTAAGTAGTATGCGATATAGAGGAATTAGGGTTAAAATGCGTATGGAGACTATAGGATAAAAAAATTCTTTACAGTAAAATATTTATAAAATGTTAGGTAATAGTTTGAGCACCGGGCTGACCATACACAAAGTCACTATTTCATAATATTATGAAAATTATCTTAGCTATCTAACATGGTCACTAACCTTTTTGAGCTATTGCTTGGCTTTTGAGAATACAATACAATCACTTTTTAAATGGAGGGTAGGCAATAAAACACATATTGAAACCATAAATTGATCGTCATACTAGATTATAAAAAAAATATTTTCTAAGCGGCGCATGCAGCAGCAGTGAATTAATTTTGATTTCAAAATCAGTGAAGTGTTATAATGAAGCACTAAGTGAAAAAGTGACTGGTTAAAAGTATATTTAATAAAAAATATAGTGAATTAACTTTAAAATCAAAATTAGTGAAGTATCATAAAGAAGCGCAACAAACATACTCGTATAATAAAAAAACTTTAATTAAAAGACAAACTCGTCCAAATTCTCCCATAATCATTAATAATGATGATGATGAGCCGACCACCAGTCCAAAAAAAAAAAAAAGATCAGTCAGGAAGCAGAAGTAAAAAACAAAGAATAAACAATGTAGCTCAAAGGGAGGGTGATGATGAAATGCTTTTTAACCTGAAACATTTTACAACAAGGTTCAGTGCATGAGAAACAGCTAGCTGAAGTTGACGATACCCCCCCCCCCCAGGAGGCTTTCAGTGAGCTGGAAGAACGTTCCAAGAAAGAGATAGTAGATGGGCTATCTTATATTTTAAATACATGGAATTAACCATATGCAAATTAGAACATATTCCAGTAGGCTCACATATATAAAATTGCCTTCAGCCATGATAGCAAAAACGGCGACAATTAATGTCAAAAACAACGCTTTATTTTGCTTTAAATGGTGTACGTTGGCCGCAATCGCCCATAGAAGTGATTCTATGAGGGGTGTGACAAGTAATGTCGTTACCCACTCGTTTTTCTCTCCCCCTAAGTCACGTAAACGTTATGTTAATAGCATAAGGGTGCGTCAGTCTAGTGAGGACATGCATATATGGGACTATAACTAGGAAGTGTTTCTTTTTTTTTTTGGTTTTCTTTTCAGATAATCAATGGAGGACAATAACTTAACCGAGGAAATGAAACGGCATGCAGTGATCGTGGCTATTCACGCAAATCACAGCGATTTGGAAATAGCAAATTTTTTGAAAGTCGCCCTATCATTTGTTTATAGAGTTCGCCAAAAGTTGAAAGCTTGCAATGACGATGTGGAAACTGCTGCTAAGCGCAAAAGCCGTGAAACCGGTCCACAGAAACTTCGGACAACGGAATTTGTCACCCAAGTTCAGAGCATTATTAATGAAGACCCTTCGAAACCAATAAGAGCCATATCGAGAGACCTTCATGTTTCTGAATGCACTGTTCGTCGTGCATCCACGAAGACATTCGATACAAGCCATATGTGATGCGAAGAGGTCAATTTATATCTGAACAAACGAAAGACCAACGTGTCATTCGTGGAAAAAGGCTGTTAAACAAGTTAAAGCACCCCAAAACTCCGAACATGCTTTGGTTTTTTTCAGATGAAAAAAATTTTGACCAAGATCAAAAAATAAACCGAAGGAACGACAGACGACAACGGCTATGTTCGGATCCTCAGGAGGTCCCCCATGTCATGCATGGTTTTGGGAGTGATAAGCAGTGAAGGACATGTCATGCCGCCCCACTTCTTTCCTCAACGACTTCGGGTGAATGCAGCTGCTTACATTGAGGTGTTACGAACAGTTAAGCCTTGGATAGATAACGTACGCGATGGAAAACCATACGTGTTCCAACAGGATTCTGCTCCCTCACATAAGGCCACGACGACGCAAGATTGGATGTCTGAAAATTTGAATGATCACATTACTCCTTACGCCTCCTATATAAATAATAAAATATATAATATATATCGATATAAATTCTTTGGATTATTACTTATGGGGCGTTGTTGAAAGGGAGACTAACAAACATTCTCACAACACAAAAGCATCATTAACTGCAGCTATAACCACAGTAATGACAAATATGGACAAAGAACACTTAATTCGCGCATGCAGACGTTTCCGGCAAAGAATTGAAGCCGTTATTGATGCAAATGGCGATTTTATAGAATAGATATTTAGTTTAGGAAATAAACTAGATATAAAAAAAATTTCATTCAAATATAATAATTAATTTAGGAGTTATACATGTTTAAATTTTGAAATCAATATGTCCTCATTAGACTGACGCACCCTGTATTAGTAGAATTAAGATAACTTTGTTATTAGTTTTAAGTCTAAGTGGTAACTCCACTTACCGCCACGTCATCAAGCATATTGGAATATTTCCACGATATTCCAATAGGCTTGACAAAACCGAGACTTTATCGAGAGTAATCGACAAAGAATCGCTCTTTTTGGTTACCAACCCTCAAGGAGTTAACATCGTAAGATAGATCTCATTAGTACTGCAAATTGTCCTCATAGCTCATAGCTCATAGTTTGCTCAGTTTATTAACTAAACGTAGAGTGTCATCACAGTCAAGAGTCAAGTTCGTAGAAATGCACTTAGTGTCCACACAGTGTTCCTAAGCTTAGTGTTTTAAACGCAGGGTGTAAACCTGGCTGAAGTCCGCAGAGAGTAATCCTGGCCGTAACGCGTAAGTATAAACCTAGTTATTGTTCAAAGGGCGCAAGGCCTCGCGTGAGTGGAGTTAACGCATGCATAGAGTGCATGTTATATTGTGCAGTTATTAAATCAGCCAAATAAATCTAAACCGTTTTTATAATTTTTTTTTATAACAAAAAAACTTGCCAATCCACACTATTATAAGGTGTTGGACATCAAATCTTCAGTGATAAAGTTTCGTGGCGAGATTTTCGATTTTACAAGAATGTCATTTTCTGTGTGAGTACGTGAAATTCGAACATTCCAAAAAAATAATCCCTTATATAAGCATTAAATATATATAAGCTGAATCAAAGTGAGACACCAAAAGTAGTGGGTTCGGCCAGAGCAACAAAAGACGTCAAAAATATACATATTAATTAGTTATTATTATTAAATGGAGAGCAAAATACATATCATTATGTGTATATTCATAATATGCAAAGATTGGTGAAAAAGCAATTCACTTAAGCGGATGTTAGAGCAGAATGTTGCGATTTTTGTCAATACCAATACACCGTGGATTGGGCAAGGCACAAAAAGGAATGTGCTAAAGTTAAAACTACGTATCCAGAACCTGGAACAATTTTACAATTTAGGAATTTAGTGAAAAAGATGTCCCCACCGGTAACAATATACGTCGATATGGAGGCAGTTCTTGAACCACTGGAAATGCAAAGAGGGAGTGGAACCACTGCAATTCAACAACATAAAGCATGTGCTGTGTAGCAGGCTTACAAGTCAAACGAAGATAAGCTGTATACATTTTTTGGTAAGTTGATAATTATGTTTGACTATTATTTACTCAGGTTCATGGTGAGCCTTTTGATAACTTCCTAGTCGACCTAAAAAAATTTTGGGTTTGAGGGCATTAAATGTCGAATGTTAAGAGGTCGTATTGTGCTGAGGATTGCAGACAAAAATTTACAAAAGAATTTTCTAGAAACGGATGACCTATACGTCGATAAGGCAGTAATGACGGCTGGTGCGGCAGAACAATTATTGAAACAACAAGCGAATATTCAAAGAGAGAGAGAGAGTTCAAGTCAATCAATTGATTTAATTCAAAAGAACGCAATTTTCTTTGATTTTCATTTTGGATAAAAAAAAATTTATAAAACATTGTAATATTAAGACATTATTGAAATTTTGTAAATTGTTAAATCATTCAAAAAAATAAGCTCTGTAAATTGAAAATAAACATAATAAACAAAATAAATACCTCTCGGGAACCACATTTCGAACAACAATAAAACAAAGTATTGAAAACCAAAAAATCATAACAATATATATCCCTTGCCGTACAAAATGATACCAATCAACAGAAAAAGGATAAACCAAAGCCTTCTCTTAACCATCACAACGGATGAGTGTTCTTTATTTTTTTACGAAGTCGTCTTTAAACTATTATCTATAGCCTTCGTTACTATTGTTTAGTTAGGAGTACTTGAACAACAAAAAGATATAAGTGTCTAACATTGTGACATTAATTAGTTGAAGAACACAAATAATCTATTTATTGAATATATCTTATAACTGCACCCACTATGCAGTTCAGCATTGTATGTATCTTAATCCTCGGTACACCCAGTTGAGTTGAGTCAAATAGAATAATTTATAATGTTAGCTTTTGCTTCGCAACCAGTGTTTCCGACAGAGGGAGAATGGGTACATCTCATGAGAGTAACTATACCTTGTATTAATAATATATTAACAACGAATCAATCTCAGATATGACTAGATTCCCTAATAATACTATCTGACTATAAAGAACCTTTGGATAATCTTACTCGTCAAAATCCTTAGTTCCAAGATGATCTTCGTTATAGATCTATTCATCTAACTTACAGATTATTGACAGCAAGAACTAGATTGATGGGCTGAACAATCAGAGATCTCACTGCCAAAGGACAATTTCTGTGGGGTCTATTCGATAAACAAGTATGTAAATATCATAATTCAATGTTCGACAGTTCCTTTGACACCCAAAGTGACTATTTTATGGAGGATAATGACTTAACCAGGACACGTCAAGAGTTATCCGATTATATTAACCACTTTTTACTTGATAGAGTTCCAATGGTCAATATAAACATTCATCAGCATTTTTCTACCAATATATCAAGTAAGAATGTTCTTCATGTACCTGGACACAAACTACGCCCCATGTTAGTTCCTTTTTGTTTATTTGGGCGATGTGTATTGGGTGTAAAGCTGATTTGGTTCGATTCGATGTTTGGCGTGTGTTAATGCCACATGCGTTTATACCAAATATGATGTCAAATACAATGTCATAACAGATTGTTGCACGGGAATAATAATAGTATGTACAACAACTCTGGCAATAATCAACAGACCACTCCATCTTTTAATAATTCGTCAATAATCGATAAAACGATAATAGATGAACAAACAGGTGTTACTATCACCACTTAATTAACATTAACGAAAAAAAAACATTGTTTACATTTTTGCCTGTAAAACTGGCCAAAGGGTAATTGCTTTCATCGACGATGGGTCAAAGGTATCATTGATAGATAGCAAAATCTCTCGGCCTAAAAGGCGCGAACAGTATTTTATCATTAACGGTAAAAAATTTACAGAAACTTCAATAAGCGTAAGTTTTGAAATATCTCGTGATAAAGGACAGTCAAATAATTTTTGTTTGAAAAATGTTACAACAATGAATCACTTACAACTTTCTCCACAAAGTTTGTAAAGAAGAAAAACGCCACATATTTTTTCTTCCCACAACTGACTCGGTCATCATTGTATGCAACCCTGTTGACTCAGTGTCTTACCGAAAAAAGAACGAATGGTGCCGACTGTCCGAGCTGTAAGGCAGTCTGTATGAAAAGTGAGCAGTCAATCTGGTTCTAGTCTTCAAGTTGTGTAGATGTGTCAAAGCATAAGTACCATAAGCTTACAAAGCAAAATATATGTGCTATAAAATAATCTACTACAAGTAATTAGAAGATAAAAGAAAATACAGATTTTTAATCTCCAATATATATATATACAGAATCTAATAAATATTAACTTAAACTCTTTGTAAAATAAAAACACTAAATTAAGGGGTTTTCTAAGAGGTGTTAAGTTGAATAAGGGGCCCCCTGTGCCGACAGCTTCACCCTAGGCAGAGACATTAGCAAAAAAATTAATCCTTCACAAGTTTGCATTTAAGTATTTAAAAAAAAAATATCCTGCTTTAAAAAAACATGAATATTGAAAATTATTATGATGCTGTGCCCAAGGTACTCATTGGTTTGCCACATGTACGACTTGTACGTCCTTTAACAATAATAAATTTGGACGATACTTTTGAGTACATCAAACTCATTTGGGCAATATTCTTTTTGACTCAGATGAAAAGGCAATATGTGTGTAATATTGATGTAATACCCAATTTAGACGAAATACAAAGGCAAGTATCTGAATATTTTGCGGTAGAAGCCTTTGAAAGAACTCCTACGAAGGAGCTTGTATCAGATGATGATCAACGATCGAAAGAATAATGTGCAAAACAACTAAAATAAACTGTACTTTTTCAGTTTATAAAAATATTTTTGAAGGCATTGGATGCCCACACGGTCTTACGTATGACTATTCTTTCGTTTCACCACAAGTGTTACGCCTTTGCCGATCCAGGGCCGCCAACACCAACGAGTGGATGTGTGTGGTGAAACGAACGTTCGAGACGTGCGAAATAACGAGTTTTCGGGTGAGTGACCGAGGGATCCGCGACGTGTGGCTGGCTAGAGATTATTCTTGGTTCAGATGTGATTTTTCAAGAAGTAAAACTGTCGGTGGATGAATCTTTCGTTTAGCGGTTCTTTTTTTTCTTTACTAATGATATTCTGTGTGATGTGTGAAATTAAAGAAAAGTGAAATTAAAATTGTTTGTCTTTAGGATAATAACTCATGAATTGTTAATGAAAAATAACCGAGTCAAATCTGAAATAGAAAATAGTTGTATTCTGCGTTAAAAAAAACTATATATAAATATAAATATCTAGTTTAAGTATTCAATATTCAGTATTGATTCATTCATTCATTAAGAGTCAAGCGACTCAAAATTAAATAAATATGTTAAAAATTAAAAATAAATAATAGTTTTTTTTTTAAATTAAATTATAAAACCACAACTAACACTTAAAAGCACACACTTTTGCTAATAGTGTCTCATATATCTCTCGTTTATATCTCATGTTTATAACTTATTATATATTGAAAGGATTCAAAATCAACAGTTCGTGGAATAAAGTGCTAGATTTCAAAGTGCGCGGTTAACTGAAGTTTAAAATACACAGTGCCGGTGTATATACTTTAAAACAATCGAGTTAAATCTGTTGAATAGTCATTTATGTAAATATAAAACAACATTTAAACAGTTCTTTAACATAAAAATTAGTTATATATAAATATATTTATACACACATAATATAAGATATCAAAATATATATATATTCTGTTGAGTATATATATATATATACATAATTATATACTTGGCTTTTTACAAATGAATCAATTCGTCTTAGACATTTAAGTTTTCATGTTTTGAAACCAGGCGGGGATATTAGGGAGAGAATATCAAAAAAAATTTTAATATCATTGACAAATTAAATAAATTACAATTAGAAATAATAAATGAATTATTAACGATAATACTACTTTACAGCATCTCTGAAGAGTACGAGTCATTTAGAGTCGCTATTGAAACGCAGGATAAGTTACCAAGTCCAAAAATACTGAAAATTAAACTAATCGATGAATATGAATCTAGAAAAAGAAATACAAACGAAGTATTTGATCAAATGGCCGTTTTCAGACGGGTTATCGCTACAATCAACAACTGTTTAGTAGTAAATATTCAAAATATATATATTGAGAGGCGAGTATACCAAAATTTTTAAGAGTGACAGTCATTGTAAAATCCAATTATTGTAATTATTTTAAGACGTTATATATATTAATAATTCATTCGTAATGGCAAAATTGTACCCATCTCCTCCACGAGACACATCGAATAATTTAAATTCTCAAATTATTGACCTAATTAATAATTAGAAGACAATGAAATTAATGATAACATAAGCGCAAGATATAATACAAACATAAACACTAATCTACACAATTCAACAACATACAACAACATCATCTACACCTGTTAGAGAAATTTTTGCTAGCTCAGTTAACACTAACCTTACCAAGCCCGGTCAAATGACCAATTTCAAAAATTAATTTAAAATTATCAACTGATTATTTGTTCCTTTGTTCATTTCAGTTTATATAAATTCTTAAATTATTAGATTTATCAATTTGTCAACTTTTTTAATTTTTTATTTGTTATTTTCACTGATAAATATTCATTTCCTGGCTTCGCTTACCGCGACCGGTCATTTGACCGGTAAATAAATTAAGCAGCAACGGAGTGTTATCGCAAGTTCATTATCTTAAAAAAAGCAATTGAACAGTTAGATTTGCTAACGGTAATTCTCAAAAAAATCTGTAACACATATCTAAACGACGCAGTCGATACAAATCTAAAAAATCATTCTCAGTTTGAGTTCCACACTGTACGCGCTGTAGAAAATTCAAGCACAAATAGTAAAGAAATTTCATACTACTCAGTAAAAATATTTTTTTATCCCTAAATATGTCCGAACGACTTGAGAGAAAATTAATGAAAAAAATACAAAATATAAGTGAAGCTAGGTCAAGCGGGGAAAATTGTGAATCTGAAAATATGCAAATTGAAAGTGTGTGCGTGTCTGATAATAATGATGAAGAAGAATATATTTTGAATATTCGAAGAAGTCTTAAGCGCAGAAGGATTTTATCGGATCCCGAAAGTGAGAGTAGTCAAAATTCAAACGAGAATACTGAAGAAGCTCTTGATGGGACTGTTTGGGAAAAAATAAAAACAGGCTCTGCAATCGGAAGACTTCCATATAATTTCAAAGATAGAAAATTATTTTATATAAAAAATAAAGACATTATCAGACAGATGACTGTCACTCGTCAAAAAAGTTCTTCTAGAACATATAAATTATATCATATTACTATTAAATTGAAGTAAGTGTTAAGGTGTAACTAAGAAAAATAATTGTTATACTATATATATTTGTATGTTTTTGTTTGCATTTATAACAGCAACATTGGACGACACAAAAAATTAAAGAAAAATAAAAAATGAAGTTCTTGACGTAACGGCGTCGAATACCAAATGAAAAATATTTATTAATAACTAACATTAACATATATTGGGCCCACGTTGTATTAGACATCAAAAACCGATGTACAGAAAAAATGTAAAATTTGAGTAGGATACCGGTGCTATGTGCAATATTTTACCTTTTAAATATGTAAAAGATTTAAATATTATTTTAAAGAAAAGTTCTGAAAAACTTGTTGCATATAATGGTAGTGAAATGAAAAGTCGTGGTACGGTGAATCTTAATTGTATTGTATGTGGCAAAAACTTTACCATACCAACTAAATATATGTACATGATTTAATCATAGCCTCAAACAATAAATTTGCGCTGAATCAAATTAAAAACATTTGAATTGAAAGATCTTGGTTGCATAAAATACTGTGTGGGTTGGTATTGAATTTTCCCACAACACGGAAACCAACACTATAACGTTACTTCAACCACAGTACATACATACAACAGTTACTAGAAAAATTCAATATGTCAAAATGCAAGCCGGCTAGTACTCCACAGAATACTAGTAGCAAATTATGTAAAGCAATGTGCTCTAAAAGTGAGGAAGAACGGCAAGAAGCTAAAATTTTACCCTAACTATGATGTATTTAGCCGTCTCTACTACACCGGATATAGCTTACAGTTAGCATCTTGAGGCAGCACAATTCATGCTACGGAAAGGAACCTTGTACCGCAGCTAAACGTGTCCTCCATTACCTTAATATGTAGGCATAAAGTACACAGCAAGCAATAAATTCGTCGAAGACTTTGCAGATGCAGATTGGGGAAGTAACGTTGTGAGGACGAAACTGCGCGCACACTTTCGCCCTCCACTGTGATTACCGTTATTATTTTTTTTCCTCTTCTTTGCCGCTGTGTTTTGTTCTCTCTCTCGTCGGATGGTGACTGGATGATAGGCAAAAGGAAGAGAAAAATACTCACTCTGATACGGAATGTTGAACTCGTCACATCGAAATTACTTATTAAATCTTAAGATATTAAAAATTTTACTGTGATAGTGGAAATAGAATAAAGGGACTTGAATCATTTCCTAGTTTACAAAACTAATTATATATTATAATAATCTGTTAAAGTTTAGTGAATTAATATTGTGTCAAGAAGAAGAAGTCATCATTGGAGTGTACGTTGTTATTTGTCTTGTTCAAAAAAAAAAAAAAAAGAGAACAAAATCAAACAAAACCGTGGAAGGTGGTTAAATCTGAAGTAAAGTAATAATAGAATAAACTGACCAGGTGAGTCACCGAGAGGTGTCCTTTACATTTCTTATATTATCATTCTCCCCCTCAACGAAATAAAACCCCAATCTCTGAGACTGTTTGCCCTGGAATAAAGCAAAATATCCGGTAGGATCGTCCGTATGGACACTTGTTAGACATTACTCTCAGCCCCAGACCTGTGTTTGACGAAAGGTGCCGCACTTACAGTCCTTAGTCACACAGAGACGAATTAAAGCGTCGTGGTCTCAACAAAAATAAATTATACTGTTGGACGAACGCTGAGCCATTGGGCCTGACCATTGGGCCAGCATAGAGGGGAAATCCCGTCCTTGCAACGTTAACGATCGAAAGTCTTACGCAGGTAGGAGTCTAAAAAGCAAAAAACGGTGGCGCTTTTTAGCACTGAAACTGAATATATGAGTTTGTCAGATGCAGTTAAAGAAGGTTTATTCTTGACAAAACGTATAAACTGCATTGAGAATCTTGGACTTTATCAAATAAATCTGTAAGGAAAAAATTATGTAACAAATATTTAAAACCTTCCTATAAAGCTTATGTATCATTTGAATTCATATATTATTTTGAGTTTGTAATAAGTGGAGCCATATTTGAGGGACAGTGCTAAGTGTGTCGCATACTTCTATTGAAATATGACCACACCTTGAATTCTATTTTACGTTGTAATTTCATTCTTTTTGTTATTGTACATATTATTAATAAAACGAACAAAATCACTGGACTCGCAGTTGTTAAAAAACCCTCAAGAATGGCGACCATAGCCATCAATATTATTCCATTTAGCCGTGTGTGGGTACATAAAAGAAATGTTCCACCAAAGTCTGGTTCGACCCAAAGTCAGATGTTTTCAACGTTTTTTATGGCGCGATGGTAACAATAGTAAAATACATAAATGCTCATCTCCGCCATTACACAAGCCGTTGATACATCCATAGAGGAGGGCTACTCTAGAGGCAAACTGAAACGTTCTAGACATGTATGTCAGTGTATTGTTGGCCCTCTCACGTGTAAATTTCCATATGTTTATTAAACTATACTTACAAATAAATATTATTTCATCAACGACTTTTTATTATAATATCAATAAAGCATCTTTAATCGATAGTAATATTAAATACAACATCTGTCCATTTTGCAAAGTGAAGTACATACCAGCTGAGACAAGTTATAACCCAATAACAAGTGTAGAGTTAATTGTTAAGACTGACACAGCTGTGGATCTGCACCACCAAGGTAAAATAGAAGCAGCTAGTGATTTAATAGATCTAGCAAAGTTAATAGCATCTACATTTGACTCTGATATCAGTCCAATTGTGCACAGCATAATATCAATATGTAGTTCCATTAAAGATGGCCCATCTGATACCATTTGTGACTGCTCAAGATTTGGCTGACAAATTAAATGTCCCTACCACTAAGAAGGAAGAGTTTATCAGATGTATAGAGGTCACTGAAAAAAACCATCTGAGATGCCGCATACTCTAGTTGATGATAAATATGTCAGTGCTATGTCTGTTCAAACATTCATAAATGACAATATATCAGTAGCATTTGATATGACTAGCTTAGTAGCCGAATTCACAAAAGCTTGTCCTGACACTGATGCTAGTTTTATGTATGGTGGCCAATATAAGTGTTTACATTTTGCATCTGACATATGTTTTAAAATAGGTCCACAAGCACGTAGGTTGAAGAAACCTGATAATGACAAGTGCTGGAGATTTAGATTTTCCTCAGAATCTTTTGGTAGTGTGAATACAATATTTGTTTCAACTTATAAGAATTCACCGCCCCCAGCTCGTGAGTCCGCTGTAAGAGATAATCAAATGTTTTTGACAATGAAGCAAACTGGCTTCATATCTGTCCACATATTAAATAAACTAGTACCAATATGTTTAGAAATGGGTCACACATTAATGACCCCGCTAGCTGGTGCCATATTTACAAAGAATGACATAAGGGATGCAGCATTGTTATATGAAGCTGGTCAACAAGGGACTGAAGAGGAGAAAATAGCACGCTTCATTAGAAAAGTTAATGCAAGCTGTCAAACAGGTGCTCAATATTGAAGTGAATCTGTAAAGAAGAAAAATGTCGCAGCATTTTCCTTCCCACAGCTGTTCGTCAACTTCACCACACTGGTGTACGCTATTAACGATCCAGGGCCGCCAACACTAGCAAGCGGCCGAGTGTGGTGAAACGAAGTTTCGAGAAAGAGAATCGGCGATAGAGAGAGAGAGAGCGGCCGAGGGTTCTCGGGATAGAAATCGAGAACAAGAATTCATTCTGCGTGTAGTGTTCAAGGCGATAACGTTTGTGCTAGGCTGGCGGAATCTTAATCGCTATAAGATTTAACAATTAACAGTTGTATTGTAAGTAAGTGCTAAACAGTTTGTCAAATATTGATTTAATGAAATAGTGCAGTAATTAAATAAACAATTTCCAACGTAAGAAAAAAATCGTGATTTAACTGAACCCTGGTGCCGACGGTTATAGCCCGGCACGTACAGGTAAATTTATATTTGCTATAAATCTGAGATTGAAATTTCAGCAGTTGCCTGTGTTTAAGCTGTTAAAAGCATTAAGGACAAACGTGATCAGGAATCAATATATAATAAGACAATTAAACAATACTTAGCATGTAATAAGAACTATGACATGGTCAAAAAAAAAAAATTTAATTTGGGCAAAAGTCGCTCAATAGCTCCTCCCGTAAAAATCTATTTACCTGCTACAAAAATTTATCTAAATTGGTATTTGGAACAAATAGTTGTAATTACTCCATTCATCGATGCAAAAAAATCAAAAATCTGGAAGAGTTTACCATGACGCTCACAATTTACAAAACATATACTATTAGAATGAATCATGTACTTGCTTCTCCTCGCGCTTGTAAGTACATGTGGAGGGTATTTAAATTTAGACCGAGCCAAATTTAGTTTTTATAACCTGCACCACTTATGGAAAAGGATATATAAGTTTGTACGGATGTTTGTAACTCCATCCTTGCAAAATTGTGCACATACATGTTTTAAGATATTTCAATGATTATCCGATTATAGATAAATACTTAATTCTTAAAGTAAATCTTGGCGCAATCTACAATATATATATACAAGGCTATCTATTTTATGGTTTCAAGGCCGTGTTGGCGTGCCTGATATGTCAGGCGTTTACGTTTCGGCGTCAATTGACTGCCGAGATCATGTGCTTTGGCATCACTGGACTTTTTTTGTGGGGCTATGCGAAAGACCCTGTTTATGTGGATAAACCTCAAACTTCAGAGCATTTATAAGCCAACACGTGTCAAGTTATAGCTAAGATACCATCGCAAAATAGACAACCCTGTATAAACTCTATAAAAGTTATAGTAAAGTATTTCGATTAGTGTAAATGTAAATGATATGAATTATAAATTTATATTGTATTTTTTTGTTAATTTTAAAATTTTCCTCCACTTACATATATTATGATAACTCCTCACACATAGGCCGACGTCTGATCATTCATAATGTGAGAATAAATTGATGATCGAAAAAACCACAACAAGTGAATTCCAGAAATGCGTGTGACCATTCGTTCTTATCATCGTTTAGGTCTTCTGTACTCATGTTTGAGTCGAGCGTAACTTTTCTGGATCAATTGGATCAAAATTTGAGGTGTCTGTAGGATGTTCAATCTTTGGAATATATGGCGCTATCTGTCGCCTCATATCAGCAAAATTTACGCCTTTAAAGAATTCGTGTGCTTTCACTTCGTCGGCCTTCTTTCCCAAACGTTTATCGGCCGAGGAACATAAACGCAAAATAAGGTCTGTCGCTTCACGACTTAGTTTTGCTTGAGCTGGTATGTGCAAACTTTTCTCCCAATTTATAACCTACGATTTGAGAAAAGATAAAAGACCACGTTCGTAAGAAGATTTTAATGTCAAAAGTGAAAAGTATTGAAAAACACCTTTTGTTGCGTTTCAACTGGTGTGTTTGCTAGAAATGGAGGTTGTCCCACCAACATTTCATAGAGTATTACACCAACACTCCACCAATCGCACAATTGTGTGTAACCGCTACGCTCCAATACTTCAGGCGCTATATAATTGGGCGTTCCTACCAACGAATGAGCCAATACTCTCTGGTGGTCTCGCATTCTTCGTCTGCATCAAGATGAAATAATTTTCAATGTTTTCAATTTTCTTAGCGCGTTGCCACTTACCTCTCCAACACAGTAGGCTTTCTACCATTTTCACTGTAATCTTCCCATGGTTCCATTGAATCTTGTCTTGCATGATTTACTATTAAAGCAAAGAGAATTTAATTGAAGAACTTACAATATATTTTCCATACCCACCACCACCCCAAGGTTAAGGTCAATACGGCTGTAACGCCCGGAAGGAGGCATCGGAAACCCACGAAGTACTATATAAATTCTGAACCAGCAGTCAATGTATACATGTCCGTCTGTCTGTTCGTCTCGTTTTTAAAGAATTTTCCATATTAGTCTCTTGGAAACTCTTGCTTGCGGCGGTGGTGGGTATTAAAGATTTGGTATAGCTCAAGTTCAGTTTTTTACTTGTTTTTACTCATGGAGTGTACGTACCGTTTTCCTGATAGTATTTTGAGTTATGAGTCCATCGAAAACCGGTACATAAGCCAAAGTCTGTTAATTTAATATGGCCGTCTCTATCAATTAATATGTTATCGGGTTTTATATCCCTGCATAAAAGATAATCCAACAATTCAAAAATTGAGTTAATTAATGCAAAGGATTTGCTTACCTGTGAATAAAACCCATTTTGTGTACGCTCTCAACGGCGCAAGTCAGTTCTGCTATATAAAATCGAGCCAATGGCTCCTCAAATATACCCATTTTAATTAGGAGAGACATTAAATCGCCGCCTGCAAAAGCATTTCAAAAATATTTGTTATGAATTTAATTAGCACAGTAGGCAGAAAGCAAAAAGCTTTACATACTCGGTACATAATCCATTACGAAATATAAATTATCCTTATCCTGGAAGCTATAGTACAACTTGACTACCCAATTGTTGTCAACTTCCGCTAGAATGTCACTGATCTATCTGATTTTTTCGGAATATAGAATTTGAATGCTTGAGGTGAATACTGCCGGATGCTACATTCTTTGCGTTCCTCCTCTTTCTCTTTGGAAAGCTTATTACCTTCAGGTAGAGGGAAGGAATACTTAATATCATTGCTATATTCAGATGGAACGGATTTACTTGTAAAAGCTCTGGCTGCAGCCAATGATGAAAACATCTGTGATTTATCAGGCCCAGTTACAAAACTCGAAAGATTTTTGCGATCACATTTAGGTAACGCTCCCGTCACTGCTTCAGAATGTAATTCTTTGAAGACTTTTTCCTCGGTCCTTTTTAATTTTTTTGTTTTCTTTATAACCGTTTACTAAATATGCTTATAAGAGGTGTCTGTGGTTCTTAATTATCGAATAGATCGTTTACTACGTTCCAAAATTCATTATCTAAAAAATATTTAATAACTTATACTCCAACTATACAATAACAAAATATATGTGACATAAAGATATTGTATTTAAATTCAGTTTTAATAAATGATTATAATATCTTTGGATTGTAACATATGACTATAACTCGTCTGTTTCATCTCCTCAAATTCGCCTTTAAATCCTCATTATATTGTATATAATTTGCACACACAATTTATGGATTCAAGAAACTAATTAGATAGTTTCGACATATAATTTGAAGACCAAGACTTACCATTAATTGATTTTGATTGGTGCATATGGCAGCACTTCCAATGTTACTGATATATATATTATTATTGGTATATATATTATATTACTATATATATTTATAATTGACATAAAATGTTGAATAACGGTCAATGAAATACTTTGTTCTACGATTTATTTTAAAATGGCGCCATCGCCAGCACATGGTGATAAAATTATTAAAAATTATGTGAATGGTTACAGGATCAGAATGTTCAGTGAAAAATGTAATTGCAAATGCAACGAGTTTCGTATTTATGCTATTCTAATGCTTATGACATTAATTTCTTTAGCGCTGCAAGTTAACAAATCAGGAAACACATACTCTACAGCACATCCTCACTGCAATCATTTACCGTTGAAAAAGTAGTCATTGTAAAAAAATAAACAACAAATATATATTTTGTGTGAAAATATTTTATTTGATTTTAAAAAGTTTTCATTAGAGCTGATTTATAATGGCTGGATACGAACTCATATTATATTGAATAATATTATATTTATAATATAAATTAAATATATGTAAATTTTACACTTGTTTAAAATTGTAGCGGTACAAAGGTAATGTTTTGTAAAGGTTATAAAGTAAAGTTTATGTGTTCGAAGGGAATGGCGTTGCTCAAGGCAGTCAAAATGCTAGGGTACAATAAAGTAATTTTGACCTTTATTTCATTAACAATTAATTTAATTAATTGTACGTAAGCCGCCTTACTATGTAGATTATTTTTAGGAAGATATTTTATTATGATATTTTAAACTGGCCAGCTTAGTGGTTTTTTAGTGTTAGATTGTAAAAATATAGTTGAATGCGTAATCGTCACGTCCGTCACTGGTTTGTTAACTTAACGTCAATGAAAAAAATTAATAGAATTCTGAAAAAATATAAGGATGTGGTTGGAGATGGAAAATTTGTAGTAACAAAAGCTTTTGTAGGATAAATTTCCTTGAAAAAGTGTTTGTCATCCATATTAATAATACAGTCCTAATGTCTTAAATAATAATCAGAATAATTAAAAGTTTTTCTTGGCTGAATTGTTGTAAATCTTTGTATTTTGTAGAAATACCTCGTGTCCGTTGTTTCGGGTCGGACGTGCATTTCGTATGCTTTCTATACCGCGTTTTACAAAAAAAGTTTTATGTTGTTTTTATGATCCTTTTATATTTTTGTGTTTATGGTTTAATACTTGTGTAAAAAGTATCATTTGTATAACTGTTATACATCTATATATACAAGAATTTTGGATAGTCGTTGTCTCAGTCGATTAGGAGTTGTAATGTTCGATTATACCACATTGAATGTGTGAATAAAACGAGAACAAATTTTTGGACGTTGTTCGATACTTTATTATATTATAATCGTCATCGTACTGCTGAAACTTGGTCCGAACTATCTTTATACCTCTTAATACAGAATGTCTAAACTTGGCAGTTTAGCAGATCGTGTAAAACTGATCTTAGTCCACTCCAACAGTGAAAGTTCCAAAAGAATAATTGAAGTACCAGTACCAGAGCCCATCATCCACTCAATCTTTAGAATAACTCTGTTATTAGGTTAAGTACATATTCTTGGGGTAAATCAGCAAAACATTTTTAACAAATAACAGAGTCTTTTTAAACTGAGAGACTGCCGGGACGTACTGCATGCTTCATACCCATTTGATTAATCAGACTAATTCAATAAAATTTACAATTAATGCCAATTTTAAATGAGGTACTTTTGGTGAAAGCCACGTATTCGGAAGCCTCAAAATGTGCATTGAAGCTGCCTAACAAAATATTCAATTATATTCTTTTTTGCTTGTTTTTTATTTATTTGATTTTTGTGTGCAACGAATATAAAATTAAATTATAGTATTGTGTAAGGACAACAATTACTATGTGAAAAAGATAATTGACAATTTCAATTCATAATTTGTTTACTTAAATTTTGTTTGTTTATTATTCGATAATCTCCTTTACAGAGCCAAAAACTGCACACTGTAAGCGAGGTCTCGCATTGAGTGCATGGTATTTTAATATTTACATAATTATTTTCTTCTAAAATTAAAAATAGTGTTTACTAATCTTTTAAAATAATCGTTCAAGTGTGACTTTAAAGCATAATTAATTTTAAGTATTTTTCTGGAGAAAATTAGAATGATTTGAAATGGGAAAGATTAATTTGTTTATGTGCCAAACTATGTTTGAGTGTTGGTTCAGTTTGTGACCTACATATTACGGTTTGTATCGTATATATATATATATATATATGTACAACAAATACTCCAAATAAAAAATTATACACTAAAAAATTAAATATGAATTATTTTCTATATACATGTATAGGCATAAGTGTTTTACAATATATTTCTTTTGTTTTGTTTAATTCTATGAAAGGCACTATTTTGCATGAGGCTCAACTTTGATTTAAGGCAACTGCATTTATATGCAATTTTTATATTGCATATAACTGCATTACTAATATCCATTGTTATGTGTGTGTTTGTGTGTATGCATTAAAGAAATAAAATCTTAAGGTTTTCGTTTCCTATAAGAAATCTAAAGCATTACGAATCGTAGAAACATTTCACTAGATGCAATATAAGGATATTCGTAGGCAGGTAGGTATTACACTTTATGGTTTTTGCTATCGAAAGATCAATTTGATTCAAATTTTAAATTCGTATCCAGTTGTGCTTTTTATCCGGCGAGCCTGCTTTGTTTGCTTTACAGCTATTTGTCGTATATGGCGTTTCAGCAATTTTCAATACTCATATGATTTTGTATACGTATGGAAATAATAGACCAATAATATCAAAGCAAAACGTTCATGCATATAAGACCAGCTTATGGAAAATTGTACATGTTGTTTAGTACCATTCGGTTAACGGTAATATTAAAGCACACAACAGTATTAGTTTATCATGTTTTGTTGTATCTACTCAGCCTGCTGTAATAGATTGATACCATGTTTTATATAAAGTATAATTTTGTTTATCGAATTTTCATATTTGCAGCGCGAAATTACATTTAAAAATTTAATTTGAATTATCTTAAGATGAACAATTCTTCTACTTTTCTCTAACAAAAGCACTAATGCTTCATAATATATTACCAGAATTATGTATATCTACGTATAGATGAGCTAGAATGAAGTGATTTTAAAAGCAGCTGTCATTTTGGGGTAACTGAAAAATATGACCGCTTCCACTTTGACATGAGTCAATTTGAATTTGCTCCAAAATGAATATTTCCTCATTTATGTTAAAAAATCGTTCCCGTTAAAAGGGTAAAAAAGATTTGTGAAAAAATTTTTCTAAATTTTCAATCAAGTAAACATAAATGGAAAATACGTTCCTGCTACGTTTTGTAACGTTAATATATAAAATAAACATTTGCTGCATATCAGCTGATTGCGGTCACTGGCTCTTCTATATTCTAGTTCAGTCTAGATAATAAACTGTTTTGCTAGTTATAATGCTTTTTTCATATAAAACTCACTTTTCTTTAGGCGACAACTGAGGCTTTCATTTATAATTTTAATTTTTTTCTTAATTTTTTGGCAAATAATTGAACTTAAGGTCCTAAAAGCAACTTCCTTCATTAGTAGGTTCCACAGGATTTAACAAATAAAGTCTTAATTAAGAAACAATTGATTGATTATAGATAAATACGTAATACGAGGACATAATCTAAAATATGCATATATATAGCCTAGTCAAAGACTATAGTAGTAGTAGTAGTAGTATAGTAGTCTGAATTGGTGTAAATGTAGATGAAATGAGTTATAAATTAAAATTGACTATGTATCTTGTTTTATCATTTCTAAAATTGTACGACTCCTCCACTTAGACACGCCACTTACTTAAATCATGAGAACAGTTCACACATAGACCGGCGACTGATCATCCATCATGCTAGGATCAAAAAAACGTCGAAAAGTAAATTCCAGAAACCCGTGTGACCATCCATTCTTATCACTATCGTTTAGGTCTTCAGTACTCATGTTTGAGTCGGAGCGTAACTTTTCTGGATCAATTGGATCAAAATTTGAGGTGTCTGTAGGATGTTCAATCTTTGGAATATATGGCGCTATCTGTCGCCTCATATCAGCAAAATTTACGCCTTTAAAGAATTCGTGTGCTTTCACTTCGTCGGCCTTCTTTCCCAAACGTTTATCGGCCGAGGAACATAAACGCAAAATAAGGTCTGTCGCTTCACGACTTAGTTTTGCTTGAGCTGGTATGTGCAAACTTTTCTCCCAATTTATAACCTACGATTTGAGAAAAGATAAAAGACCACGTTCGTAAGAAGATTTTAATGTCAAAAGTGAAAAGTATTGAAAAACACCTTTTGTTGCGTTTCAACTGGTGTGTTTGCTAGAAATGGAGGTTGTCCCACCAACATTTCATAGAGTATTACACCAACACTCCACCAATCGCACAATTGTGTGTAACCGCTACGCTCCAATACTTCAGGCGCTATATAATTGGGCGTTCCTACCAACGAATGAGCCAATACTCTCTGGTGGTCTCGCATTCTTCGTCTGCATCAAGATGAAATAATTTTCAATGTTTTCAATTTTCTTAGCGCGTTGCCACTTACCTCTCCAACACAGTAGGCTTTCTACCATTTTCACTGTAATCTTCCCATGGTTCCATTGAATCTTGTCTTGCATGATTTACTATTAAAGCAAAGAGAATTTAATTGACGAACTTACAATATATTTTCCATACCCACCACCACCCCAAGGTTAAGGTCAATACGGCTGTAACGCCCGGAAGGAGGCATCGGAAACCCACGAAGTACTATATAAATTCTGAACCAGCAGTCAATGTATACATGTCCGTCTGTCTGTTCGTCTCGTTTTTAAAGAATTTTCCATATTAGTCTCTTGGAAACTCTTGCTTGCGGCGGTGGTGGGTATTAAAGATTTGGTATAGCTCAAGTTCAGTTTTTTACTTGTTTTTACTCATGGAGTGTACGTACCGTTTTCCTGATAGTATTTTGAGTTATGAGTCCATCGAAAACCGGTACATAAGCCAAAGTCTGTTAATTTAATATGGCCGTCTCTATCAATTAATATGTTATCGGGTTTTATATCCCTGCATAAAAGATAATCCAACAATTCAAAAATTGAGTTAATTAATGCAAAGGATTTGCTTACCTGTGAATAAAACCCATTTTGTGTACGCTCTCAACGGCGCAAGTCAGTTCTGCTATATAAAATCGAGCCAATGGCTCCTCAAATATACCCATTTTAATTAGGAGAGACATTAAATCGCCGCCTGCAAAAGCATTTCAAAAATATTTGTTATGAATTTAATTAGCACAGTAGGCAGAAAGCAGAAAGCAGAAAGCAAAAAGCTTTACATACCCGGTATATAATCCATTACGAAGTATAAATTATCCTTATCCTGGAAGCTATAGTACAATTTAACTACCCAGTTGTTGTCAGCTTCCGCTAGAATATCACGTTCAGCTTTTACGTGCGCTACCTGATTTCGCTTGAGTACATCTGCCTTGCGTAACGTTTTCATCGCATACAAATGATTGGTGGTGTCAATTTTGCGCACAAGTGTAACTTCCCCGAATGCACCCACACCGATTGGTTTAATCTTCACAAACATGCTCTTATCCATTTTCGCCCGTTTGAGCCGTATATAATTGCTTTCCTTTTGGTTTAGCATCTTGCGCATTTCGACTTGCGTTTGTGTATTCAAACCGATTTTGAGCATCTCCTTTTCTAGCTGATTTTTCCGGAACGTACGTTGTTTGTAGGATTTTAAAACATTTTCGATATGTTGCTCCATATAGAATTTGAATGCTTGAGGTGAATACTGCCGGATACGACATTCTTTGCGTTCCTCCTCTTTCTCTTTGGATACCTTTTTGCGTTCAGGTATGGGAGAGGCATGCTTGATCTTCTTGCAATATTCAGAGGGAACAGATTTACTTGTAGTAGCGGTGACTGCTGCAGTCAATGATGAAGACGTCGGCGACTCACTACTTCCAGTACTTCCTGCATTATTGTTGGTATTATTTTTAGATGGTGGCATTGGTGGACCTAAGTTATTGCTGTTATTAACAATTTTAGAACCCGTCAGCCCATTGGTTCTGCCATCTAACCCATTGTTATTGTTATTGATAGTGGAAGCGGAATTAGCGTTGTTGTTGTCGCTTTTAACTGAGTGTACCGTTACTGAAGGCGTTAGTCGGGCGCTTTGATATGGAGGCGGTGGTGGCAATTGTCGACTACCACTCATCACTATAGGTTGTTTCGGTTGTTGTACAGCGACCAAGGCTGCAGCTGCCCTCAGTTGAGCCTGCAGCTGTTGCTGCTGCTGAATAGTCACGTGTTGTTGCTGTTGATGTTGTGCCGCTTTCGCCTGCATACTCTTGGCATATGAAGGGGGTTCAATGCAAGGCGGTTTACTCATGACTGTACCGTTTAGTGCATTCGCAATGAGTGGCGGTGTTGTCGGTGTAGGTGGGGCTGTTTTATTATTCACTGAATGACTTCCTGCAGTTGCACTGCTGGCCAGTAGAGGCGGATGTTGTTGTTGCTGAATAATAGCAGCTGATTTTTGCGGGTAAGATGGTGGTGCAGAGAGGATTTGAACCGGTGAATTGCATGATGAAGCGGTTAGTGGTGATTGAGGGGCTACGGCCGTTTGCAAGATGGGTTTCTGGACTTGTGTTGACTTTACGCTTTGCATTATAATGGGTTGCTGAGTACGGGAAGGATAAACACGTGGTTGAGGACGAGCCACCGAAGAGGGTTGTAATAGTGGCAAAATTGCATTATTCGTTACAGTAATTGGACTGGGTGATCCGGCTGAGGTAGCCGAGTATATTCCACTACTTGGGGATTTTCGGTAATCAGATTGAGACTGCGTGGGGGATTGACGAGACTGTATAGATGCTGTATAACTGGGTGGTGGTGCTGATGTAGGTACCATTACGGGTTGTAGGGGATACGGCGGTGGAGGCTCTATTGCTCCTCCACCACCACTGCCCTGATACAAACTGAGTGCTTTCATTTGTTGTGACAATTGTTGTTGAGCCTTAATGCCGTTTTGTGGGATAACAGGCGATGTCCCTCGGGTAGGATTCGACGTTATATTTGGCGGACGTGTTGTAGCTGGCGAGCGTCGTTTGTATATTTGATTTGAAGGTGGAGGAGGCGGAGGTGTGGCTGAATTTCCCGTTGTAGGATTTCTCGGTGGGGGCGCTGGAGGAGCTACATCACTGTAATTCGAGGGTGACGGTGAATATTGCCCCGTACTGGCTCGGCTCACACTCGAAATCGGCTGGTGCGAATGTGGACTGTCTGATCGCGAACTGCCCGCCCCTGAATCCAAGGCTGGACTACAACGAAGATAATTGATTGGTAGCTCACGTTCAATACTTGCTTTCCGATTTAATTTCGGTGGAATAATGCCAGGCGGTGGCAATACCTTTGGCATGTGGCCATTGTTTGTTGTGGCCGCCGATGATACGCCAGGCGCTGTAGACGCGCATGCAGATGGAGGTGGATCCATTGACGATTTGGAGTGATGATAATCGGCAGCGTCAGTGCGCCCATTATTCGTCGCTGTATACCGCAGAGGAGTAAAATTCTAGTAAGAAGTTAAAAAAAAAAGAAAAAACCAAAAAATTCTTTACGTACGGAGGCAGAAAACAAATGAAATTATTATTCATTTAGCCTTAAAATGATCCGATTTACACCATTTTCAAAACATGCCCTTGTACTAAATTTCATTGAAATATCTTGAAACAGCGGACCGACGGACAGGCGGATATGGCTAAATCCATTGAAGTGTGTCACGATTCACGAGCAACGATTACATCTGATTTAATAGTTCGTGGTTCTCCACACCATGAAGTATGAATATGAGTAAATCGGTTCAGATATTGATGTTGTTTATATTTAAGGGGTGGATGGGGAGGAAATTTCAAATGGCTTACCTGAACTCCATTATCTTTTTGCACTTGGAATCGGGTTAAATCCTGTTTAATAGTTTCAAGTGCCTCAGCTGTATAACTATTTTTGGGGCGACCGCTTCTTCCGCCCGCTTGATGCATTCTTGAAATATCCAATAGCAGTCATATCACAATTTAACTGCTTCTTCGATCATGTCACACAAACTCAATCACCATTCACAGTTGGCAACTCAACCTCTTGTATCAAACATTAACATTGCTGCTTGGGCTGAAATCACTTCTTACCTACAATTCAAATGAATCAAATGCACGCAAAAAATTATGATTATGAAATTGTCAACATAACGTTTGTAATTAATCATACAAAACAAGGGGGTCAGATAAAAAGCAAAGATGAAAACGGCAAATATAACTGAACTTTCACAACGAGGCTATTTAGAGTCCTTCTCGTGCAGCCAAATGTAGTGCGTTTTTGTGAACGGTTATACATTCAATTAAATACGTTTCTATTTGAGATTATTCTCATAGTTATCTATACTAATATTATAAAGAGGAAAGATTTGTATTTTTGTTTTTTTGTATGTAACGAGTAAACTCAAAAACTACTGAACCGATTTCAAAAATATTTTCGCTATTACAAAACTACATTATCACTGAGTAACATAGGCTATATTTATTGCCAAAAAATGTTGGGGATCCCTGGACATTCCTACTATTACTAACCCAAGGTGTAAAAAAATTAGTCATAAAATATCTTTCATCGAATACGCTGCGGAAAGTATTGATGTTAAAACAAAAAAATGTTCTACAATATTATAGAACATATCAATATCTACAAAAAACTTTCCGAGACCATATGTCCAACTATTGTACTTATGTCACTATAACCCCTTTTTGTACCCACCATTGATAGTAATATTGCCGTATAAACATTGCATTCACATGTACCCAGACAATTAAGAAATTAAGTATTCACAATAAGTATTTCACAATATTTAAATAGTAGGGAAATCTGACAACGGCATGTGTGGATACCACTCCAGATGCATCACCAGGTTTTGGAGAGGATTTTTGGATCATTTTTTTAATGAATTTGGAATAAAAGCAACATTTATATGGAATTCTGAAAACATATGTTATGGGTCCCACTCCAAATTCTGGAGAGGATTTTTGGCCAATACTACCTGGTGTTGCGTCTGGAGTAGGACCCATAACATATGTTCTTAGAATTTCATATAAATGTTTCTTTTATTCCAAATTCATTAAAATACTAGATTTGCGGACCATTTTTTAATGAATTTGTAATAAAAGCAACATTTATGTGGAATTCGAAGAACATATGCACCACCAGGTTCTGGAGAGGATTTTTGGCCAATACTGGATTTTCGGACCATTTTTTAATGAATTTGGAATAGAAGCAACATTTATATGGAATTCTAAGAACATATGTTATGGGTCCTACTCCAGACGCAACACAGCAAAAGACATCAGAAATTAAGGCAATAAGACGGGGGCGTAACTTTTGTTTTCACTGGAGACTTTCGCCATATTTTTTTAACTTTAACCTTTGGAAAGAGGGTATATTAAATTTGTCATTCCGCTTGCAACATTCGGAAGGAAGCGTCGGAGACACCACAAACTATATATATTCTTGCTCAAGATCAAAAACTGAATCAATTTAAACAATGTCCAGACGCGTGTCCATGTATTTGACTGTTCCTGACACTCTCACGGCCGTAATTTTTGAGATATCGAGCTGAAATTTGATACACATGTGTTAGGTGTCTGCAGGCAGGTTGTAAGTAAAATCGGGCAATATCGGTTTAAAAAATTTCAGAACCTAGGGAAGGACATAGGCATCGAGAGATAACCGAATTGCACGCGGGTGAAACCGCGGGCAACAGCTAGTTATTTATAAAACAACTGCAACAATTTCGTGAATAGATGAATGCGTTTATTGCGCTCATTTCTTTTCGGTTGCTTTCTGTCCTTTTGCAAGAGCGAAGGCCAACAAAATGTTGGCGCGCTCGCTCACTTTACACCTCCATATTCAATGATTGTTCATTTTATTGTTTTTATTGTGTCTGCCACTTTGGCTTAACCAAGCACCCAACCACATCATTATTCTAGTACTAATACTAAATACTAATATTTGTGCACATAAGTAGAAATGTGTACCTACGAGAGGAGCGTAAAAATTTAATCCTATGGACCACTATGGACCACGGTGGCAATAATCGAAGGCCTCCTCCCGCGTATATATAACGACAAACACTGATATAAGTAAGATACGAGTGTGTGTGTGTGTGTGTGTGTGTATACATATTGCCGAACACTCATTTATTTTAATACCGTATAAGAGTTGTGTGTTTGTGTGAGTGCTGGGAATTTCAGCAGCTTTCAGTGTGATAACACATATGCACACTTTTTCTCCACCTGTCCCCAACTGCAAGCAGTGACTACCACTTCTACACACACATAAGCACGTCCACTCTGTTTCAAACTACTACTACTACCACCGCCACCGCCACCGTAACAACTTGAGACTATACAAGTAAGTCGGATTGAATACTGGAATGTGAATGGAATTTCAAATATTTTATCGTGCTTCGAAAATGTACGGCGCCCATATAAACAATCAACTCGGCATTGCTGAGTTATGAACAACAAAAATAACAACAAAAACGACAACACACTTTACGATCTTTCATACATTTATGTATTTTATTATGTACATACATATGTACAAGGCATGTCAGCTTTGAATATGAATATACAACAACAATAACAACAATTGATTGCGATTACTAACAATTTATACTCAACGACTTTTTTCATATATGGTGCGATGTTTGGATTTTAATCGTACACACACACGTATGTTTACAAGTATTTATAACTCCGCACTCAACCGGTCGTGGTTTGGTGTAATTATTTTCCGAATCAATAGCCACTAAGTGATCAGCATAATAATGTATTCCTGGACATAGTGTGTGAGAGTGGGTTTTTATTGTGTTGCTTGATTATGAGCGTTGTCGATTATGAAGACATCAAGACTTATTGCACTTATTGTACAAACACACGTGCACTTTCGTACAATATCAATTGGCTGAAACAAAAACAGGTGAAAATGTTGTAACTGGTCAAACGCGACCATTTAATACTGTACTTCACTTAACCTTGTTTCAATCGGACTGCAACACAAACATAACTGAGATTTTATTTCGTATCTATACCCACCGAACATTCATATACACACTTTATCAAAACATTTGGATCACATTTGAAATCTTGCCAGGCCTCATTAAGTATGGGTCTTCTTGGTCAACATCAAAATCTGAATCTATTTAGCCATCTAAACGTGTCCGTCCGTATGTTGTGAGCACTCTCACTATCGTAAATTTTGAGATATTAAGCTAAAATTTTGTACTGAAACTTGTCGCCTTTCCACCCAGATCGCGATTCAAATTGGGCAAAATCAGTCAAAAACTACGCCCACAATCGAAAAAATTCCATTTATTTTAGTCTGAAGACGCAGACACAAATTCTGAAACAAATCAACTAGTATAATATATAAATAATTTATATTGTCATTATTATTGTGCCGCTCCGCGAGATAGTCGGTAGACTTGGAACAATGCAGTTCATAATATAGTTAACGATCTAAGAATAACGCAGTCCGAGAACTAACAAGTTTACGAGTTATAGATGAGCGTGTTTGTGAGCTAAGGGAACGAAAGAGTTCACTGAACTAAAAGGAACTAAGAATACTAGTCATTTTAATAAAATAGAGAACACAACTCCAGTATTAACTATTCACCCTAGCCCAAACTTAGTTCTCATATGTGTCTTATTAAAATATATTTATACATAGGAGTGAATAATTTTTATCTATAAAACAATATGCATATATTTACAACATAAATACCTACTAGCGTAATGCATACACAAACACACACACAACCACATACAGAAATTCATTTAAAAAATGCAATTATGACGTACGGTCACCTTAGTGAAAATATTTGCAAGCATGCCTGGGAGAAGAGGTGTACAATGCTTATAAGAATGAGAGAAAAGAACAAACAAAACAGCCGAATATTATGTGTGTACGCGACAAACAAACACTCATATCCAACATGCACACATGTGTACATATTAGGCTAAGGTCGAATTTTTTAAGTTTGTATGTTTGTACCATAAACGTAACGGTAGGAGGGCACAATCTTTACGCGTTCATATTTACATGCACGTATGTCCCTGCATAAATAGTAGTGATGTAAGTTAAAGAAAACATTTCTGTAAAAATTATACGAATACACCCGACAATCTTTATATACAAACACACATCTTGTATATGGTATGCATTTTTTAATGTTTTGTTTACTGAAACGTTGCAACGATAATTTATATATAAAACCCTCCCACATATACACATGTGTGCTTTATTATTACATTTACACAACATTTTCAAATTGCTAATACTGAGAAGGTCTCGTTTCTGACACAAACGAGATTTACAAACAAAATTAAGTCTTTTGCTTAATTGGAAGTAATATTGTATATATTGTATAATATATTATATATAATGACATTCCCACTACACGCGACCAACACACAACATTGCTTCTTGTCAAATTATTAATATATAACAATTTGACTTTAAAAGATACGCAATTATAATGATTTATTATAAAAAAAGACAAAAATGTAAACAAGCGTAATTCGCATTCATATGCGAATTGAACAGTGAACCGCCTGTAATGAATAAACGTAAATTTAATTACCATTTGTTTGCGCGGTGATCCATAAAAGACAGCAAATTGAGAATATTTTTACGTTAATTTGATATTTAATATTTCAATTATACACACACATACAATCAAACTATTTTTAGTGTCGCAGAGCTTTATACTCATATGCAAGCATTCATTTATCACTTTTTAAGCATAAATATCTATTTTATTACTTTTTGCGAAACATTCTTTCCTCTTTTGTTCAATTCAACATAATTTTTGAAATTTCATTATTTTAAACACACATAGGGGTGCGATTTGATATATATATACATTTGCATTCATATATGCATTTTAATATATATATATATATATATATGTGTGTGCGTATAGATTCTTCACATTTTTTTTTTTTATTTCGACGTGCAGTAATTTTGTGTGCTTAATATGTACATCACATTCCGATCATAAAAGATGAATTGGAAGTTTTTTTTTTGCTGATTTACTTTTTCACACGGAAATACAGAAATCGCTTTTCTTCTGACAAAGAGACCACAAATTCCAGAGTCAAAGATTTAACGAGCACACACCAAATTCCAAAATGATGACTGATTAAGAGGCTAAACAACGATATACAACGAGATCATGTATATACACAAATGAACGTACTTTATGTTTCTTTTCTTAGTTTCTTTTTTCTCTTTTATGTGCTTTTATTTAAAAATATTCAATACATAAATCTAGCACCAAATATTTTTATACACATTTGAATAGATTCGAATAAGCGACACTCACATTGGTGGAATGGAAAATCACCGATTACCCTCAATTCTCAAGAATATTGAATGTAAAAGAACAAAAGGCAAATGACATTTTTCGTCTTCACAATAAGCACAAATTATCCGTTTTAATTTTATATTAGGAATTTTGTTTTTAATAATTCGTGTTAATATTGTTCTTTCTGCATATGTATGCGTTTATCTCTTAAAAGTACACAAACCAGCAATTCAGCTGCACATTCAGCAATTTCATTTTACTAGTTGTAAATTTAATATGAACGATCTTCACTAATGACAACGATTCGTTGTTAATGGAAGGTGAAGGTATTCATTTATTTAAAAACACTGTAATTTTATTAGACAAAGCACGATACTTAGAATTTCGTATTTGTTGTACTTTAAAAGGCTTCTCGCAAACGAAAAGTTCAATAATTATTGAACGACTTCAAACACCCGTTTGCACAATAAGTGAAGGTGTACACTGCATATTCAAACTAGTTGAAAGAAACTAATTTATACACTTTCAATATCAGTGCATTAGCCAATAGTAAAGTCTAGTTCAATAATTAGTAGAGTAGTAGAACTACATATAGGTAATTTCTATGCACTGCAGTATGCCAAAGATTCAAATCGTAGCTTATATTCTCAGTAAAATTTTTAGGAACTAAGTTTTTTCGGTTTATTGGAAAATAAGGTTATACGAAATAACTAATATTGAGTAATTTAATTTATTCGCAATGTGCTCATTATAGAAAAACGATGAATCTTCAAAACTCCGGCTTTAACATACGCATTTTATTTTTCGCTAAAGCACGTGATTTAGCTGGTGTCAGTGAAAGTTTGTATCAATTAAATGCGCATAATATCACAAGTAACGATTTACTGGAAAATATTTGCTGTACATACAACTTACAACTTATACGCAATAATATTATATTAGCAATTAACGAAGAATACTGCGGTAATCCACAAGAAGAGCTTTATCTTCAAGAAGGAGACGAAGTTGCTATCATACCCCCTATTAGTGGAGGCTAGTATATAGGACACAGTAAAGATGAATTACTTGCGCCTCTCTCACGAACCGCTCGATGTAGATTCTATCAATAAAATTGTTGTTGCAGAAAATTGCGGAGCTATCTCTATGTTTTGTGGTACTACACGTAATAACTTTGAGGGCAAACCGGTTGGTATAAAAAGTTAAATTTGATTTTACATTTATTTTTATTCGTGATGGTATTATACTTTCATTCTAGGTAGTATGTTTAGAGTATGAAGCTTATGAGCCTATGGCTCTGAAACAAATGCAAATTATTTGTGATGATATACGACAAAAGTGGCCAGATGTTGTCCACATAGCAATTTATCATCGATTGGGTGTAGTGCCAATATGTAAACCAAGTGTAGTGATTTCTATATCCTCACCTCATCGCCAATCATCATTGCAAGCTGTAACATTTGCCATTGACGAGCTAAAGAAACGCGTTCCCATTTGGAAAAAAGAGAAATACGAGAATAATGAATCAACGTGGAAAGAGAATAAAGAATGTCAGTGGATTAGTAATGAAAATTCAATTGAAAATTCTTAGCCTACACATAGACTAACTAGCTAAATATGTTTATATTTCCCAATAAAATAATCAATTGTTGAACATTAGAGTGACTGATGTTATTATATTTTATGCTTCTGTCCCTTCATTAGGCAAGGAAAGGTTCAATTATAAAGAAAATATTTGTGTAAACGAAGAATTAGAGGCGGTACCAAAGAATCTTATACAAATATCGGCGCCTGAGGAAGAAATAAGTCGTCGCATACGATGCTTTTTGGGAAAGAAACGAGAGGAAATCAATTTAAGTAACATATTGGATTACATAACAAAACAACCCCGTGCAGCAGAGACCGCAACAGGCAAAAATAGTCGCCATGTTGAAGATGACGGAGAAGTGGTTAGTTGTGCTCGTACAAATAGTATAGTCATCAAGCAAGAATACTCCTCATGCCATCTGAGAGGTAAATTTTGCGTCCTATTATAAACTGATTAACTTGTAATTGCACTGTTCCAGTGAGTCGTGCAGAGAATCGATTTGGACCCCAGAAACGTGATTATTTGGACAAATTAATGACTAATCGTATAGATGGCAAAAGTATTGTAAAAATAGAGAAAGATTTAGATTATACTGCAAATATGCCGCAAGCATCAACAATTCCATTTGGCGTATTGGAACGCCTAGAAACGGTGGAGGAGCATTTAAACTTACCAAAACCAGATGACAAGACAATATATCAACGCCTCAAATCAATTGAAAATCGTCTTTTATATTTGGAATCAATATCACCCGAGTACAAGCATTTTCTGGTAATGGCAACATTGAATCAACTTGAAGATGAAATATATGAATTTTGTTGTAGACTCAGGGGCCCCAGAGTAATTCAAACACCTTGCACCCTGATGTGGCCGTTATTAAGGAGGAACCTCCACTACTACTAAATCAGAAAAAAGTATGCTACACCGTCAACGACATCGATTCTATGATCGAAAGCATACAATCGTACACAGCACCTCAACCCCGCGACGAGTAAAAAAAATTACACTTATTTGTGTTTCTAATATAATCAACTATTTTAATAGCGTTTCATTTAAATGCTTTAATGTGTTTTCATTACAAAATTTTTAAAACAAAACAGGGTGCAGTTCCATGGGCACATTTTTACTTGAGTTTGCCGTTTGGCCGTTCGTCATTGCAGCCAATCAGAATTTATATTTTAATACGAGTAATTTTGGTAAAATTTCAGTAGAAAATTTAAACAAAAATTTTCGCCGCATAACTGTTGTGTCGGTTCCCAATCTTCTAATCCTTAGTGATGATCACGTGTGCTTTTTTTAAATGATTTTTATTATATTTCTCAGTTGAGTACTGTTGTCGACATTGTTACTCTGTGTGGTGTGTGGTGTGGTATAGTGTAGTGTGGTGGTGTGTTCTGCATGTTTGAGGGCGGTACAGGGATCGATTCCCACCGTGTTTTTACTAATTCCAGTTGGACTTAATTCAATTTTGATTACAACTAAATTTTCCATCTCTATATATATTCTGCGAAATATATAACATTAAAAGATAACAATATCTTCTATCCTTCATTTTTGTAATTGTGTATATCGTTGCTTTTCAACCTCCTCGTTATTACGTATATAATGCAAGTGACAGTTTGAGGCTGGATAGTTGGCAAAGTATGTAGATCTACTAAAGACACGGCATTCAAGTGAATGCTGAACGAATTTACGCAATTGTGTGTTATGTGTGGATGTGGATGTGGATGGGTGTGCTTTTATGTGAGGGTGTTAATGGAGTTATTTTTAGGATCGCTTATGGCGGTTTTTTTATAGTGATGATCGATCAGATGGCATGAAGAAGACATATGAAATATGATGTTGTATGTGACGCTGATGAGTCTATTGCCTTTAAATAGTTTTTCTGGTCGTCAATTTAATTAACTGTTTAACTCAAAGTTGGAAATTGACGTTCATCATCAACCTTAAGGTTGGCATTGTTGGGGCCGCGTTTTCCCTGGCGCTCACCAAAGTTGCGCGGTTTTGGTCCAGCGTCAGATTCTGAACGGCCAAAGCCACCGCGCGATGGCCTATCGCCTCCAGCATTTGGACGTGGACCACGACCACGACCACCGCGTCCAAAACCACCTCGGCGGCCATCATTGAAATTGAACTGTATGTCGACAATACGTTGCAAGCGACCAACTCTTTGCGGATACATAGACGGATCGTATTCAAGTTCCTCTTCGCTACTGTCCGATCCTTTTTTCTTGTTCTTATTTAGCACAATCATTTTCTTCCATTCCGAAATATCTTCGCCCTCGTTTGGTTTGCGTATGTTAAACTGGGGTTTGGAGCGTTCGCCACGCATTGCTTTCCATTCGTCCAATGTCATTTCTTTGGTCTCTTCTTCTTCGGGGGCAGCGGGTTGTTCGGGTGATTGTTCGTTTGAAGATTCTTCCTTGTCTGTGAGTGTGCCTTCGACTTCAGTACTAGTCTTGTTAACATCATCAATTTCCTGCTTTACGGAGCCCCAGTTATGTGCACCAGCTCCCTCACGTTTGTCAATAGCTTTTACGCCTAAAATTATTGATTGATTTTTTACTTTTGGATAATTTTTTAATTAGCTAATATTTACTTTTACTTCTAGCAGATATTTATTTATACGAAGCATGTATTAACCAAAACGCAGGGTAACGGAATATGTTCAGAAATAATTTACCTGTTTTGTCGGATCCAGATTGGCGATCAAATTCTCGTTTGCGGACCCCTCCTTCCCGGTTACGGGGTGGCGCACGATTCTCCCTTTCACGAAATTGACGATGCTCACGTTGTTCATTTTTAAAGTCATTAGTGCCGGCCTCGCGAAAGTTGCGGCGATTGTTGTTGTTGTTGCGCTGCTGGTCGTGTGCCTCGTTATTCGTTTTGAAAACAACTCGACGATTATCACCACCATCGACACCACCAGAACGATTTTTGTTATTGGCATTGGCTACCGTTGCTGGTGGACCCGGTGGCTTGGATTTATTGTTGCCATTCGCAGACTTCTTATTAGTGTCGTTTTTATTTAAAGCATTCGACTTATTCTCTTTTTCTGAATTGGGACTGCTTTTCTTATTAGTGGATACCGCTTTTTTAGTCGTTGCTCCTCCACCACCCGCTGCGTTTTGCTTTTTCTTCGCAGGCAATTCCACTGGCGCTGAGCTGCCGACATCGTCGTCCATGAATAATAATTCATAGCGATTACTTCCTGAGTTGTCCATACTTTAATGGCTTAGGAGAAATAGTTTTTGGTTTTATGATGGCAGCCGATTCCGCGGATTATTTTCTTGCGTTTTTATACGTTTTTAACCGTAATTGCATTTCCTTAATGATGTAAGATTATCGATAATGCTGATGTACATGTACGAACCGGTTTTGAACAGTTAGGGTACATTAATGAACCGGGTTTGAATAATATAAAGCGCATCATTGAATGGCTGCAAAATTTGCCACCAATAGTTTTTTTAAATACAGCCAAGTTAATAATAAGTTGAATAAACAACTATAAAAATTTACTAATACTTCAATCACTTTAATCGAATTTTTGCGAGGTAGACTTACATTACATGTATACAACAAAAATATTTTAAAGCATACTTCTCCTACTCTAATCAAACTTCTTATTCGAACCGAAATATTGCTATAATTTGATCATAATTATAATATATTGTAACAGTGAGTACAGCCTCAGCAACAGTATCAGATATATGTAAAATTATATAATAATTCAATTATCCCTCCTATTAATGCAGAAACAACAAAAATATGTGTCTCGTACGTTCGTTTTCTACGCCCATGACCTATATTTAGATCTATTTTTCAAAATTCATAATATATTGCAACCCGCAAGAATTATTATTACATTTGACATCACTAAAATAGAGACCACCATCAACCATTTCCATTTTGGTTAAACAATAGGGCAACTCCATTTATAATCATTATTGAGAATCTCTATTTTATATTTTTATAACATCATTGTTACAGGGAGAAATGAAATTTGGTTTTTCATTTTTCTTAATCAGTCAATATTTTTGACAAAGTTTAAAATTTGGCCTAAAGCAATATATAGAAATTTGGATTTTATAGAAAATTACTGCTTTTAAAAATTCGCAATCTATATTCGGTGTAAAATTCAAGTGGACTTGCGAAAATTCGGTAAAAATCAATAGAAAGTGTTTTATGCTAAAAGAGTACACCTCATGCCAATATATACATTAATGACGTGACGCACATTCTTAAGTCGTTCATTTAACAAAGGATACTATATGCACAAGATTTGGTAAGTAATTAAAATCTAATATAAAATGTAGTTGAGGTAATGGGGTACATAAAATGCGTGAAAAATTAAAAGTTGGGATTTTTTTTTATTAAGGTGTATCTGTTCTGATGATATGACTAAATTCTGAATTATTAATTGTTTTCATTAAGATAGCATAATATGTTTCTAATAAAAAATGTTTTTATATATCTGACTAAATTTACAATATTAACCATAATTCGATAAAATATTTTTCGCAGACACCCATTATTCTTATTTTCTATAAACGTGGTAACTCTTTCAAATATGGCGTAAATGTTGTTCATGCACGTCTATTTCGTGTGATAACTTGGTTCCATTGTCCGTATCGATTTTTTGCGAGAGGTGTTTTATTCGATGGATCTAACTTTTAAATTAAAATTAAATTAATTATAGACAAAATAAGGAAATTTAATTTACAAAAGTCTTGAATTAATTGTGAAAAAACGGCACATCATCTGTCCTGGCACAGGTAGGCTAAATGTATATGAAAATTTAATTTAATTTAAAAGAAAATTAAAAATGGCGACTATAAAAATGGTCGGGATTATAATTGCTGCGTTATACACGTCTTTACCTTTAAAAATATACCATACAAATGCATGCGTATTCTCAAGTTTCCAATTTTTTTTTGCTATATATTAATAGATTAATGCAAATCATGTTTAGTATAATTATGCATGTACATGATATATATATGAAGCCTGGTGAAAAGGCTTCTATATAATATATAAATATTTAAGTTTTGCATATGTAGAGTATGCAAGTATACACGAAATGGAATCTTCTTTAAATAATTTGTCCTGAGATGTTTGAAGTGCACCATAAACTCTAAACAGGATTTTATTGTTAACTAGAATTCTGCGATTTGTCTAGATTTGAAATGGATTAATATTCAACAAAGCTGAGAGTATTCAAGTATAACAAGAAGGAGTGGCAATAAAATTTCTCTGTTGGTCAAGATAAACATGCACTTTAATCAATATAGGAACTGTTTATAATTTCTGTAAAAACTATCCTTAAAATATGATTATAATTTTTTGTAATAGTAATACAAGTTCTTTTGGTTGAGACGAATTTAAAAATTGTTAATAATAAATGTCATATCTTTTTTCCTTTTGTACAATTTTAGTCCACAAACCTTACATTTGTGAGCAATTTTAAACTTTGCTTCATAGATTCGTTGTCTGCTGTTTATTGTTGTTGAAGTTGTTTCTACCACTCCACTCAGTATATAAACAAAAATCTCATAGACACAACTTCAGCTGTTATTATTTGACCGCTCTTCTGCATCTGGCTTAAGGAAAATATGTCAGACTCCAACAATTGGCAATTCACAGATCGCCTCACCAATGAGGAATTCATTTTACTGTTGCCCTATTTGAGTCTGGAGAATCAATATCTCACTCAAGTAAAGCGCACTAAATGGAAGCGTTTAATTGATGCCAATTTTCAAACATTCGTATTTATGTGCGGTGCTTGCAACAAGACGGTCAAGTTTGAGTTCGTCAATCAACATTTTAAAAGTAAGCAGCATCATAAAAATCTTAGATCAAACGTTATCCAATTGTATCATCCGTTTTATACATACGGAAAAGGAGATACTGTTCTAGCTCGGGGAGACAAAATATCGTCGGAGCAAAGAAAAGCTGCTCTCAAAGAAGCTAACATGCAAATAAGAAGCTTCACTCGCGAAGCTGCCACTGCCAAGCACTTTGTGGAAATCGTTCGTCGCAGAGAGAAAAAATGCATCGAAGAGTTTTTGACCAATCTATCTTTAGATCTGAAAGCAGAGAAGCCTGATCAAATGTTCGTTAATGTCACACTGCCATTCGACGATTTGCCAGATTTGATGTTTTGCGCTAATGAAGATACGGGTTGGAAAGCGGCCATAGCTTGGAAAGATTTTAACAGAAAATCAGCGTTTACGTGCAACATTTGCACCGTCAGGTGTAGTGGAATAGACAGCTTAAATTCCCATTTGAAAGGATACTCTCATAAGTGCAAACAGCTATTAATAATGGCCTTGCTATATGAGAAGAGCTCCAAAGTTACAAAGTATTGTACAATTCATGTCGGCGATGAGTTAATGATTTCAATACATGATAGTGCAAGGTCCTATTATAGGGAAGACGTAGAGGAGTGGCAAAATCGCAACAGTGAGGATGGTGACAATTCTTTGGATGGCGGATATTCTATTCCAGATTTGCCCAATCACGTTTCATCGAAAGCGAAGGGACTGGAGGAGCTAACGCAGAAGGTTATAAAAAAGTTTGAGGTTGAAGATCGTAAAAGTGATCCGAAAAATTATTGGGGACACATTGGTGTTGAATATGTGCTCAAAGTTTTGAAACACGGGGAAGATCACTCTCCAACGTATGAATGTGGTCTCTGCGAAATAGTGGGCAATGAAGAGAGAATGCAGCGCCATTTGTTGTGTTTCGACCATATGAAAAAATACTTAGATCTTCACTATGCTGACACTATGCGAAAATATGAAAATACTATGGGTCACATGCGATACGCAGACTTTCGTGCAGTTATGGGTGAAGTTGCTACCAGAGTGGCGATCGAAATAGAGAAGCATCATGGACGCAGTTTACCGTTCCCCGTCCCTGTAACTGAATACCGTCAACAGCGCGCCAATTTAATATCACAAGTGTATGGATTATTGCACGCCACCCAAGATCATGGGCCATCATTTTCGAATGTTGTGACCGCACATGAAATAGAAAAGCTCAAGACCAACTGCAGTGAAATCAATCGCACTGTATGGGATGCAAGTAAAGGCCTGGTATTTACAGTGACACCTACGGATAAGGTGTATCTGCATCAGCAAACCCACGATCCCATAATTCGCTTAAGGGAATATAATGCCAAGATGGGCAAAAAACAAGAAAGAGGTCAAACGCCACCACCTGAGAGTAGACGTGTTCGCTCCAATTCGCCTCGTCGTGAAAGGCGTACAGTAAGGTCTCGATCTAGATCACCACGGAGAAGTGGCGGTGGCGGTGTAGGTGGGCATAACATCTGGGATGTTTATCGACGTGAACTAGCAAATGCTGCTACACAAATAGAGCACACCTACGAAGGTTACCGCAGGAATCCCGAAAGTCATCCCTTGTACGAAAAGGAATGGAACGAATTTTGGCAAAATCGCAAGATGGAATTGGAAAGAGAGGGAATTAATCATCGCACGTATAATTTCCAACCTGAATGGGTTCACTTCTTTAAGCAAAGAATTGAGCAACTATTTGGGGATGCTCTGCAGAAGGCCAAAGTAGCAATCCGTTGCAAACTGAATATACCGCTAGACGCTGAGGAGGATTGCAATAAGCATTCTGATGAGTCGTCACTACGCTACGATCGCGAAATGAATTTCTCTCGTCCAATTGAACCACTGTTGAATAGCGGCAGGTTATCTAATCGGCAGGAAGAAGAAATCATTAGAAATCGAGATGGTTCAAGGAAAAGGCCAGGTTATGACGATTATGACAACGCACCCGTTAATAAAAGGTATTTTGAAGAACCAATTGACTATCCGGGCGATCGTTATGAGGACGACAGGTCCATGGAAAGAAATCCTCCGGGTTGGGGTCCAGTAACAACATCATCAACAACGTTACCCATGATCGATAAGATTCCAAAAATTACCGATAATCATTCTAATATTGTGCACGTATTGCGTTTGATGACTGCTTTGGAGGAGCACTTGGGCAGTCTGGGCTCCAAGGTAATGGATATGTTGTCAACCGCTTTGCAGTTGGAGAAAACCTTCCAGGGCGATGTTATAGCATTCGAGTCGAAAATTTTAACGGCAAATAACTGCAACTTACTTGAGACCGCTATGGAAAAGTTGAAGGGTATTTTATTCGCCGGTTTATTGGATGACAAAAAAGTGATTGCTTTTAATCGGGTAATTCAGTTCACCACAGAATTGCTTAAATATGCGGAGAAAATGGGCTGGCGACAAAACGTTTTCATGCCAGAGGAGCATCAGCCTGAATTATCGAATAATGGTCGACAAAGTTTGGGAGAGGCCAGAGAGAAATCTTTAACCGATACTCTCATGGATTTGATGTCAGATCAATCAAATGACAGATCAGAAGGAACGGCCATTTGCCCACCACCACCAGTTATACGCATGACACATAAAAGTGACATGCTGAATCCGGGTGCAAGTTTGGCTAACTTCAACACTCAGCTGGTGTCACGTCCACCCCAGACACAGCAAACACAGCAACAACAGTATCGCGAAAGTTCAAGAATGATGTCAAGGGGCGGCCCAACTGGTTCATCTGGAAGTGGTAGTGGAAACAGCTTAAACAACAATAACTTTAGCAACAACACCAACAATGCTCGCTTCAGTAATATGGACGCACCACAGGGAAGCCTGGGCCCAAGCGGTGCATCTAGAAGCCTCATGTATTCATCGGCTGGTAATCAAAGCGGACCCAATGTGTCCGTAAACAATAAAAATGTTCGTCCCATAGGCCAAAGTGTTGGAGCCTCCTATCGAGGCCCCCTGGGATTGCGCTCCAACCAAGGAAACCTTACCTGGAATGCTTGGAGTAAAAATTGAATAAAAACAACCAGTCGCGAGTTACACATCTACTTTCTATCAATATTTAATAACCACTATACTACCACAGCATTATATAGCACCATACTTTTCTTCTAAGTAATTATTAAACAATACAGTTATTATGAAAAATACATTAGCATTGAATTTGAAGCATTATTGGCTCAAATATGAAGAAACTATGTTTTACAGCTTAATGATACCGTCTTCGTAGCGACACTTTAGAGGAAGCACAGCATAAATTCTCCAGAGCGTTTGTATTAAAAATACGTAAGTGCAATTGAGTTTAAAAAGGTTATAAGAATAAGAACAATTCTTTGGAGGATTTTCATAATTCTCCTCTTTTGCTATACAAATACATGTAAATTATAATAATATAAATATATTATTTCCCGCAAGGGGTAATTATTTCTTTGGCCAAAAAATTCTTTTACTCTGTGTTGATAGTAACTCAAATAATCAAATCAAATCTAATAAGTTCTGCCCCAAAGTTATCTGGGAAATAAATCTTGCAAATAAATCGCCCAAAATAATTATTAATTCCTTATTCAACATTTATTTGTTATCCTCTTAAGAAACCCTGCCTTTAGGTAAGTGCTTCGGTAACTTTTCGAAGCACGCCTTAAAGACTAAACTTGGGGTGGCCGTTGGCGTCTCTGTTGCATATAAAAATATTTTATGGTGGAAAAGTAATTTCATTTTAGAAAGCATGTGATATGTGGTAAATGCGATGAGGACCAGGTTAAAGCCTCGACCAGAGAGTTAAAGCCTAAAGCCCTGTGAGTTGGACTGCATTATTTGGAGGCTCACAATTCCAGCCAAATTTAGTAGAAGATTTACTTTGGTAACGTAGTACTCTCTCTTAACTAGTCGGACTAATTGGAAACAAGTCAAAGTGAAATGTGCAAAATCAAATAAAAGAGTCGATCTGATGTCTACCTATCTACCTCGTCATCGCTAGTTATGATGCCTTCTAAAGTTATGATTATGTTTTAAGATTAGTTTCCGAAATCGGAAGCAATGTCCATTATGGGCAGAATTTCAAATCTAATGGCGTAAAAAGCAAAAGTATGGTTTAATTAAATCTGGAATACGCTGACTTTTACATGGTAACAAAGGGCAAGGCAGTGGCATTATACCGCCTTACTTTAACAATCAACAAGCACCACTCATATAGAGGACCACATCTACTATCCAATCATCCCCCACATCGATGGATATATTAAATATATATCGAATTGGTCATGAGACCACTTTGTTAATTGGTGGCGGGATTGCCAAACTGATTTGCTCATTAAAAGTGTAAAGCACCCGTCGTTAGGTCGGTGTAGGATATGGTAAATGTCCTCTGGAATCTGATGGTTGCAAGCAAAAAAAAAAATTAAATTGTATAGTGGGCGTGATCATTGCCAACTCTTTTTACTTTTTACTTTCACGTGTTCACGTGCAACAACCAGATCACACAAATAACGTACAATAGAAGTTTTTATGTGCTGTGGACGTATTCAAAGGGGTATTAGGACTCACAGCTAAGTCCGCTGAGAGGTGATTTTCTTGCAGTGTATAAATATTTCGTCCTTTTTGCCATCTTTTGGCTGTAGTATGATTCCACATCCACAAAACTTGTGAAATTTCCTGACAAAACAGATTTTCCCGTTTAATAATTGAAAAAAAAAGACGTCGGAATAGCTGATAATCTGAAGGTGACGAAACTGGATAAACTGGTGGGAGTGACAGTACATCCTACATAAGCTGTAAAAGCTTTCAGTATCTTAGTGAATGATTCAATTTCTCCAGCTGATGAGAGTGCACTTTAGAATTGATTTTGTTTTTAACCGATTTCCAGAAGATTTCTTTCGATAAAATAAATCTTTCAGAGGTTCCACAAATTATCATTTAGGATCAATATCTCCATTTTGCCTTCACAAATTTTACCTTCACAGCGTCCCTGACTTCTCTCTTAACAAGTTCACGTCGGCGCGTACCACCGGTGGCTAGCATTTGATTGTGCTATTAGACCGTACGTAACACCAAATATTTAGGTATCTAACACTACTGCCAAAAAAGAAGACCTGAGAGTCACGCTCTTGTTAAGCGCCGGCGTGAACGTGTTAAAGACTCAATATTACTACCACAAATGCGATGATGGTGGGCGTCATATCGCCGTCACCTCCAAAGAAGTTATTGATTTTATTTTTAAATATGTTAACAGTTATACCAACACCAACATACAACAAAAAAGTTTTTATTATCACTATCCAACATCTTGAGTATAATTTCGGTAAATTTGGGGCAGAATGAGCTAATTTTTTGGATCCAATCAGGGTTTTTGTTGCAAAAGTCGGGCAGGCACAATTTTGTTATAACTAATTACAAAGTGTTGTCGAGTTTTTCAGTTCTTAAAATATAATTGTAAACAAGCTATTTACCTCCATATTTGCTTGCACCATTGTATGCTAATTTTGGTAAACATAGTTTTGAATATATTTGTAATTATAAAGAAAAGAAAAAGAAATCTGTTTCATATTATCATTATAAATGTGTATTGTATTTTCTCTTCCCTCAATTCTAGTCGTGAAAAAACAAATTGACTCTTACAGGCTATTACACAATTTCTAACTGATTTTTCGTTGTGTTCCACTAAACCGCCGTTGCTCTGGTTGTTGTATTCTACATAATTACCACCTGAATCGTTTTTTCAGAAAAAAAAAAAAAAAAGAAGAAAAAGGGCATAATGCCAGCCGAAGACGAATATCTTGGTAAAAATGAGTTTTCCGAACTCATCCAACATCTAACTTTAGAGGAGGTTCTCACCATCGAGTTTCTGATCGATACCGTATGGCGTAAACTCATATCCCAAGTAGATAAGGTTAAAACACTTTTCCAGTGTAATCTCTGCAATGTGGTACAAAGTGGCATGAAAAATTTATATTCTCACCTTGATGGCAAGCGACACAAAGCACAATTGGGAAAGGTATTGCGTTTATATCATTCCAATTATACACATCCAAAAAGCACTGTAAACAAAAATTCCCATGGCTCAAAACTGCAGCAGTCGCAGTCGAAGGCCCCCACCGTTGGTAAGACTGCAATACAAATGAATAAAAATGTTTCGTCCACTTCGTCAAACAAAACATCTCACACGACACCATCATCTTCCAAACCACCCGACTCATCAGTTAATAAATCAACAGCAAAAGTATCTCAACAATCAAATACAGTTGTCACAGAAACTTTGCCGGTTGTACGCATAAAAACTGAACCCAAAGATGATGATGAAGTAGAGGACTCTGACAACATCAATGCTACAGATTGTAACAACTTATCAATGTCTGCTAACAAAAACGTACATGGAAATGAAAATATCAATAACGTGAAGGTAACTGCGGCAACCTTGAAAGCTACTAGTTCTAGTACTAATACTTCTGCTCCGGAAACTGCGAAGCCCATTAAATTAGGATCTTGTACAGTTAGAATTCAGAGATTGCCGACTAATGTATCTTATAAGAGCACTCCAAATAACGCTGGAGCGACAAAGCCCTCACAATCAAAAACAGCCAAAGCAGTTAAAGCTGCAACAATAAAAAATTCCAGCGAAAATATGGCTGCAAAGAAATCTCCAACAAAAGATTCCCCTGAAAGCATTATTAATACTCCTTTAACTAAAAAAATCAAACAAGAAAAACCAGATTCTATTGATGAGAAAAGGGACAATCAAAGCCCACAAACAGCAAAAAACCAAAAGGCAAAGTGTAACAGCAATAATACCGCAACTAAAACCACTCCAAACAAAGGAAGCTTGGCTCAACCAAAATCGAATAGCGATGAAATGAACAAAACGCAGAAGAGGAGCGCCATTAATTGTTCACCAAAAAAATCTGGAGCTTCTCAAATTGATAAAAGTTTAAATGAAGGCGAGGATTCTCAAAATAGTAAAGATGCTAATAAGAGAAATAATTTAAAATCTGCCGAGAATGAAAGCATAGAAAAAGCAAATACGGTTGGAGGAGATGACGCTAATGTTATTAAAAAATCGAATCCAAATGAAAATAAAGAAAAATTAATGACATCATACAAAATACCTGTACTGCAAGGTCGGATCAGCGTGAAGCCTGTATCTCAATTGGTGAAAAATCCGTTCGCTTTGATGGATCAAAATAATGCAAATGATGATGATGGCGATAGCAATAAAGAAAAGGGCGAGAATAAGAATGAACCGTCGCCCAGGAAGGTTATCGAAGTAAGAGATTCACCACAAATAAGTAAACATCAGTCATTGCCCGAAGAAGGTCACGGTAACAAGAGGTCTCACGACAACGATAACACTGATGAGCCACCGTCCCAGAAGGGATGGGTTAAATCAATTGTTTTAAATCCAGCAGCCGCCTATGTGGAAAAGGAACAAAACAAAACCAATATTCAGTATGAAACAAATAAAATAATTGTGCCCACAAAGCACAAGTCTAAAGCAGGATCATCCGCTCCAGGTAACAATCAACCGAATTTCACCACGAAGTCGTTCACATGTTCTCGAGCAGATGATGGCGAAATTCATGGTCTGTTGGGTGTCGAATATGTTATTAAGATTTTGAAGAGTCGTGATGACATATCGCCGCGTTATGAATGCGGTCTTTGTGAATTGGTTTTGGATGGCTTTGCTATGCAGAAACATTTGGAAGGTTATAACCATCGCTTGAAATACTGTGAAAAACATTTTCCAACCGCTGTCCGTCACTATCGACAATACTTGACCAATGTACCCCCATACGAAACTTATAAGGTAATGACACCCATTCTATCCAAGTTGGCGGTGGCAATTGAAAAACATTATGGACGTAACTTGCCGCAAGAATGTTTGGAACGTGATTTCAATACGAACCGTCACGATGTGCTTGGCAAGGCATTTTCGCATCGTCACGCTTGTGAACAATATGGACCTTCGTTTACCCATATACTAGACTCCAAAGAAATTGATAAATTCATATCCGACAGGCACTTGTACAAACCCCAAGTTACAACTCATGGTGCAATTTTTGATAAGAGGGCGTCAAACATGTCCGAATATAGGCACAGTGGTGGTGGTAATCGTAATGATCGAGATAGAGAAGTGAGTTCAAGGCGAGATCGCCATAGGTACTCGGACCGTGATATTGCTTCACATTCAAGACCTAGCGTAAGACATTCGGCAACAGCTGCGACTACCTCTTATGCGTCTGCTCTTGATAATACCGCACTAGATCCCGTAGATGATGAAACACATCGACGTATGGTGGAGAGCTTTCTGAAGGGTACTTTAAAAAAATCCACATCAGACAGACATGTATTTCGCAGATCATCACGTGATCGCAAACGTTCGGCTTCCCCAGTTAGTAGCAGTTATGTCGGTTATGGGGGTGCGACCAAGCGTACAAATTTGTCGCCCGTGCGCAAAAACGATGTCTGGTGGGAGTATCGCTTGAGGATTGATGAAAAATTAAAAGAGTTGGACGATAAATATCGAGGTTACAGGAATGATCCCGAAAATCATCCCATGTACAATGAGGAGTGGCAAAAGTTTTGGAAACGCCGTAAGGATGAATTAATTACGGCAGGTTTGGATCATCGCAAATATAATTATCAGCCAGAATGGGTTCGATTTTTTAAGGTGCGCGTTAAGGAGCTGTTTACGCAGGAGATGGAGAATATGAAAATCAAATTACGGGAAAAGATGCGCTTGCCCATGACAAACGATTACTTAGGCGATCCTACATACCATGTGCAAGTTCCTAAAAGAAGTTCGCCAAATCCGCTAAATAATTCCATCCTCATGAACACATTTCAATCGCAAAATATTCCTAGCAATACAATGGCAGCTGCATCAGGTGTTTGCAATAGTGCTCCACATGTGGTGTCCGTGTTGCGTTTAATGACGGCGCTTGAAGAACATTTGGGTAGTTTGGGTCCCAAAATAACCAATTTATTGTCAAAGGCTTTACAAACGGAAAAGTTCAATCCACAGAATGTAAATTCTATAATACTTACCGGTGAGAATTGGAGCCTAATAGAAACGGCCAAAGAGAAGTTCAAAGGTTTGGTATTGGCTGGAATTTATGATGGGTCTAAACAACGTGCTCTTCACAAAGTTATTGAGGAGGCTGAGAGTCTTTTGGGGTATGCTGAAAAATTGCGCATTAACCATCCAATTGGACCCCAATCTACGATATTGAACAATTTTAATCAAGCACCAGTTGCCACACCAATTCTACCATTACAAACTACTAATGCCACAATGCAATCAGCGAGTGCTGTAAGAAGTGGTTCAGGGTTAGCGACCGCAGAATCCAATCTGAATTCATCGTTTTTACGTTCAGCAGCACAAGCCGCATTTGAACATCAATCGCCAAGTAATTACCAGGCCACGAATATGCGCTCATCCTTAATTGAACAGAGTACGACATTATCTGATAGCAGTCCACGCACGCAACTATCTTTAGATAAAGAAGATTTGTCAGCTAAACTGGCTCTGATTTTAAGCACACAAAGTAAAACTGATTTTGACCCAGATACAATACAAAAGTTGGGTGCTATTGTTAATATGATTGAGAAGAAAAAACGGGAGGGACATACGATTAGTGCTAAAAAGAAATCATTATCAGACATGTTAACGGATCTGCTCAAAAATGCTTCTGCCAGAAATGAAGTAACTACTGAACAAAATATAACACTCGATGAACCTCTCAGTAGCAGGCAAACAGCTGCTGTTCCAACTCCGAATGTTAATATGACAAATATGACAAATACGCTTGTTTCAGGCGGTCGCTTGTCTACAGCAAATATTAATTCGAGCTATCACAATAAGCCCTCAACTTCTAGTTCAGGCGAAAAAACGTTCTCAGGTGGAAATTATTACAACACTACAACAACCAGTACTAATTTAAACAACAGCAATTCAAATGCTGGCGGACCAAGTGGAAGATTTGTCTACAACAATAATGCTCCAAATAATTTGACCGGCTATCAACCACAACCTCCAACACAACAACCACAACGATTTCCTATCAACTCAGGCCCGTATAACAATGGTCCTTATCAGGCAAACAATACCAACGCGAACCAATACCAGGCAGCCTGGAATATGAACTATGTGAGACCACAAGCCAATGCAATGGGCGGGAGCGGTATACCTAGGGATAACGTACCACCTTGGCAGAGATACTAAACCATCGCATAACACAATTATTGTAATAGTTCTTAAGATATCTCAGCATTATTAAAGCTCTCTGGACTATGTACCATTTACTGTGTACTTTTTATTACGTTTATCTAAATTATGATGTCTACTTCATATATAATTGTATAATATCAGAGTATTATTACAACTCCATCATTGATTTTGTATTTAGATCTATACTGTAAATTTAATTATTTTCATTTAATACCATAAGAATTACTTGAAATTCTTGAATTGAAATAATTTATTAATAAAATATTGTAATATTCGCCATCGCGCACTAATTTTATTTGTGACGGCCAGAGAGAAGGATGTCTGTCTGTATGTGGAACGCTCACAATAGAAAGATCATGTTCGTTGCACATATAACCAGTTTTCTAATTAAAATGTAACATTAACGTATAAACCTTAAGAATAGGGAGTTTTAAGTAACTGCTATGTCCAATATTATGAATCAAAAGTTAAAATAATGAAAATTTGCATTTCTATGTTTAATTTGCACCCTACAAACTGTACCACGGCGGAAGACATTCAATATGCGGCCTCAAAACTAAATTTCATCATTTTAATACTTAATAATAATACTTTAACATAAACTCTCATATAATATTAACAAAATATCTATCAAATATTAAAAGCATTAAGTTATGCACGAGCAAGCATTTGGCGTCAATTTGACTGGAGTCGTGTGTGAATTATCATTAAAGGAGCAAGAAATATGAAATATGCAAAAACATTTTCTTAAATTAACGAACAGCTAAGCTATATAATGTAAAGTGTAACTTTCACTTATGATGTAAAACTCTAGCATTAATGTTTAGGTATAAGTAATATGAAATTTAAAATATAAGATTTAAGTATTTTGGATGGCATGGGATGAAAAGGCGCTGTAGTATTAAACGCAGACTGAATATGTGGACAAGAGTTAAAACGTCGATAAGATAAGAATACGTACGTAAAAGGTGAACGGTTCAAAACTTCTACATTATTTTAGGCTATTATGTACACTACATACTATATACGACCATATCGTCAAATATAATTTATGCAGAGTAGTCACTTAAGGTTGCTTCGACCGCAAGTACTTGACAGCCATTATACACAATTCGTTCCTCGTTCGAAAGTTTGACAAAGTCGACAATTACGAGAAAAGTAGGAGTGTCGTTTGATCATTACTTTAACGTGCCTATGCATGCAGAAGTTGGATACACTCCACCTTTATAGTAATGTGTCAATACATATTATAATGGTTCTTTGTAGTACCAAATTTGTAACAACTACACCGCTAAAAATGGAATCACTTTGTGTGGCTTATTGTTCCTTTTGCGAATGTCATTCTATTAAAATGTCACTTTTCAATAAAGTATACAATGCATGAATTACGACAAATATGAATTTAAGTAAAATATTTGGTTTCATTTAATTGATCTTGTGATCTTTGAGTAGATATATGTAAGTTGATATATAGATCCTTGTAATTAGTTGCTTAACATCAGATATCGGCTTTGCAGAGATGCATGAAAGTGTTGTGATTTCTAGGATAGCACGTGTGGATCTTGTTGTACGATATATTTGGCTAGAATGATTCCGAAAGGTGGCAGGGATTTGTTTCGCAGTGCGTACACAGATACATCCCAAAACATTAGCCACTTCGGACCGCGGTATGAAACGTTGATGCTGCTTACATAATTTCTTAACAAAAAGCGCAGAAAATGGCGGGTGTCGTTTAGTGTAACATAATCTAAAGCCTCATGAAATTGACGCAGGTTGGTATAAAAATGGGTGAAATGCGGTATTTGGAAACTACCATGTAACAATATAAATTTATAAAACATTAAAAATTTAGTTTGTAATATTTTGGTCCTTGGATCGTTTAATCTTTATTTATACTAAACAAATAAAATTTGGCTTAGACCAAAACTTAATTACCCTCCACCTCCACAACGATGGGAGTGGTAAATATATATATATTGCGCCCACTAATAGTGCATGTCTTACGTATCCGCTTGGTATTCTAATTTTATGGTGAATGTGGTTTTTCATAAATTGTGGGCGCGTATGTTATCCGACCACGCTCATTTTCGGCATTGACGGATGGGATAACCATAAATATATGTATCAAATTTCAAGTTGAAAGGTCAAACTTTTGTGGCAGATATGTACATTTTTATCGCTTGTGGGCGTGGCTTCCGACCGATTTTGTCCATTTCAAATAGTGAAACTAAAAGTGATTATAAAAAATTTCAGCTCAATATCACATAATTTACGACCGTGGGAATGCCAACAACAGACGGACACACGGCATACATACACTCAGTTTTTGATTTTGATTAAGAATATATATACTTTGGTGGGGTCCCTGACCCCTCTTTCTGGGTGTTGCAAACGGAAGAATAAACTTAGTATACCCTCATCACTAAGGTGGAGGGTATAAAAGCGCCAAACGCTTAATTACATTAAAACATGTCATTTGTCGCAAAATAATTGGTTATTTATTTGGCACAAAGAAAATAAATATTTTATAACTGTATTTTATAATTAATTTATTTTAAGTTAACTGAGATTTTTATTTTACGAAATTAAATAATTCAAGTAAAAATAAATATATATTATTATTAAAAAACTTTTAAAGAAAATAATTATTTAAGCATAGCGCACTAAAAACTAAGAAAGGAAATTAACTTAGGCTAAGATTTGGTTAAATCTTTTTCGTAGTTGATGTTCAACATGTAAAAACTATCTGCTATGAAAATTTAAAATTTTTTTTATATAAGAAAGGGGTCTCGTAGGTGTGAAAATTCCAAAAGTCTCTTCTTAGTGTGTACTGGTGTATGTATACCCAACAGGAATAACTCGCGCAAAAAAAATTTCATTTGTTTCTTCCAAAGAAGAAAATTGATAGTTTTTTTTTCGATGACAAGTAAATTGAACCCAATTTAAAAAAATGCTACCACGATTACGCTGCATCAATCACAAAGCAAGAATGGCGACTTCGGTCGCCATTAGATTCCTGGAGCCCTCTGGCTTGCAACTATAAAATTATTATGTAAAAAATAATTGTTTTAAATTTCTTTTCATATATTCCAAGAAGTGAAAATATTATAGTAGGTCAAGCCCGACCTTCAAATGCCCTACACCACTTGATTTATTATTCAATTTAATTTTTATACCCTGCACCACCCTGTGGAAAAGGATGTATTAAGTTTGTGCGGATGTTTGTTATTCTTAAACGGCAAATGCCACACCCACCTTCAATTATACCAATCGATTCAGAATCAAAATCTGAATCGATTTAATCATGTCCGTCTGTCCATGTAAATTTATGCGCAAGCTACATGTCACATTTTTTGGGGTATTTTGCAAACATCTGCACAAATTCCACATAGCCTTTGTCACAAGTAGTGCAGGGTATAATTATGCTTTTAAAATAAAAACACTTGAGTCGCACATTCATACGATGCATTAAATTAATGTCTGCGTAAAAAATATTTTTAAATTGTATTATTGTACAGATGTCAGTGTGTCCATAAAGTCCAACAAATCGCTGGTCACCAAAGGTAACTTTTTTAAAACAATAACATGTGATATATTTCATAGATATGCACAGAAACGGTAAATTATAATTCATGTACATTACCGCGACTTGTAGTTATAATATTTTTTGAATTAGAAGGAATAGGAATCGGTGTTTTTAAGCCCTTTGCCTAATATAAAGGATGAGTGTGTTGTCCCATTTGCAACACCCAGTAGAAGGCGTCACAGATTAAAAAGGATATATTCTTGATCAGAACTACAATTTGAAGCGATCCACAGGCGTCCATGTGTATGTCTGTTATTGGCGCTCATGGTCGTAAATTGTGAGATGTTCAGAGGAGACTTTGTGCAGACATTTTTAGTACATGGCACTCAAATTGCTATTTAATTGGTTGAGAGTCACGCCCATTATAGACAAAAGTTAAGGTAGGAAGGTATCTATTACGCCATTTCACTTTAGTGATAAGGGTGTACCATCTTTGATATTCTGTTTGGAACACTTAAGAGGAAGCTTAAGAAACTCTACAAAGTATATAAATTGTTGGTGGGCATTGATCGGCAAAAACTGGGTAGATATGTCCATCCATTGTAACAAGATTTTCTCCACTGTGCTAGGGGTTAAAGCCATCGAATTAGGGTATCTCGTTTATATATTTCTAATAGAAACAATTATCAAATTCACACTTCAATTTATATTTGAGATTGTGGACCCCAACTCCTGCCACAACCTACAGGCCCTGCGCGCTGTATACGCGTCAGATATTGCACACCGAAAACTACAGCCTTTACGCCTTGTATCCGCGCCTATATCCCACACTGAAAACTACAGGCTTTAGGAAAGAGCATGTTAGCGCTCTACACGCGTTATGATGTTAACTAATCGACTATTGGCGACCAAAAAGCACAATAGTATTATTTGAGTTATAGAACTTGTGACGATGAAAGTCGCCGTCAACTATGTTAATATAAGTATTATCTTATATGGAAGATTTAGTGTAGTTAAGTTTGTACTAAAAGAATAGAAGGTCTGGCTACTACTTGCTGCCACGTCACCTCGTACCGTCTGAAGACTATTGGAACACGATTCCAATATTTACAATGACAAATACCCTGTTGAGAAATGATCGCCGATTTCTCAACCTCTTCTGTTGCTAATCGTCGTGGAGATCGGACAGTGAATTTTTAATTGTTAACTGTGGCGCAGATTGAATCGATAGCAGGTGAGTATGTGGTGTAAGCCTGTAATATACGGAGTGTGATATTAGTTAGAAGAATATACGGTGTAAGCCCGTATTATTCGTAGTGGTATATTAGATATTAAGACATGGCGTATAGCCTGTACAAAAGGGCATATTACGGATGAATACACGGAGCAATTACGTTGCGAGATATTTAGTGTTATACAAGACGTGAAGCCTGTATTTCCATGGTGAGTAATTCGAGGCGGCGAGTTTAGCCAAACAGAAATTTGCAATAAAATGAAGGTTTGTTTGCTTTTAAAAGAACAAAACTTTTTTTTATTATTAATAAATAAATGGGCGAGATACCCTACGCCGACGGCTCAACCCTGGCATAGAGAAAATTTCGTTACAAACTGAAACTTTGTTTAATTATTTCTAGTATCTGTACATAGGCTAATCTTACAAAATCGCCCGCAATCGATAACAATTTCTCTCATAGGCAGAAAAATGTACCTATGAAGTTGAAATTTGATACACATATTTATAATTACAGCAGACATCTATGGACGTTATCGGATAACAGACACGGCCAAAATTTACAAAAAACCTTCTTTTGCACATAATTTGATGTCTAAGTTAATGCGCATTCCACTGTTACGAGTCATAGTCAGCTACTTACCACGCCCATGCTTGTATATTACTTACTTGTTTTTACATATATTAATGCGTTTAGTGGTTATATGGAGAAAAGTTCTAAAAATGGTACAAAAGATATCTTTGCGTCAAATATTATCAATATGTATGTGGAGCGTTTAGTAAATTTTAAGACAACTTTAGTTATTTTATTACAAAATTTATTGAATTCATAAAAAAAAAGTTTTCTAACAGAAAGTTGATGCTTTTTTTCAAAATTAATTCAACGACTAACATAAAAATTTTACAAGATATCCGTCGACGCATATACGGACATGGTTAAATTGATTCAGAACCTAATGGGATAATTAAAGGTGCGGCTTTCATTTGCAGTATAAGAGTTATAAACAAATACAATATACTTTGTGGTATATAATAAGGGGTTAGGTTTTGAAATTGTAGTTTTAGTTTAAGCATACGTTTGTACCCATCATCGTAGTGGTATTTTATTGTTTGTTCAGACGTTTGTTTTTGAAGTACGAGTAGCGAGAGAGCCACATCCTCAAGAAAATATATATTTTTGATTAGCAATAAAAAAATCCATTTAGCTATCCAACTATTTGTATATCCGTGTAAATTTGTACACGTTTTTGTTGGAACTCTCATAGTCGCAAAAATTGAGAAATCGCCTGAATCTTCGATTTTTTGCAGTGGGGCAAAAGCCGTCCAAGGACAAGTCCAGGATTCACAAATTTTGAAATTTGGAGTTGAAATTTTATACACATATTCATCATCCACGTCAAAAGTATCGTATTCAAAATAGGCAAAAACACTCCACTGACTGGCAATTACAACTTTAAAAAAGTCAACGTGCTGAAATAGGCAATATATTTCGATTCCAGTGCAGTAAATTCCTGTGTCAAAGTAAAACTTTATTGGAATTTTATTTGTACATTCTAACGGTGTATGCAAGATAGAAATTGGACCAGTCAGTCATCAATCTCATAGGTCGTTAATATGAACAACGCACTTATTTAAGTGCATATTTGCTGTTGTCCAAATTTGCATACTTCTTAAAATGTCACATTAATCTTTAACTTATATGATGAATGTCCTGAAACTTGGCACATCTGTTCATATCAGAACTGCGCCTCTTCAAAGATTGTGATGCGCGAAGCCGCATCGCTTGTGTTGCGCCACACCTCTTGTATGATTTCTAAAGAAGCTAACATAGCCTTATTATTACACGTTATTACCTTACGGTAACTGTACTTTTTTTATGAAGGCATATGTCCTGCTACTTTGAATAATATTCTTTTATTTTTCTGATTTTTCTATTAAGTTTTGTTGTTATATTAAATTTTGCATATGATTATTATTAAGTAGCAATTTTGTAAGACGCAATTAGAATTTTGCATATGTGTTAGTGATTTAAGTATAAATGTAAGCTCTGCCACACTATAAAAGGAAGGAAAATTGTATGAAATTATGGAGTGTGGCATAAGCCGTTGTGAAATAAAGGTGAGTGGAGGAAATAAAGTATAAAATATAAAAAAATATTATCCTTTTCTCTGAGCAACGCGGCTTCGAGCGCATCGTTTGTCTCCATACAGTGCCTAGATATCCTGCAATACCCGTATTGTACGACCTAGGTTGCGCACCGTCGCTATATTTTACCGCTTGCCGCTCTGCACAGCACGTCGCTCTTGTACCGTTCACCACAACACCATACCGCTTGTCACTCTCACACCGTTGATAGTAGCCGTCCTTATATCACTTACCGCTCTCGTACCGCTCACCGTATTACCCATCGTTCCGCCATAACGCCGGCCTCAGCACCACCGTTACGGCATTGCACTAAACCCCTCAGAACACACCTCACGTGACCGGTTGTCAAATTATCAAATCTAACAAAATTGAGACTAGTGACACCTGATAAATAAATTTTCTTTGGAAAGGACTTTAGACTTGCTGAGTTATACCTTAAATTCTACCTGGAAGTTATTTTCGTATTACGCTTGAACCATAAGATCTGTATACCTAAAATTAAGTATTTTTTTTATATCTAGACACCTTGGTATTGAAAATAATTTTAATCAGGCAATGGACCTTACTACAACTTCACAAAACTGATGGTGTTTTGGGGTTCTCCTTCATCACAGACAAATCATACGTGGCATGTTTTGGCCCAAATCCTACTGAAAAAGAACCCAATTGGACCATTTTTAGAACCACCCCCCATATATATTCCTTTTATAAAGGATATTTTTTATATGGCGAAAATTCGGAATTCTTAAAGTTTTGTCTTAAGGTAACACACGTTAAGTTACATCGTACAGAGTATTTAAGTATTAACAAATTAATTGTTATCTTGATGGATGCCCACCACATCATATCGATTGTAGCCTTGAGACAAGACTATCGGCATTGGTATCTTTCTGGCAAAGATCACAATTTTTTCATATTGTGGAGTCACATTACTCCTATAAAGAAGACTAAAAATGTCGGACCAACAAAGGGATTGAGAGTGAATGCATATGTATATAGTACAACAGCCTTATTAGAATTCGCGAAACTGCTCGAACTGCGCCAATACAAGTCATAATCAAAAGAAGCAACATCTGGTAAATAGGATGGGCGAGGTAAAACTTTCTCTTTAAGTGTTTCCACCGCTTGGGGAACATATGGTCGAGATTTGTCACGTTGCAAAATTACTTTGTCGTGTCTCCGCTTGTTTTTGGGTCGTTTTTCTTCTGTATTCGGATCAAACGCCTTAATTGGAGCGATCTCTTAATAAACTCCATACAGTTTTTACGGTTTTAATCCACGTTATTCTACGTTTAGGGTTCCCATCCTTCCTTTTGAAGCAGGTGTTCATACTTGAAACGGTGCTATACAAAGGCTCTCGGCTTAAACTCCTACGGTACCCAATTTTTTTGCTTTTGGATGAGTTGTGTTGTGCATTGAAATGTGATGACAAACATTTAAATACCAAAATATCGTCAATGGTTAATAGAAGATTTTGGTGCCTTTGCTATAATGGTTTTGACTATATCAGTATTGTCAAAACCTACGTTTCTTTGCATATTTCTGTTTAGCACGTTTCTTCGGTTATTTCGGCAATTCAAGTTGTGAATTTATGTCGGTCCTCTGTATCGATACACTGGGTAGGATCTTTGAAATTTTTAAAATAGACCTTCATGACACCCTTATGTAAAAACGGTAAAAACGGTGCTTTCTTTATTTCTTTAAAGTTAATATGGAAAAACAGCACAGCAAAGTATAGAGCACAAAGTAATTAACGCTTGAGAGGTACCATCATGTCCCTCCTACTAATCCGATTTGTTGTAAAATATTCTCTCCATTAAGTTATTTAACGTCATCAATTAAGAAGTTTCGACAAAGTGCAGTGAAGCTTTCTTTTGAATTCGACTACAACAGTGTTTAATGAAGTGGCAAACGCCTGCCTAAAAGAATTACCATTTCACGCATACGCTTTTGACATCCTCACCTCTCTTGTACCAAATAAGCAAACCGGTGCGCCCATCTGGCGGAAAACAAGCACGGTAGTACTAAATATTTTCTCCGCCTGCAAATCATAACTTCGAGGTAGTCAAAAAATTTTTCTACCTAGGTATAGCCAATCTCTCCAATAACGTCAGCAGATAAAAAGAAGAAATTTGTCTGCTAACAGGTGCTACTTTGGGCTAAGTAAGCAGTTTAAGAGCAAAGCCCTTTCTCGTACGACAAAAATTACACACAAAATACAAGACCCTCATCGTCCCCGTGCTTCTTTATGGCGCAGAAGCATGGATGCTAACACAAAATCATGGCGCTCTTCTAGGCGTGAGATTCAACTTCTGCGATGGCTAGGTCATCTCGGCCGTACGGGCGAAAGTGCTCCAGCTAGGATGGTGTTCGAAAGAGAACCGCAAGAGGCAAGTCAACATTCCGGTGGAGGGACCAAGTGTTTGATGCCCTGCAAACACTTGGTGTACAAAACTGGAGAAGGCGCGCCTTGCGTCAAAATGTCTTCGCTGTGTACGAAGCGCTGTATTGAGTAGTTGACACTGAAATACGGAATGCTACGAAGTAATTAGAAGTCGTTTCTTGTTCCCTAAATTTTACAATGATATTTATTAATTTATTAATTAATTAATGATATTTTGTAAAGTAAGAAATAAAAATATATATGGTATAAACGTGTATATACGCCCACTTTTTCAGAGTGTATATATACGCTCTTCATACGAGTATATGATCATTCTTAGATGGCGTATATATTACCCGTCGGAGCGAAAGAGTTAAGAATACCCGCACCCATTGAATTTGCAATGAATTTGAAAAAAATTATCATAGTTATGTGATACAATACTTTCATTTGAAAAATCTAGGCCCAAACAATATTAAAACCAAGCTAGATTGTACAGTAGAGGCTTCGCTTATAATAATTAAATATTGAATGGGAAGTTGAAGAGTTAAAGGGAGGTCGTTTAAAATGCTATTAACAAACATCGCAGTCCTTACCATAAATCGGAGTATCGTTAAGAAATAAAGAAATGTTTCCCAAAATTTTTTTTTTCCATTTGTTAGGGCGAGTACTTCGGCAACTGCGCTCGTTTTAATAAAAACAGATTGAGATATTTAACGTCTCAATTTCATACACTGTAAATTCATTGCATACTTGTATGTAAAATTGACAGCTCGTAGGAAACATTATTGGGATGCACATAATAATAAACAAATCCAATACCTTAACCGTTTCCACATCGACATAATATAACGTTTAAAAGTATACAAGTGAATAAGTATACGAGTATGAGGAGAAGAATTTATGGCTAACGAAATTTTCTTGTGAAAGCATTTGTGAAGAGTCCGTTCAAGGAGCCACATCTGACATAATTATAGTCGGTATTATTGGGCGAAATAAAAGAAAAATTGCATTTTTTGTTTTCGTATTATAAAGTCAAACTCTTAAAAATTATATTTAACAGGTAACGAATCAAATAATGTCTTGAACAAACTCCATGATTGTGTTAATTTATAAACAGTAAATGTGTTATAGCGATTATGGGTATGTGTACATTTTTAATCAATATTATATTGTGAGACTGGGAGCGTTTCAGTAACAGATGGATTTACGAATCTATGTAGATTGCCTTATATTGCGATGCTAATCAAGGAAATTAAGACTTGATTGAATTTTACTACTTCTCGAATTAAATAAAAAACAAATGGCTTTCCAGAAAGCTTACACCCTAGGTTTTTCGCCAGCAAAGTAACCATGACTTCTCATTCTAACAGTGATGTCGATGGGTTGCTAAAAAGTCCAACGCGACAGACTAGTTAAGCTGGAAATTTTTTTTACTTTGCGCTTCTTATAACTGGATTTGATCACGTGTCCTACAGGGTGCAGCATTAGCTAAGGGAAAGCTTTAACCAATACGGCTCCTTGAGTTAATTGGAAACCTCAATATAACTTCAGTTCCATTCCTATCATCATTCTATTTAAAAAAATTCTAAACTAGGAATAACCGTAAGCAAAGTTACACCACACGTACACGTACGAATATGGGAAAATAATCTTAAATTTTGACACTGAAAGAGCGCGCTGCAAAGCGCGCTTAATAAACCCTAGTAATTATAAAATCAGGTATTATTTTATTGAATATAAAATCTGAAAATAAATATTTAATTAATTTCAGATCCGATGCCAGCGACAGATGATAGTTTGCCGTCAAATAGTGCAACGTAAGTGTCAATTACAATTTCTGTAATACTTGCATTCATTTTATAATGAAATCGTTTTCATCAAATTGGATCGGATTGCATTTTATAATTATTTACTTTTAAATCGTTAGTTTTTGCATAAATGCTCTTAGATGTCTGAGATCTCCGATGCTAACGAACAGTTTGAAAATGGCGTATGAAGAGCGTTTGAACATGTCAAGAAAACTATTCATTCTATCACGGAAACGAGTTGAAAATTTAAAAAGAAATAAAAATGTCAAACGGTAAAGTTTTTCAGTTCTATCCACGAAAATTTTCATTTCCTATGTAAATGTGTTACCACCCCACACGCCTCTTATAGATACATACATATAACTCTGTAGTCATTAAGTGATTTTCGCATTCACTCCGAAAGTAACGAAGCATAATACATGTAACATAATCCAGTACACGTTTGAAGTGATTTTTGCTTAAAAACAATAGCTTTGACAAGTCCCAGCAACCAACTTAAATACGATATATGAGTACATATATATAAATATGTATATTTATAATTATTTTCACAATAGAAGCTTTAAAATATCATTAATATGTGTGTATTTGCGTCTCCGTACATTGTGTATTCGTGCACAGAGTTTGGCACTCAGTCTCAGGTGTCAATCAATGTTCACGCGCGCTACTATTTCATTCTATAGGATTGTACTTTTTTGGGCACTAACATACATCAAAAGTTTAACGATAACTTGTATAAGAAAGTCTTAAATGGTTTACAACAAAGGGGATATTGCCATTATTTTAAAAATGTTAGCTCTTAACCACCTTAGTGGATCTAGATTTTAGATTTTAAGTACATTTTGTTTGGTCGACATGTAAACAGTGCAAAACGTAAACTTTTGTGTCGACAGCTCATTGTTTGTAAGCAAAACTTTAGTTAAAATGGATCGATTCGTAGCTCGCATTTAAGCTAACACGCATAGTGCCAGAAAGATAGGGAAAACAAGCAAGGAAGCTAAATTTGGCTTGGGCCACACCCTTCATGGTGGGCATATATCATGCGTAACATTCAAGTAGAATTTTATGCCAAGTATTGTTTTTTGTTAATTGTGGACGTTATGTTATCCTATCGCGACTATTTTTGGTACATCCATGGAAGGACTACATAATAATATGTGTACTGAATTTTAACTTTGTAGTTCAAATTTTGTGACTAATATATGTACACTCTCTGTTCCAGATCCAATGGAAGTGGTCCAAAAAAATACAAAGCGTTTATTATTTTGCTTTATTATTCTTTTACAAGATAGTCGATTATACTCGATATATACTAGTAGATTATACTCATCACATGGAATGGCCTTTAGTATGGCAGTCGAAGTCTTTTAGATGACCGGAGCGGTGTCGAAACGATTTTCTTTCGTCACCTATTTAAGTTTTGGTAATAGGCAGGTGAATACGGTGCATGACCGATAACAATGCCGTTCCGTTTGCACAAATCTTCGGTCAAAATTCGATAGAGTCGGAGACACATAGCGGTCGCTTCAATAATTTCTTTTACTTTTTAGATGTTTTTTCATTGCCTGTGGTTTTTGGCGGCGGTGCTCGGTCATCGTCTGCAAGGTCCTCACGACCGTTACGGAATCGACTAAACCAAGGGAAACGCTGTGCATTCATCCTCGTATACATTGTTTAGTTTTTCGTATGTTTCCGCATCACATGTACCCAATTTAAAACAGAATTTAATATTCTCTCCTTGTTCCCTGTTCGTTTATCGACCGACGTACACAAAGTGACTTTACACAGTGAAATATTAACCGAATTCGCTCAATTTTTGTAGTTAAATGGATGGAGGGTAGAATCACCTTTCATTCATGGATGTTGCTGCGCTAAGAATTTGGAACATGGAACCAGCTTCATCGTATCTGGAACAGACTGTGTATAGCTTTCTGTTTGGCGTGGCTCCCAACTAATTTTGCCCATCGTTAAAGCGATCTGGATGTATAACAGAGACATATTTTTGCAAAATTTCAGCTCAATATCTCAAAATTTACGAGTATGAGAAAGCCAACAATAGACGGACACATTTAGATCGACTCAGATTTTTATACTCTGTTTCTCACGCGTCTTTTAAAATTCGCTTGTAGCTCTAATACATATCTTCATAGAAGTTCATCGATTTCAGTTTCAACATCGAGGTATAGGCAGCAAAAGTATTCCCAAGACTTAGCCTAAGCCTAGTTTAGTACGTATTTTTACTAGTTTTATTCATTCTTATTATCTGTGCATTTTTACATACGCATAATATTTTATTATACTTGTGTGTATTAGAGGAAATTCTTTCGAGGCACTTCAAGTATTTTTTTATTTAAGAATTTAACATTTTCAAGATTCTAGACAAATAGAAGCAATGTTTAATAGTGTTTTTCAAATCTGTATCCTGTGAAGGATCAGCCTTGGTAGTGTGTTGCGAAATTATAATGCAACGCATATATTTATATATACATACATTGACTCATATATATAGCACATCATTGCACTGTAGCCGATCTCTCTTTTATAATTGTAAAAAAGTGAAAAATTGAAAAACGTGTTTTTACAGATCGTGTCGTAGAATTGAGAAACCTGGCGATAATGATTGGATTACCAGCGGGCCTTTGGGTTCTAGAGATGCGGTGTTAGTGTTTCGGACCAACATATTGAATACACAGAAAAAACGTCCTGTACGGAATGATTCAAACACTTCACTGCAGAAATCTGATACTCAAAGTGAAGCCCCCACTGCAACTGAAAATGTTGCTGCTGAAAGCATACCTGGCGCTGGCAAATGTGGTAAAATTATACAACAGCCGTCCACTAGCAATGGAACACCAACGCGACCGCCAGCAACAACGGTTAATTCTTTAAGCGAACCTTTAAACACAAAGAACAACATTTTGACAAAAGTTGATTCTGGCGATAAAAAGGAATATGTTGCTAAGGTACAAAAACCTAATCAGCTGCTTTGTATTATTAAGAGCGGCAAGCGTTTGAGCGACGCTTTATCCTCCAGTGAAAATTCCATTTCTAGCGAGGATGACGAGCCCGATGAAATGGCGACAAATGAGAAATTGGCCACGTTAGAGTTGAATGAGGTGCTATCAGGGGATCAGGAAAATGGTGTTGATCAGGATTGTGTTGAATCGGAAACACAAGACAGTGATGAGCATGTGCCCGTAAGCGGTATGCCTGCAATTGATCTCAAAATAACGTACAAATTCCATCAAACGGAAACTATGCTGTTGCGGAAAATTTTCGCACGTCATGGCCTAACCGAAGTGGAAGAAGATGAAAACTTTAATATATTATGGACGGGTGTACATATGAAACCAGACATTTTGCGAAATTTGACGCCTTATCAACGAGTTAACCATTTCCCCAGGTAAGATGTAGTTTCTATAGTTTCCTGTTCCAAGTGATTAAATTCGCTTCAACGTTGGAGGAAATAAAACGAAAGTCCTGTAAGGCATAGAGTTTCTTTTTTGAGGTAAAATAGATGAATTGAGCTCAATCAGTTTGAGTGTGGAGGCAAAACCTGAATAGTTTTGTTTTACTTGGGATTGCAGCATCGCACACATTTTCTGAATTTGTTTATTTTCAACTTGACTACATATTAATTGTTTAAATTTGTTCCGTGCGTCTGGACAAAATTTTGGGAAAGTAGAAATCTATTTGAAGTTGTTTTTATGTTGTTTCCAGGTCTTATGAATTGACTCGTAAGGATCGTCTGTACAAAAATATTGAACGCATGCAACATCTACACGGTATAAAATATTTTGATATTGTACCTCAATCGTTCGTACTGCCATTGGAATATAAGGATCTTGTGTCAGCCCACAATAAAAGTCGTGGCCCATGGATTGTAAAGCCGGCAGCCTCAAGTCGTGGTCGCGGCATTTTTATTGTTAATAGCCCTGATCAAATACCTCAGGAGGAGCAGGTACTTGTGTCGAAATATGTAGCCGATCCCCTCTGTATAGATGGTCATAAATGTGATTTGCGGGTTTATGTGTTGGTGACCTCGTTCGATCCGCTCATTATATATATGTACGATGAGGGCATTGTACGCCTGGCCACAGTCAAATACGATTTGAATGCAGATAATTTGTGGAATCCGTGCATGCATCTGTGCAATTACAGTATTAATAAATACCATACCGATTACATCAAGTCGAGTGATGCTCATGATGAAGATGTGGGTCACAAGTGGACATTGTCCGCCTTGTTGCGTCATCTGAAATCTCAAGGTTGCGATATACACCTCTTGATGACCAATATTGAGGATTTGATAATTAAATCAATTATTTCTTGTGCCCAATCCATAATAGCCGCCTGCCGCATGTTTGTGCCGAATGGTAATAATTGCTTCGAGTTGTACGGGTTTGATATACTTATTGATGATACGCTAAAGCCTTGGTTATTAGAAGTGAACTTATCGCCATCCATGGGCGTGGATAGTCCTTTGGATGCTAAAGTTAAGGCGAGCATGATAACGGATTTGTTAACTTGTGTGGGTATACCCGCTTTTACAACGGCAATGCGTGCTCACTACGATACCAAGTGGACTCGATTCCGCAATGTTTCCTTCACGAGGCGTACAAATTCGGCAGAGCCTATTGCAATGAGCGGCAGCGGGGGGTCTCTGGTAAAACGATCAAATAACACTCTTAATAATAATACGAGTAATAGGTCCACTCTTACTTTGGATGAGCAGAGAATTGTGCGTAATGCCCGTTTACAAAGCGCCCGACGTGGTGGTTTTGTACGTATTTTCCCTACAGAGGATACTTTAGCAAAGTATGGCCATTTCTTAGATCCAGCCACCGGAATACCATTGTCCACCTCAGTACTACAAGGACAATGTTTTCAGTCGTCAGTAACGCAACACAATTACAATCAAATGTTGTTCACTAGTTTATATGGAAATTCATCAAAAGAAGGGGAAGACAACACGGTTGAGGAACGCATGAATCAATACCAGCGCGCCATAGAAACTGCTTCACCTATTATATTCTCGAAGAAGCGTGTCGAGCCCAAATGCGAAGAAGAGGGAAAACGCTTACGCAAACAAATTCTAAAATTAATAAGTAATGGTTCCGAGCTAACGCAACTTCAGGCCAGGCAGGCGTTTAGTTTATATTTGGAATGTATATTACGGCGCCTTACACAAGAGCCGAAGGATTGCCATGAAAAGATAATTCTCAAGTTTCTGAATCGTGTGGGAGGTTTGGTGAGAGCACCCGTCTTCTTTAGGAACCCCAAAAATATTCGGGTGGTGAGTAAGGCCCGCTCAGCCATGGTGGCGAAATTGTTGTGCGACTTTTTGGAACAATACAATCGGGATACTGAAGCCTACGTGGACAGTTTCGATCATTTTGCGATGATACCTTCAAGCCTATTTCTTGAGTTTTTGTCACAAGCGCAAGAAAATGACTTAGAAGCCATGTTGGCTCTGCATACTAATGTGACTGGTAGTATGCCATATCTGTATAATCGGTGCGGCTTGTCAGTACCACCCACGCCACCAATACCATCAGGGGTACACGGTTTCCTTAAGGCATTACCATCCATGGTGCAAGGTGGTTCTGGATCGCGCGATTTCAACAAGTACGAAAGTTACTACAAAAGTCTAGACAAAGATAAAGACACGTTGCCGTGTCGCCCATTAGACAGCAGCATCAAAGCCAGCCGAAAATATGCCACCAGCACAAGCCTCGGTAAGCGATAAATTCAATTGAAGGCACCAAGTCATGTATTTTGTGTTTGTGTCCCATTCGATGGAAATGCAATCGATTGAACCGTACATCAACGCAACAGCATATATATAGTTCTTACATTTAAGAAACAAAGTGAGCTTCGAAAATTACGTACATGCATGCATAACATACATACAAGTGTTTCTTATTTATTTCGAAATGCAGTCCAAGCTTTATACAAATCTACCAAAATTTGTGATATTATAAAAAATTATGCTTTGAGGCCGTTAAAGTGTTAAAATGAGTTTTAGCTCTCGACCGCATTAAACCACAAATACAAATCAACTAGAAAAATTTAATGGTATTTACTATTTATGTATTTTTTATTATGAGATAGAATTTAAGCTTGTAAAAAACCTCCTCCTTTCGAATGTAAGAATATAACAAAAACAAAAAAGCAAGTCTCTCTCGCAGTAACAACAAATAATAATCTATTATAATTTCAAAGAAATAAAAACCAAAAAAATTTCAATATTTTCATTTAGCAATCACCAAATAAAACCTCTGATAACGATCAATCCAATGATGGTGCGCTTAATTACAGCTCTCTCTCTATATAAATAATATATGTATACCGTGAGAAAACGCATTTTACTGTTAACACATTTTAAGAACATCAGAAGAACTTCATCCTATTACGATTTTAAACTGTATTTTTATAAGCAGAAAAGTACTATAGCTTAGAGTTGAATTAATTACACATAGCTAGCGAATCTTACTTGTTAATTGTTGCTTTGCAGGAAAGTAACTTGTAAAATTAAGATTGGTGATTATGAGTAAAATTTGAATTTCCCCAATCACATCCATGCTCTTAAAAGACTGCGTTATAGCAAGTCTTATACATTTTATTTTCAGTAAAATACAAATTGTTTATAATTTTGTAAAATTTTGGCAAATAAAATCATCATATCCGAATGTTAGGAACATTTTTAAGATTTGCACATTTTATACAATTAAATACTTTGTCCTACAGCCTATCTAATCCATTATATGTGCTGGACATTTCGTTCATACCCGCGTATCGACATTATTAAGAATGTTTTCAGAGTTCAACTTCATCATTTTGCTGCACGCGCTTAAGAAGTTTTTAGTCCATGCCAACAGTGATAATTCCTTTTTCTTATATCATTGTTCAGTTCCTCTCTTAGTTTTACTTTAACACATTTAGCTTCTCCGTACACCCAGTGTTTTTATTTTTAACGCATGTGTAGGAATAAAGCTAAAGTACTGAAAACACGCATGTACAATAAAATACAAAATTGATCAAAAAACCCTTATTGCTTATATATAGTTGCTCGTATGTTGCTTTTATCTAGTTTTATAGTAATATTATATATTTTATGAATATTTAAGAAAACTGAAGATATATAATTCTGATACAACGAAAAATTATTGAAAATTTAATCCATTTACTGCTTGCACAATATAATGAAAATAAAGCTTTGGTTGTTATTTCATTCAAACGCACAAATGCCATTTAGCTAAAAATTTATGTATTTACAACATTACTTATGAAAGTTCCATATATTTTTAAGAGTCTGTAAAAAACATTTTTATCCATTATATTGAATCTAAATTTTTATACACATTTTTTAAATCTACAATTGGCTCAACTGGCAAACCTAATAGAAACAATACTTTGATGAATATTTATAATGGAGATGGCTTTTAAATTATTACATTATATTAAGTAGTTATGAACATTTCTAAAAACAAAAACAACAGCAACAAAATTTGAAATTAAATAAATTGCGTTTTTTCCTGCTGCCTAAATCAAATGCTGCGACTTTTCTTTTAATTAGGTAGGTACATATGTTCTGAATGATTTTTAAATGATTAAATATTCTCGTAAAAATTTGGATTAAATCGACTTTCAAAATTAATTACATATGAAAATAAATTTTCCTTTTGCAATTCCCTCAGAAAAATTTCTCTTAAAATATTTCTCTCACGAATGTTTCTTTCTTACTCTCTCACAGCGTTGCCACTACGCCATCGTAGCGCACAAATGTTCATATATACTTTCCTTCATTAAGATACTTCTTTATTGCTACGTTTTGAGAAATAAACGATTCGTGTGTTTGTTGTTTTTAAAATGGCCAATCAGCTGCTGTTAGTACACTAAAAAAATCCGCTTACGAATTTTTCTTTTAACGAACACAATTAAAAGAACTAAGCAATAGTCCAACTGAAATGTTAAAATTTGCAAAACATTTTAATTTATTAAGAAATCCATTTAATACGCAACAACAACAATTGAGAGTAAGCATAAATTATTATACATGTATATATAATTATGATTAAGTGATTCTGTTATTTCGTAGACAACATTCATACTAAAACGGCAATGGGAGGTTCCGCTACATAAAACCAAACAAAAACCGAAGAAACTGCGCGGTAGACATTTCATTTACGAATTGATAACCGATACGGGTGTGATTAAAAAGAATGAAATAGAAGTGGTTTTGAAAACATATGTTGATGGTGTCGGTGACAAGGGAGATGTTGTATCATTGAAACCACACTTAGCTTACAACACATTGTTATTACCCGGCTTGGCTGTATATAAGACGCCTGCGAATATTGAAAAATTTGGCAAGGCAGAAGAACGCGTAGAAGAACTTCATAGTTCACCATTTGCACAAAGGGTAAATATATAATGGTTACATTTATATAAAAAAAAAAAAAAAAACTTGTTTCCACAACAGACCGTTAATATGTTGGAATATATAACATTGGATGTTGTGATGAACAAAGATGAGAAATGGGTTATTGAACCTTGGCATATAAAAGCTTCTCTGCGCAAGGCGGGTTATATATGCAACGAAAGCTGCATTACGCTACCCAAGCAACCAATTGAAGGTCCTGATTTAAACAAGGAAAATAAAGAGTTCTACTGTACAATTACTATCAACAATTTAGAGAAAGCACGATTGAAATGTCGTATACATCACTGGAGCACTGATCCCAGTGAACGTTTACCCTTTGTTTTCGAATATTGGAAAATGCCGTCTGAACCATTGTTTAATGACAGCAAAGAAGCGGATGTATAAGCTTTATTTAATATTATTTAATATATTAAATATTAAATTGGTTTTATTTAATTTTATGAATTTTTATTTTTGACTCTGAATTCTTAGAAAGGAATTGAGTGTATTTAACAAACCAATTAATGGAAATTCTATAGCTACGAAAAGAAGACGCTGCGTAAGCCATCTTCACGTATCCTAAATATATGTCTATTAAACCGCTTTGTGTGTTATATCAGCTGGTTTAACAACGAATTATAAAAATGAGAGATGATTGATGGTTTTTGTTTTTAAAATGAATAAAATAAAAAACAAATTTAATTGACATTTTTGAGCTCTACTTCGAAAACCAATGTACTATTGGGTGGTATTGTTGGAGGTGAACCACGTGATCCGTAAGCCATATGTGGTGGACATGTGATACGACGCTTACCACCTACTTTCATGCCAGCTACACCGATGTCCCACCCTTTGATGACTTCTCCTCGACCCAAAATGAATTTAAAACCAGGTCCAGTTTTCATGCTGTCGAATACCTTATTATTGGACACTAAGCGACCCTCGTAATAAACATGAGTACGTTTGCCTTGCTTGGCCTCTGCACCGTTTCCAATGCGTACATCAACAACCTTAACTCCACCTGATAAAACGCGTTCTTTTTGTTGTTGTGGTTGCTGGGGCTGTTGCTTGTTGTGGTCGCCCTTCTTTTTATCTTTTTTATTTTTTTTCTCGCCAACGGCCTCAACCTTCTTGTTCTCTCTGACGACACCGTTTTGTTGCTTTTGTTGTTTTTGTTGCTTCTCCAATTTGGGTTGCTTGGGTTTAGGCTCCTCAACATAACTGTCTTCTTCATCGTCGTCTTCTTCGTTGGCATCATCCTCATCATCATCATCCTCCTCTTCGTCATCTTCATCTTGGACATCCTCATCGTCATTATCATCATCGCTGGCATCTATATCAAGCCCATCACTGTCATCTTCTTCGTCCTCTTCGTCATCTCCAGTACTTTGTGCAGCCTTAGCAGCAATACCCTTCTTGGATTTGGCTTTTTTAGCATTCAGGGTTTCACGTAAATCTCGTTCCACATCTTCATCTTCGACTTCTTCTTCTTCTTCTTCACCATTCAAGAGAGCATCATCATCATCATCGATTAAATAACCGCACAATGTAACATTGCCGCTACCTAAACAAAGTAATGCCGTTTAAGCAATAAGTATATAATGAATTTCGAGTCAAGAAAATCTCGACTTACCGACACTTTGGAAACATATTTCATCGCCTACAGCGAAATTTAAATCCAGCATCACTTGCTCGCATTTGTCTTTATGCAATGTGCAAATTAAAAACTTTTGATTTTCGCAACTAATATAAAGCTGATTTGCCCCGCCCTGAGACGACTGTGAGTCTAAAGCGGCATGGGATATATGGAATGATTTCGTTGTTGTCTGCGAATATTTTCGATTCGCTTTCAAATTCATACCTTAAAGTTAAACAAAATATTAAAATCGGCCAAGTAGAGCCTTTAAATATCCTACACTACTTGACTCCAATTATACTAAAAATCATATATTATACTGTGCCAAATTTTCTTTAAAAGTTTAGGAAGACAAATTGTCTATCTAAGAATTACAAACACATGTACAGGCCTAACATAACTTTTAACCCAAATGGTGCATAGCATGAAAAATTCATATGAAAAACGAATTTTCTACACGTGGTGATAACCATTTAATATTTTTTAATATTCATTTTTTATTTCTCTATATATACTTACCCCAAAACATTTTGTTGCGTTTTAAAGTCTATTTGTTAAAATATCAATAATTTCTTTAAACTAATTTTAAAGCGACACACTTTCTTCTAAAATACCGCTAGTCACAATGCGGAGCGCAAACCACGCTATATCCAGAAAACTATATGGAAATATATTAAAGTAACGAATAGAGATGGGTAACTAAAAATAGACCAATGTTTATTGTTTAAATAATCTGGCAAGATCTAAAAATAAAATCAATGTGAGCAAAAAATGTGCTCACACACATAACTTGCGTTGTACCGTGTAACACAACACCGAATCATACAAATAATCTATCAAATACATTATTTAAATATTTATTAAAAATCTATATTGGTAACCGAAATACATAAATGTAGGCTTGCCTCGCGAACATTTTTCAAGAAATTTTATTACAACAATAGAATGCTTTTTTAAAGATATAGAATTTTGTAGTAACGCTACAATGCATTATACACAATCACACGTTTTGATCTCCTGACTAGGATCCTAAACGTAATATTTACCGCCTGTGTATAAAACGCAGCAAGCACACGCTTTCAAAAAGAATATAATAATAGGTTCTTCGGAAATTTTAGAAGCTCTAAGGCTCGACAGCGTATAGGTGGCAACTCCTCTGTTCAGGGGTGCCAACTTTAAGGTTTTTATAAAAACAACACTAGGTAATGCTGTTGAAGAGATTGTAACTACCCAAATAGGTATGTAATAACATAATAAGCTGCTTTAGAAAATTATAATGGTAAGATTTTTACTATAAAAGAATTCTATCTTGAATTCTATATAACACTCCTTAAATCTAAAATGTACAACTACAAAACTTCAGTAGAATATGAAAATCTTTTGGATTTATTGAGTATATTGTAAATAAATAACATTTAAAAGCTACAAATTTAAAGAACTTTGAATCATTTTTGGGGAGAATATTTTTTTAAAAGTTGGCATCCCTGACCATATTCTTTTTCATATTTATATGTCGTATGATTAAAAGGTGAAGCTTATGTTTACAAACGAAATTGCTGAAATGCGCGCAGACCACTAAATTTTGGACATATATTATTTTTTATTGTAAGCACAACAGTTCAAAAATAAAAAGAGCGTGTGAAATCAGAAGTGAAGATGGCGAGTCAGGTAAAGTAAATGAATTATTTTATAAATGTTTAATGAGGATAAAAATGTGTTTGCGTAATATTTTCATATATCACATATTGGGATGAACAGAATTCAAAAATGCTCTTTCACAAGGCAACAAATTATGAACAACTTTCTGATGTCGAATTACGTGCAGAACTTCAAATATGTGGTTTTCCAAACATACCAATAACTGAAACCACGCGAAAACTTCTAATTAAGAGACTCAAAAAGTATGCATTAGAAAATTCCTCCAAGGAAAGACACAACAGGAAAACTGCCATGGCAACACGTTATGAAAACGGACTCCACACAATCTCGCAAACATGGGATAGAAGTTCACCACATGATAAAAAGCGTACGACCTCCGAATATTCTCCTCAACATGCGAGTACCTCATTTTACGATTCTTATTTATCAAATGATGACACATTGCCTTTCCTTGGTCAAAATATTTCGAATTCTTACACTAATGACTATGGTGTCAAAAAAAGGACACCAGCAAAAATACACGTGTCACCTGTAATAATAGACGACTCTCAAACTACAAACACCTACAACAGGGAAACGCCGAGTGTAGTAAGCCGCCTACTAAAATTAAGAGACACAACTATCAAACGTAATCATAATTCGGTACTGACCGGTCACCTATATTTACATGATTCTGATTCCGAAAGCAGCACAACTCCCAAAATTGCGCCAAATTTCAAGAATGACCAGCGTCCTATGTTACCGAATGTGAGGTTTTTTCGTACTCTTAGGAGTAGCTTTAAACAATCTTCAGTGCCATATCTTCTAATAAGCTTGTTCGGATTATTCTTTATCGTACTGTCGTTGTTATACATTAGGAAGCCGCCAGATTTACCAAGCACCATGATAGAGAAAAGTACGACTTTCACTACATGTGAGGAGTTTAAACAGCTGTCGTCATCATCGGAGGCAGTACGCCCTTTCATAAACTGCATCGAGATCGATATGTTGTCAAATGCAATGAGCCTTAATCATGAACTTATACAAATATTACAAACCATAGCAGAACAACACTTTTGCCAGGACACTTCCATTAGTCCAGAATTAAGTGGAGCCGATTTTTTGAAATATATTTATAAAAAACGATCCAAAGATGCGCACAATTTGCTGCGAACTTTTCATGGTGCAATGTATCTTATTGAGAAAAATCCTCAATGGAAAATTACGGTTACTAACAAATCTATGTATGGTCAACAAGAAGCTGCGGAGGTTGTTCTGCCGGACATTTATAAGCACGATTTACGCTTCCGGTTGTTGAGGCCTCACCTACCCTTGAAATGCGTCATATGGAACAAATTGCAGCGTTTTTTTTATACGATTGGAACTCTTTTCCTGGTATCTTTAAGCATGCTCTTATTTTTTGCTATTTACCGTTTTTTCCAGAAAAGAAAAGAGGATCGCGAAAGGATAGTGGAATATTTTACCAAAGAGATCATTAGAGAAGTGGCGCATAGGACTTCATTGAACGATGAGGAGAATAAAGGTATTATTATCACTCACCTCCGAGATAAATTGATATCTACAGATAAGAAGCAGGCAATGCTATGGGCTTGGAATGAAGCTCTGCGTAATCTGGAAGATACTGACAGTCGCATTCAATTTGGAACAATTCTGCACAATGGAGAAGAATTCCGTACCATGAAGTGGGTGGAAAGTCTTTCAAAGGCCGGAACCACGCCAATCAACTTACAGGAGGACGTAGAGAAGTGTGGTAGAAAGAAGCAATGGCAGAGCCCTGCTTTTGGTAATGTCAATAATTGTTTTGAACCACCTACGCCCTGCCTTAAAATACGCCACATGTTTGATATTGATGAAGCCAATGACGTGGATCTAAAGCAGAACGTAATCGATTCCATATTGGAAAAAGTAGGCTCCCGGTGCCGCATATATGACGTCCAATTAGATAGACAGAGCTGTTGTGTGTATATCCGATGTGCTAGTGAGAAGGACGCCGGCATTATACACAACGAAATAAATGGGTGGTGGTTTGATAATCGTCTTGTCTCCATAAAATTTTTAAGATTGCAACGTTATTTAGCCCGATTTCCATATTCACCTACTTTTCCTACATTAATGACAACTAAACGCAACACTTCAGTATAGGAAGCATCCCGAGCAGTTATTATTTACGAGCATATTAAAAATCTTATTTAAAATTGTAACTTTACTGTAGCGCTGTAAAAATTAAATAAAACAAAAATAATTACCATGTTGCAGATGTATACTTTATTATAGGTAAACAAGATATAAGAAAGCAAGAAATTATTCATCTGGAACTTCAATCGCTCCACTATTTATATCATCGATGATATCATGTGGTGAGCGACCATCAACTGTACATCCTACACTTTGAGCTGTACCTAGAATTTCTTTACAGGTACCTTCTAGTTTGCGAGCCATCGACCTGGGTCTCATTGCTCGAGCGATTGACAAAATATCATCAAACGTTATGTTTCCGGAGTGCTTGACTGAAATTATACAAATTTATTTATTGCGGCTTAGGCATCACGATCGCACACAAACATACTATTTTTCTGCTTCTTTCTATCTCTGGGAGGCTCTTTCAAAGCTTTAATGATTAACGAAGCAGCCGACGGAACGATAGTAATGCTTGCTTGTCTGTTTTGTATTGTTAAACATACAGTAATTTTAAGCCCTTTCCAATCAGAAGTCGCTTTAGCAATATCATCTCCCACTTTTTTTGGAGACTGAAAATTTGCGTATTGCTCTATTCATTTAGGACACCTTTTCCAATAAGTACACTTACCAAACCAAGTGGGCCAATTTTAGGAGCTAAGGTGGAAGTGGCTCCAACTTCACCGCCAACACATCGCAAATACACTAAAAAAATTCACATAAAATTGTATAAAATTGCTTTCTTCACTTCTAACAACAATTCTTACCCAATTTTACTTCGGTAGGATCAAATTTTGGGGGCATTTTCCGAGTTTATTACGTTACTACGTTTGTAATTTATTAAAATAAATTTAATAAAATAAAAATTTCTTCACGTGTGTAGCACCTACTCTGCGGCGAATATAAAAAAGACATTATGCTTGAACACAATTAATCGCTTTAATCTTACAAATATTTATTTCCTATGCGAAACAGAGTTGCCACTTTAATGATTCTTTTCATCTGATTTACCACAAATTATAAGATATTGGATGCATGAAGATTTTGTAACAAAGTAGTATTTAAAATTTTTTTCAACATAATTAATTAATAATTCATAATGAAAATCGTGAAAAATATACCAAAGCACGTTTCTCTGAGTCCGCACTGTGAAGAAGTGCTTTGGATCAGTGTTGTAAAAAAAGTTTTAATTTATTGTTCCTGATTTTTTTAAACTCCTCTGTGCAAATAAAAATCAAAGCCAAGTGCAGTATTTATTATTTGTAAATAGTGTAAATAATTAAATCTTAAATTTTTTACTTGCTTTGTAAAATAAATAAATCCAAAATTTTCATCGTGCTTATTATTATTACAAACAAAACTAAACCTTCTTACTACTTATTTTACTAAACGGTTGTTACTCGTTATACTTATTCAGCTGAATACTATGGTTTGTGCTTTTGAATCATGTAGCAACAACAATGACTATAGTGAGGCATAAGTCATGTGTCAGCAAAGATATAAATCAGGAAGGGGTTCGCGAATTCGCCGCCGATTATTTACAGGAAAATCGAAATATCCGATGGGGTTGCAATAATTACTCTCGTATAATATTTAGACGGTGGTAGGAAGTTTTATTGACTTAATACGGTGGTAGGAAGTTTTATTGACTGACGTTTATTTAATAATTTATATTTCCGTTAACATACGATACCTCTTCAAAAAGATCGAATAAAATGGTATCTAAAAAGGAATTATATGGGAAAAATGTTGCAAATAACTTTACTAGTAATAATATAAAATCAGTTGGAATCATAGATTAAGAATATATACTTTGCAGAGTCTTTGACGCCTCCTTCTGGGTGTTGTAAACGGAAAAACAAACTTAGTATACCCTCATAACTAAGGTGGAAAGTATAAAAATGTCAAATATATATGTACGACCTTAAATTTTTGTTAGATAATAACTCTAATATAATAATGATTATTGTTGTAATTAAAGCCAAAAGTAGTCTGGATGGTTTAGAGAATTCCGTGATCCTTACATCACTGAACAGTTATATAGGTCATTGGAAAGACCCATTGGTGATCAGTATGATTTTAACTCTAATCAAATTGAACCTGTCCAGAACCAGTTTCTATTGTTTTGTCTATAGAATCTTCTACGGGATGGCAACCTGATTTTGCCTGCTTACACCATTCGTTTAGCTTTAGTTAAACTGCCACTTTAAAAGCAGGGAGATAAAGCTGAATGTATGCTTTCTAATTGAGTTCAATTTAAAGGGAATGCGAGTCCTTTTTATAACATACTATGCTTCAATTTTTCACTTAAAAATTGGAATTATAAAGGCTTAGTAATTTTTTTATTTATGAAACTGCTGCGAACCATTTTAGCTAAGTTTGTAACTTGTAGATAACATACTTGAACGGATATATGGATAAGATCGGAAAAGTTTAAACAAAAGTGTCTCTACAGTTCGTTTTTGATTTTTCGCTTGATGGATGTATGACAGGACTATGCACTGACGTGTTCCTTACAATAAATACTACTACAAACGAATTACAATACCTTGACGGCGCTGCCATGGAAACTATTTCATCACACAAATAATATATGTGACAATGCCTTTTTTAATATAATTTACATTAAATGTTTACATTAAAATGGAGTTTTGTCAGCTTTGGTGAGCATTAAATGCTGATGGCATCTTATGTCTTATTAGAAATGTGAAGAATTATTATTCGGTTACAATTCAATGATCTCTTCAGCCGTATTGTCTGACAAAACTAAATTTTCCACTCACGGTGCATGGCTTCTTTTGGTATGTACAAGCACCGGCGCAAACTTAACATATGTACTTTCAAGTGGTGTGGGCTGTAAAAATAATGCACTTGAATCCTATAATTGGCAAACAAAGATATATTAAATTAAGCTATTTTTACGGTTCCGGTTCCTGGGCCGGCATTTATTAGGCACGCTATGCTATACCACTAAATATGCTTTCAAGTAATAGCAAATACAAGCAAGTAATAAAATATTTTACTGTTTTTGTAGCTTCCATCTTAGTGACGAGGGCTTACTAAGTTTGCTACTCCCTTTGCAACATCCAGCAGGACGGCTCGGAGCGCCTTTAGTCGTAAATTTAAAGATAACGAGAATTTTGCACAAATATGGTTTTTATTTCCATTAAGTATCATATTAGCATATTACGTATTTATAATTAGGGCATTCACCAATGTACCAATGGTCATGGTCGCACAATAGACATGATCGTGATTTATAAAAAACCTTTTTTAGCGTAAAATCCGTTGACACCTAATACAAAAACCCGTAATCAGACCAGGCCCACTGATTGTATATAGAGGAGGATATTGTTCAAGATTTGGCCTAAGCTGTTCTGTTATACTGTTTTTTTACCCACCAGCACAATGGCAATAACCTTGGACGCACTATTCCAGAACATGAATTAGTAGCTAAAGAATCTCGAATCAAGTAATAAGTTTTTATTAATCTTCGATACCATTCACGGCAGTTGGTGGCTGCATCGTAAATCCAAGTATGAAGTAAGTTTTTTCACTCAGCATCTGAATTTAAGATAAAAGTTAATGCTAAAGAGAACAAATGTGAATTTGAATGAGGAGGAATGAGTCGTTTATAGCAATTGCAACAAAAGCCATTTCTGTCGCTAATGTTAATGCAAATGTTAATGTACAGAACACAAGTTCAAAATAGATTTTTTGTTGAATTAGAACCAACAAGTGAGAGAGCATGATTTGAATTCATTCGGATATTGATGCCAAGCAAGAATATATTACAAACAAAATTAGTATGCCCTTGTGCAGAAGACATCAAAGTAAACAAATCGTAAAACGCATAATTCTCGACAAGTAGTTAACATTACTAAACGCACAAGTTATTAATTCATATTCAACTTGAGTTCATTCAAACTGACCAACACTACCAGATTTATATATTGCATCAAATTTTAATAATGCGTGAATTTACTTTCTACAAATATACACTCCTCGCAATTCTGTTCAACCCAATGACCGTGATTGAGACTTTTCTTCAGCGCCAAATGACATGAAATCTTTTGTTAACGATAAACTCTGAACACCCGCTTCTTGGGTCGTCATAAAGAAGCAATTTACAACTATATACATATTTTAAACATACATACAAATGTACAAAAAAATTCGTCGAGAAGTGCTTTTCTATAAAGAATACGACAACACCATAAACTGTGCGTAATTAAGTTTCAAAGGTAGTGGCGTTACGATTATTAAAAATGTGTGAAGTCTTGTTTGTTTGTGTTATTACACCCACCATCATATGTGTATGGGGGTATATACCACTTTGTCAACACGTTTGGAACGCCCAAAAGTAGTTGCTGGAGACCTCACAAAGTACATACGAATACTGAGCGTATATAGCTATGTCTGTCTGTAAGTCCGTTTGTGCGTTTTTGTGTTCTGTGGTAATCACTCTCTTGGTCGCAAAAGATTAAGCTATGGATTTGAAATGTGGCAGAAGTTGGTATTGAAATTGGGCGAAATGGGTCAAGTGACACGCCCACAATGCAATAAAAACTGAAAATGAAGCAATCTTTTAAGAAATCTTCCCGAATTGCTTGTAACGTACAGAAAATCTATTGAAATATATATTCCTCGGGTAGGTATTTAGGATTTGGCCTCAGCCAAATATAGTTTTTTTTTAATTGTTGAAGTTCACTTTATACTTTTGTGTATTATTTATGTATGCGTAATACAGATGTATACAGGTTTGCATGCGTACGAACGTACCCACCCAGCTTATAAAGCGCGAGTATTATAAATGTCGACCGCTTGCAAATGTCTCGAGTTATTCAAAAGTGTTCACTTGTTGCATCAAGATCATCATGGGTAAGCCGGCGTACATTTTTTAAAAAGATTATTTACTATGCGTATAACCATCAGTGTATTGAATGAATTCTTCAAAGTTGCATCAAATGAAATAAAAAGAAAGTTTTTAACGCTTGAAAACTTTTTTAAGTTTTTGTGTGCTATTCATATTTAGCGACTAAAAAGAAATATTTTTTAAATTGTAATACATTTCTGGTAAAGGAAGGAAGGTTCATAGTATAATGGGAACGTATGTTGGTTAAATCAAAAGTGCGGTTGCGCGACGTGTTTAACATACAAAATATGCTTTTGTTTACTGTGCATGGCATCTTATTATTCATGACATCAACGTATATATATTTATAAAAAAAACACAACATTGATGGAAATTGACGCATTTTGGCAAACGCATAATAATTTCCTTGTTCGGAATATTCAAAGCCAGGGCGATAACATTTGTGGCCAGCATTAACAGTAGTATGATATTTTGCAATTTGCGACATGCACATATTAAGTGACTATCCTTCTGACTTTGGCTCAAAAATGTGTCTCCTTGCAGAAATTGATTTGACAAATTATACGATTCTTTTCCTCATAGTATTCTTATATATAATATATAACAACAAGTAAAAACACTAAATTTGAATTTAAATTTTATATAATTCACCGCCATATAGAAACAGTTGCCCTGTAACATGTATCACGTAGATTCTGCACAAAAACTAAGAACGTGGAAGTGTCCGCTATTCGACTAAATTTTAAGTCCTAGAGAGTGATAGAAAACAGCGAGCTGCTACATGTTCTGGCAAACGTGATTTAGCAACATCCAATAACTGACTGGAACTAATTTGCGCAGGGCAAGTCACGGTCAGTGTAGTAGTCAGACAATTTGACATAGATGACGAATTATTAACATTATTGCTTAGATCCAATTCTCCACTACTTTCGGTTTCATTATTACTAGTGTCGTTCGTATCTGAATCACCATTGCCCAACGCCGAATTACGATATTCCCGATCTCTATCACCTGATGGTTATGAAAATAGTCGGATTCGGTGGAACACTTATTAAATTTCAGGATAAATAAAATATATTTACCAATGATCGTTAGAACTTGGAGGAACTTTATGGGAATGGATTCTAAAAAAATTCAATCAGGTCCAAATCGAAAATCTCCAACCAATACCGAATTTGAGTCAATTCAGAAAATGATTCTGAATCGATTGATGTAATAAAAAGTGGATCTTTCATTAGCATTATAAATATTAGCGCAAACTTATCTATCAGAAGCAGTGCAGGATTTAAAAATAACCCTCAATTTCTCTGCAATATTAAATCGTTTTCTATAGACACGCACTCATTTTGCACAGACAGTTACGCGGATATGGTGATGATTTTGATGGATACCACAAATGTTCTGATTAAAAGAATAACCCATACTACCCCACCACATACCCATAGAGTTAAGTAGGCATCCATTATTTGTAACAGGTTTTGTAAGATAAAGCGCTCTATTTAATTTGCCTAATAATTAGAGACAAAAACTAGACAGATTTCTTATTGTAGCACAGTTTTGCTTTAAAAAAAACAGGTGAAAATGTTATAGTTGGTCATCTCGATCATTTAATACCCTACACCGCTTAGCTTAACAAATTTTATTACAATTTTTTTAGTTTAATTGTATTAGTATACGCGAGCCATTGCCATGTATTACTTAGAAATATCATTATATGAAAATGGGTTTTAAAAATGGTTCGATTGCGGTGGGGTTCCAATTTGAACTATTTCCAATAGTGCATATCTGTAGACCAAGGCGCGTCTCTCGCGCATTCATCGAAATATCTCAAAAGTAGTAAATATTCTGAATCGAATTACACACAAACTTAACATACCCTCTACCATAGGTAGTGCGGGGTATAATTATTGGTAAGAGTTAAAAAGATTAACTTTCACTTTGGCGACATTATCTTTAGACTACACAACAAATTCCTACCGCTGGCCACAAAACAGAAAATTTAATTGACCATCAATCAAGAGGAATTAAAAGTGGTTTCAATTGTCATAGTTTTTTAAATAAAATTCGTTTGGTTGCCGTAAAGCTGAGTTTTTATTTTATTTCTTAAGACTGAGAAACTGTTGCAATTGTCGTTTTTTTTATAATTTTCATTTCACAAAAATATATAAGGATACGATAAATGTATTTTATAGCTTCACTGCGATAGAATAAAAATGTTATGTTCTTTATAAGATGCTTGATTGATATTTACTTAAATTTACATTCCCTTCCGAAGTCAAAATTGTAACGACATTTACATTGGTGTGCGTACTAACAGTACTAGCAAGTGCAAACGCAGCAGATTTAGAAGCGCCAGCACGTGTAGTCTGCTACTTTAGCAATTGGGCCATTTTCCGGAAAAATATAGGCAGTTATGGCATCAAAGACATTCCCGCTGAACTCTGTACACATTTGGTCTATTCTTTTATCGGCCTTAATGACGAATCTTGGGAAGTACTACTGATCGATCCCGATTTGGATGATGAGCAGAATGGTTTTCACAATTTTACCCGTTTACGAGAAAAGTATCCAAATTTAAAATTGCAAATAGCGGTTGGTGGCTGGGGTGAGGGTGGTCGTAAATATTCACAAATGGTGGCCGCACGTGAACGTCGCCTTTCGTTTATACGCAGCATAGTGAATTTTATGAAACGTTATAATTTTGATGGTTTTGATTTGGATTGGGAATATCCAGGTGCGACAGATCGTGGTGGTACGTATGCTGATAAGGATCGTTTTTTGTACTTTGTTCAAGAACTAAGGCGGGCGTTCGAGCGTGAGGGCCATGGCTGGGAAATTACAATGGCTGTGCCAGTGGCCAGATTTCGTTTGCAAGAAGGTTACCATGTACCCGAATTGTGCGAGTATGTACGAACTATTTGGCTTTGGAACATGTTTTGTATAACAATTTGTTTATTAGACTATTAGATGCAGTACATGCTATGACTTATGATTTACGGGGCAATTGGGCTGGTTTTGCTGATGTTCACAGTCCCTTGTACCGACGCAAACATGATCAATATGCTTACGAGAAACTCAATGTGGTACGTCGTCAAAATTCTCCCTTTTTATATTATTTGAGCAAAGAGAATCGTAATGCATTAATTACAGAATGATGGTCTCGCTTTATGGGAAGAGATGGGATGTCCAGCCAATAAATTGGTAGTAGGAGTGCCATTTTATGGCCGGACCTATACTTTAAGCAAATCCAATACGGATTATAGCATGGGTACGTATATTAATAAAGAAGCTGGAGGTGGAGCACCGGGGCCCTATACAAACGCCACTGGCTTCTTGGCCTATTATGAAATCTGTAAAGAAGTGCAAGATAAATCTAACGGTTGGACAGTGAAATGGGATGATATGGGTATGGTGCCGTATACCTATCGCGACACTCAATGGGTGGGTTATGAGAATGAGAAATCCGTACAAATCAAAATGGATTTTATTAAACGCAAAGGTTATGCGGGCGCAATGACTTGGGCCATTGATATGGATGATTTTCATGGTTTGTGTGGCCGCGATAACGCTCTCTTGCGTATATTGCACGATAGCATGAAAAATTATCGGGTGCCTGAACCATCGCGTGAAACAACGCCGCGGGTGAGTTATTAACAAATACAGTTGTTTTTGTAGAAACCACATTATCGCCTAACTGTTGGCGACAATGAAAATGTGTGCCAAGAAGAAAAAAATTTTGCGAAACAAAAAAAACTATTTATAGTTACATTTAAAATGTACGTATGTGTGAACGTTTTGTTTGTATTGCAGCCAGAGTGGTCAAAACCGCCAACGACAACATCCAACCCCGATGAGGGTACTCTGGTGATATTGGGCAGCAACATCCAACCGGCAATCAAGCCGGCAACAAAGGTAAGGGCCCTCATTACTTGACGTCCATTTAACATGTTAATGTGCTCGCATGTAAAGCAATGACGGGTTTTAAATGCATTTTAAACATTTTAAGAAATTTCATTGTTTCGTTGTAATTAATATAAAATTTTAGGAAAACTAATGTGAATTAAGCCCAATTGCAAATCAGTGCACAGCTCTTTACATTAACGCACTGTATAGCAATTATATAAAATAGCAAACGAAGAAAAATAATACAACTTTTTCTTGAATTGTACAAATTTTTCAGAAACCAGGCAAGACAACGAACACACCTACAACCTCAAGACCCACAGAAAATCCTACTGGTGATACTGAAACCGATCATAATTTCGATATCAGTAAAGTTGATTGTGAACATGAGGACTTTTTAGCACATCCCGACTGTACCAAGTACATACGTTGCGTGCACGGCAAACCAGTGGTGTTCAAGTGCAAAGAAGGAACTGCATTTCATACGGTATTGAATGTATGCGATTGGTATGAGAACAGTGATCGTTACTATTGCACCCGCTTAAAAGAGAAAAAGAGAGGAAACTACGCTTAATTAATTAAAATGTGTCAAACTATCTGTTAGAAATATAATCAAAACATTTATAGTATTAGTCATAAAACATATTAAAGCTACACACACTCTTACATACGAAAGAAGACGCACAGAGAGGAGAGGTAACAGTCACCGTAAGGTCAGTACATTTCTAAAAAGTTATTTTTAAAGATCTACAAATAATTTTCAAATGGTTTTTGTTGAAATCATTTAAAATAAAGCTAAAGGCAAACATGTATGGAATTATATTCAGCTATACTGATAAAATAAAGTCAAAACCGGTTAAAACGAAATTTAAGGGGCTGCGCAGTTAACGTTATAATCAATTGATCGGTAAACTATCGTTTATTGAAATGATTACTTTATTTTATTACATTTTTGTGCAATATTTCATTTTATTATGCGATGCCTTCATTACAAGTGATTTTCACTACATAAGTATTCTTTTTATTGAAGCGTAAAACATATGAAAAAATCCAACGACAGACACCTATGCGCATGTTGTCATTCACAACTTAAGAATGTATTCATATGTTTGAATAAATTATTAAATAACTGTATACGAGTACATGTATGATAATATTGATGCAAACATTTTAACACACTACCTCAGGGGTGGGGCGGTAGTGAAGAAAGCATATGTGAAAATCATGCAAACGTTTGTAAAATTAAGCTAAAATAAAACTAATAAATTTTTTGCGCTCTTCTATTAATCAAATGTCAGGGAGATAGACATTGAGTTAGCTTCGAAAGTGTTATAAATTTTTTTTGAACACATGAAAAACGCACTCTTTTAAAGCAGCTTCAATCAGCAATCCGCAACAGTCACCATCATCTTTAGTATCTGTTGCAATCAATTTCGGTCTTTAGCCACCTTTTAAGATTTCGCTGGTCTGTTCAGGCATCAAAGACTTGATCCCTTATCTCAGTGTTGCCTGCGGTTGGAGGATCGTCCGGTTCCTGCCCAAATACCCTCCTGGCTGGAGCATTTTAATTCCCATGATCAGTATCGTAAACGTTGACTTTTCATTCAAATTTGGTGTGAATATTGATGATACTGATCTTGCGTTGCGTATCTTAGTAATGTAAATTTTGTCAACGTTTCATGGAGAGCTTCGCTGTTAAATTGTTTTCTTAGCCCATAGTAGCACTCCAAACTGATATTTTTGGAGATTCACGTATGCTGAAACGCTTAGTTCGATTGCTTGTGACTGATTCATGTCATGTCCAATAATTCTTAAAAGGAACATGTTTCTAATGGATTCCAAAAAAATTCACAACCACTTTCTAAACCGATCATCAAAGTCTTAATTATTTATAATAATTCTGCTAAGTTTGGAATAAATTCTGTGGATGAAGAGATTAATTTTGAATATCGTATAATTTGGATGGAAAATGGATGGTATGGATAATTTACAAGATATAGGAACACTTGGGAGTTCGCTTTCTACGTGTTACAAACGCTTTGACAGAGCGAATACAGCCCCCGATGTTAAGTGGACGGGTAGGCAGTTGCTAATTTCTAATAAAAAAACGTCAACCTGCTGCTGCAACACTGACATCAATTAATTTGTAGAAGGATATCGCTTTGCGGTATTGTTGTTTGTATTTGTTGCAACGGTTTTCTACACTAAGTGTAATATGGCATGATTTTGTTTTTACAAGTTTCCCTATTACTCTAAATTATCATTTCTTTTTTAATCATCCTTTGGATACAATGACAAGAATTTTCATGTAAAGTGCAACTACGTCAGAATTTGTTGGCTATGGCGAATACTAGAATGTATGCTTGTTTGTTGGTTTCAGTTTAGGTTGCCACCACTCGGGTTCTCGGAAGAAGAGTTTGACTAAATATTTGTAAAATATTATCTATTGCTTGCTCTTCTGCTTGTAAATAATTTCAAAAATTGAGCAATGTGAAAAAATAAACAAGATGCTAAATTTAAAATTTGAGCAAAAACACACATTTCGTCTACGACAAATTTTCTAATGTGTAGCTAAGGGGAAGACCACTCACTCGCCAGTCTTTATATCACTTAATGAACCCTAAAGCAAAGAAATGACAGTGAATTTATTGCCACCCACTCGAAGCGCATGTGACAATTACAATGCGTTGCATTTTCAATCGCCGTCTTCAAAAAGTAAACTAACTACCAAAGCGGATTATTAATATATTGAATACAAGTATTACTTTGTTGAATCATGCGTGTTGCATATTGAACGTAGAATTGAATATACTTTTAAATTGTGCAGCTCATGGCATAATTCAATATATGTACTGTATGAAAAAGATAAATTTGATGTGCATGTTATGACTATACGGGGCGATTTTTGAGAGACCCAGAGTGCGTTTGCTGTGTGTGTTTTACACAGGCGAGCAGAAAAATGTACTCAAAAATGATATTTATGTGAAACTTATTTCGACATTTTCACTATGAAAAGTCAAAAAATTTTCGCGGTCACAAGGTAAACTCGTAAAATCTCCTTGCTGTGTTACGAATTGGTTTTAGACCGGGAGAGATCGACTCGTTAACTCGTATGGACGCCTTTATTATTAAAATTTTCCTTTTGTTTAATATTTTACAAAAATATATAAAAAATGGATGCAAATGAAAAAAAATTGAACAAATAATTCAATTATTATAAAATAAAATATTTATGTGCATATGTATAGTAATTGATTAAAGTGCTGCCCATATTGCATATATTTTTAAACAAACAGTCGTTAAAAACGGGACAACCGAAGGATTACCCTGATTAACGTATGCTTGTTTTGAAAATATGCATTGGTGAAATATAATCTAATAAAGTGCTTTCTACAAAAAAAAAAATTGTTCTTCTTTTTATTAAATCCGTGTAGAGCTTACGACGTTATAAAATCGAAATATTTGTGTTTTTATTAATGCAGTAAACGAAAGGGATGCAAAGGGATTATTTGTAGTTTGTGTGTGTGTGTTTAATTTAATGAGATTCTTTCGTTCTTTTACTTTAAATGCGCTAATTTTAACCACAACTTCAACAACAACGACACTATTAAGCACGTGTAGGATACTGGAGTAGAGTAAAGGATCAATTGGACGTTTCATTATGGGACGGCTTACAACTTGGTTCCTTCTGGGGCTGACACTATTGGCCGTCTCCTCCATTCATGGTAAGATTATAATTTTTATTTCAGCATTGTTCATATTGAAAAATGCAATAGCTGGGGTTATATAATCATTTTTTTGAAAAGCTAGAGAAATTGTTAAATGAAAAATGTTCGCGTCTCTGCGTGCGGACGAATGATACACACGCACAGCGATTATTCCGAGGTGCATGAATAAAAATAATATAATGGGAAATGAAATAATTTCATTATATGAAAGTCACAAATATTATGTATTATGCAATTTTTTTTAGTTGTGTTATACACTGAATAGAAAAAATTCTCAAAATTATGGCAGCAGTACTCTTGTTAATTGCTTTAACCGACCCTGTGAATCTGCCTGTATCTGCATTTGGCGCAGCGTCCACACTACAAATCTGTCATAATGTGTTCTCTTAACAAATCGAAGGAATATCGAAGGAACGCATTTCCTTTTTACATCCTCCACATTACAGAGAAGGAGGCTTTTGGGATGAAATGATTTATATGTCATCATATATATGCACTTGACCAGCATTCAAATCTAAATCGATTTAGCGTGTCTCTCTTTTGCTGAAGCATTCGCAATTGCGAAAATTAAGATTTTGAGATGAAATGGACATCCTTAGATGCCCACAGTTGACAAAAATCGTAAACAAACTACAAATGTTTATCCGAACATCCCTTTTTCGCATGATTAACGTGGGTTTTTAGACCTTAAATTTTTTGTAGACTTTAGGTTTAGACCGTATGTGCATACTCTTCCAAATTTCCAAAAATTATTATTTTTCTTTTTTTTCAACAACTACTCGATGTATTTTCAATTCCGACCATTTAGTACCCTACATCACTGATTATGCTAAAATTGATTTCGTCCCATTTTCAATGGTGTCAATAGTTCAATAATACTTATTTCTCACATAATGCGACCTATTTAGGAATTGAAGAAGCTTGAAATATCTTTTACCACAAGTGGTCCAGGGTATAAAAAATGTTTTTGCTTTAAAGACTAAAGCCGAATACAATTAATTGAATAAAATGCATACCGATGTAGGGTAATAAATTGTCTACCATTTCTAACGGTAACACTTTCACATGTTTTTCTTAAACATTTGTTTGACTGTCGTTAGCAATTATTTATAATCAATGCCTCTCATCAAAAAGAGAAAGAGATGTTGTGCATGTGTATGCAGTGTATGAAGAGTAATTTAAATTAAATATTTTCTTTCAAATAGAGAGAGAACTCAAAAAATGTGATTAATCATTCTGAGACATTTATTGTGCTGATTTTTTTTATATACTCTTGTATAGAATGGGAGTGTCCTAAAAATGAACCTAATCTCATCTAATCTCAATGGTAACCGCTCTTGGTCGGAAAGCAAGGTCGTTTAATGGTCATAAACATCAACAGACAATTCACTTTGTGATGCAGCATATGAAACCAAAGATATTAAACACATTCTGCAGTGGACGTGTTATTAAATTTCTTACTAATAGATCACTTATTTTTGCCTGTTTTTTGTGGTTCGGTTAATATCTATCTAGGCGATCGTAAGTGTGACAGTCGATTGCTTTCGCCCAGCTTAAATAGAGATCTATGTACAAAAACTACAAATGTTTGTACAAAATTTCAGCTCGATATATTAAAATTTAAGACCAGAAATGTTCCAATAAATCTAAATCGACACAGATTTTGATGACGATCAAGTTTCTATATACCTTATGTGGAAATGTGGAAATATGTTTAATCTTGAGAGATATAAGTGACATCCTTTGATGTCCTCGTTGGTAATTACAACGAATCTCAATGAATACAACATTTATTATACACATTATGGAAACCTCCACGTGCAAGAGTTATGAGTATATTCTGCACCAATAACATTTATTACAAATTGTGCAAGTGTCCTATTTCCAATCACGTCCACGAGTGGGATAATTATAAATATGTACATATATCTTATATTTTAAAAGTAAAAATTAGAAAAATTCTTAACCAATCGCAATGAAATTTTGTAGGCAGGCGCTTGATATCCTAGAGAATATTTTGTAATAACTAGAAAATTTGTTAGACAATTCTACGTGGCAGTACCTTTCAATGTACAAGAAGAAAAATAACGCAAGGAACAGCTCTTACATTAGTTGAATGGATTAAAAGAATTTTTTTTATGGGACAGTTAGATGGGAAACCACACTTTTATTTAATATTAAAGTCACCACCCAATATGGCTTACAAAAATAATGTTAGAATTGGTCACGTCCGACTATTTTATCTCTATACTACTTAGTTCTACAAATTATGCTATAGTTAGTTTAGTTGTATCTATAATCGTGGGGCATTGTCATAATATACTATGTCTATATAAAAGTCATTTGCTGAAGTATTATTTTGTGGAAATAAGGTTTTAAAAAGGGTCCGATCGGGAGTATTATCGTTTAACAGCAAATGATGTAGAGTATAAAAATAATAAGCATTTGATTATTGCAATATTTTTTGACAAAATTTGGTGAATAATAGTTAATTAGGCTTATAAGTGGTTGCGCCTAATTTAGATAATCCTATTGGATTATTTTTAGAATCTCTTTCTATATAATAATATTTCATGAAGTGACTGACAAAGTCTCGCACTTATACAACGAAACTACTTGTAGCATAATTTGTGAAATTAAGTTATGTAGGATATTGAATGGTCGTTTGTTAAAATAAGGTTATAGATTCCTACTAAACGATAATTTACCTTTAATTATAATAAAGTTTGGTGGACACTTTAATAAGGAGATCATATCTATAATTTTGTAAAAACTTTTGCAACACGAAAAAGACTCGCCTGCAGTACTACTAGTCACAAAAGTTATGGCATTGAACGCATCGACTTGATTCGATTCATATTTATTTAATTGCAATTGTAATTGTGATATTAGAATCATCGGTTGACAGATTATTATTAACACTCCGTGTACCCTGGCTTGACACTTGCGGATGACACTTCCACAAAAACAAATTTAGTCTCGCTTGGCAACTTGGCAACTTGACAAGCTTCACTATGTTGAGATGACTGCATGTACCTGAGGCAAGACTTGAAATATTGCATTTCTAGTTTTTTATACCCTTCACCTTAGTGATGAGGGTATCCTAGACGGAGGCGTCAGAGACCCCACAAAGTATACATATTATTGATTAGATATATTTGCCCGTGTGTCCGTCTATTGTTGGCATTCTCCCAGGCGGAAATTTTGAACAGACACTTTTAGTTTTTGCTAATTAAAATGGACAAAGAAAATTGAAATTTGGTATGTACATCTATAACTATTAATTCATCGATGTGCCAAAAATGGGGGTCTGCCACAAAAAATTGACACATGAACTTGAAATTCGGTGCACATATTTATGGTAATCGTACTCATAAAACTCCACTTGCAAGCTGATACGTAATACATACACTATTAGAAGGAGCAATATATATGTATTTGTCACGCCCACCGTTGTGGATGCAGAGAGGATATCAGTTAAGCAAAATTTAGTTTTCTTACTTGTGTTGCTCAAATTTTTAATTTAACTTTGGTTTTTATGTATTTTTCTTCAATTTTTAAAATGAAGGAAAGAATTTTTAACAAATTTAAAGGGTCAAAGAATTAACGAATCATTTTCAGTACTATTGTATTCATTATTAGGAAGCAGGAATTTAGAAGCCTCAGCTAAACATAATTTGTTAAAATATATTATATTTGAACTCGCTGAACCCACTGAAATGAAAAAAATTTGAAAATAATTAAATTCTTACTAAAGAGTTCGTATATAATCATATTCATTATTATTATCCTTATGTGCAGAGTAAAGGTCTTAAATGAATATTGAAAGTTTTATGATTTATATACATCATCTAATTTATTAATTAATTTTTATTGTCTTGTGATATGTATGATAAGAAAACTGATGTATGTACAAGGTTCGCACTATTATCTATTGTATTTGATTTAATTCATATTGACATAAATATTTGGATATCCATTTAACAATTTTGGAAAAACCAATACAATTAACTTGGTAAATAAGTAGATCGATTGAGGGTAAACAATATTGCAATAGCAAAAAAATCATAATTTAGACGCAATTGGACAATGTGTATATTTGGCATTGAAGCAGTTAACTGACCTTTAATTAAATTTATGTCAATTTCCTTAAAAAAAACAACTTACAATGATTTCTTCTTGTATTCATTTCCAGATGTTTATGCTAGTTCTGATGGACCGACTGAATCCGAGTGCCGTCCTTACATTGAAAAAGCTTTGAATGAATTGAAAACTGGCGAAGGTGTGTATTATCATCGTGAAGAAAGACGTAATAACTGACACTGAGAAATTTAATTAATTTGTTTTGAAAAATTCTTTCATTTATTGTTCATATATATGTATTTTAATCTATTTTTATTAATAGGTAGCGTGCCAGTCACAGCTTCGTCCGGAATGGCAGATTAAAATAAATTATATATTTGGAAACGTTTTCCTGTTTTATCAAAGTTTATGTACTTTTATTAACATGGCCATGCCTACTTTTTTAGTCCACATTCACTTTACAAATATATTTGAGTCACGTAATTGCACATTTGTGCAAAAAGGAAATGGTTTTTCAAATACCTTTTTTAAAAACTGCCCTTTGAATATAATGAGCGAACACCTTTCAATGAAAATATCCTGCAATTTTAAACTATTTAGTGGCAATAACTGATTACATACAAACACCACTGTTTTATATATAACAGCAAAGCGCGAATTCAATCCATTATAGAAACCACATACATACTTCAAGAAAGACATTCTGTATAATTTTGAACTAAAATTATCTTCTCAGTAATTTATTACAAGCGCCACTACATTTTTAAATCTTAGTGATGAGTGTAAACTATGTTTATTATTCCGTTTCCAACACCCAGAAGAAGGTCTTAGAGTGCCTACAATGTATGTAAATTCTTGATTAGCGTTAAAATCTGAGTCGATACAGATATGTGCGCTTGTGAAATTTGGTACAAGGGCAAAGAGAAGCCTTATTGGAAATGGAAATTCTTACAATCTCTTGTTATAAAGGAAAACTCTATAATTCGCAAATCTTTATAATTTTTAGCAAAAGCTGGTGAAGGATAGTTAATTAGCTTAATAATTTATTGTGTAAGCGCTTTCCATTAAAAGTTTATTTCACAAATTGATCCATAATAGAGCAAAAATTTGTTATCTTAAATAATTTTTTGTAACAATTGGTTAATAACATTTAGTTAGCCTAAAAATCATCTCTATGAATTTCACTTATAGAGCAAGTAGTTGATGATGTCGACCACAGTATAGATGACGGACATGCGAATGGGATAGGGGAAGAAGAAAAAGATATGCTTGGAGATCAATGGGTTGACGATCATGCTGCTGAAAACGAGTCTGAAAAGGTACAAAAATCAGCATTACCCAAAGAAGTGGATTTAGACGGGGACGGGATTCCTAATGAGGAAGATGAGGATATTGACGGCGATATCATTCCCAATGAGGAAGATGACGATTTAGATGGCGATGGGATATTAAATATACATGATGCTGATTTGGATGGTGATGGAGTACAAAACGTTTATGATAAAGATTTGGATGGCGATGGTGTGCCCAATATCGCTGATAATGACTTGGATGGAGACGGTATACCCAACGATAAAGATGATGATATCGATGGTGATGGCATTCCTAATTGTGAAGATAATGATATTGATGGAGATGGTGTCCCAAACCATGAGGATGACGATATAGATGGTGATGGTGTACCAAATCAAGAAGACAGCGATATAGATGGCGATGGTGTTCCAAATCAAGAAGATGATGATATTGACGGTGATGGTGTTCCAAATCATGAGGATGACGACATTGATGGGGATGGTGTGCTTAATGTCGACGATGGTGACATGGATGGTGATGGTATAGCCAACGAACATGATGAAGATATGGATGGAGATGGTCTTACCAATGAAAATGATAACGATATGGATGGTGATGGTGTCGCCAATGAAGATGATGATGACATAGATGGTGATGGAGTTGTTAACGAAAAAGATGATGATATTGACGGTGATGGTGTACCAAATCACGAAGATGATGATATTGATGGCGACGGTGTGCCAAACCATGAAGACGACGATATAGATGGCGACGGTATTCCTAATCATCAGGATGACGATCTCGATGGGGACGGTATCCCAAATCATCAGGATGATGATATGGATGGTGATGGCATACCGAACCATCAGGATTCAGACTTGGACGGAGATGGTATTCCCAATCCACATGATCATGATATTGATGGTGACGGTGTACCGAATCCCCAGGACGATGATATAGATGGCGACGGCGTTGAAAACAAAGTTGACCAAGATATCGACGGTGATGGTGTCCCCAATGTAGAAGATTACGATGTGGATGGAGATGGTCTTCCTAACGACGAAGAACCAATAAGCCTAGATATCGATGGCGACGGTATACCTAATGATGATGATAATGACATTGATGGTGATATTATTCCCAATGAGCTAGATGAAGATATGGATGGTGATGGCATACCTAATACGAGTGATCTTGATATTGATGGTGACGGCGTACCTAATCAGCATGATGAGGATGATCTTGAGCCTCTTCCCGTACAACCTGGTGCAGTGATGCCTTCAGAAGAAGAAGAAAAACACGAGGAGGATAAAGAGAAATCAATGCTTGAAACAGAAGGAAAAGACGCAGAAGATTCTGTTAAAGAAAGTGACATAGATCAAATAATAGAAGAAGTGGTGGAAGTGGAGAAGGAAACGGTTCAACGGCCGAAACGTTCATTAGAAACCGCTCCCACAGATATGGATGGCGACGGTATCCCCGATCATGAAGACGAAGATGTTGATGGCGATGGTGTGCCGAACCATTTGGACGATGACGTAGACGGTGATGGTGTACCCAATCATTTGGATGATGACATTGATGGGGATGGTGTCCCTAACGATAAAGATGAAGATCGTGATGGCGATGGTGTGCCCAATGAACAAGACGATAATGATGGAGAGTCAGATGATAAAAAAGCAGAAGATGTAGGAGATGATAAACAAGAAGAAGGCGAAAAGGTATCAGAAGAAGAAGACATAAAACCAGAAGATGAGCTGCTTTGGGTACGGTTGTTTTCAATTTTTTAGTGCCTACTCCAGTCGTCAATTAGGATTCAGAAAATATTAATTTTATTCTATTGCGCGTAAGTCTTAAGATGTTTTAAGATAGGGTCGATCCATATACTTTCAATATATGTAGAATCATTCTGTGATCGACTTAGTAAAGTTTAGTGGAATTCATCCATTTATCCGTCAGAGACAAAATTGTATTAAATATTCTCACGTTTCTTTCTTTTCCTAATTCATAGTACCACTTAGGTTCTTACTTGTTTATTATAAATATTTAATATACTAAATTTCTGTCATATTAGAGAGATATTTCATAAAGCCATGTGGAGTAGAGCACTCAGTCCTCGGACTTACCCGACTGTAACATTTAGTTTGTTCTTAATAAGCAGTATTTTTTTATAGGAGGGGGAAATTCCAAAAGTGCGTCGAAGTCGTGATCATATTGTGGAGCTTCTGCAACTGGGAGAAGATTCCAGTGCCCGTGAGAAAGCTTTAGAAGGTGTAGCTAAAACTATTTTACATGACATTAAGCGTATATATGAAAATGCTATTAAACCTTTGGAAACACTTTACAAATATCGTGATCTAAGTAATCGTCATTTTAGTGATCCTGAAATCTTTTCTAAACCCTTGGTATTATTTATGGGTCCATGGTCTGGCGGAAAATCTACAATTATCAATTACCTAACTGATAATGAATTTAAAGCCCATTCTTTAAGATCAGGTACCTTCTGAAACTACACTTCTATCAAGTATATATTAAGCAAAAGTACTTTCTTATTTTAGGTGCTGAGCCCTCTCCTGCCTATTTTAACATTTTAATGTGGGGCAATGAGACTGAAATTCTCGATGGAACACAATTAGCCGCCGATTATACATTTTCCGGTCTTCAGAAGTTTGGTCAAGGTCTAGAAGATCGTTTGCATGGTCTGAAAATGCCTAATAAATTATTAGAAAAGGTATGAAAATAATGATTTATTAAGGAAAATGATGGTACACCTCTTACAGATAACTACTATTTGAAGGTAAATATTGTAGAAATACCAGGAATATTGGAGGTACGCAAACAAGTGTCGCGATTGTTTCCATTCAACGACGCTTGCCAATGGTTTATTGATCGGGCAGATATAATTTTCTTAGTTTACGACCCTGCTAAATTGGACGTCGGACCCGAAACTGAAGCCATATTGGATCAGTTGAAAGGTCGTGAATATCAAACTCGTATCGTTTTGAATAAGGCTGATACTGTGAAGCCTGAGGAATTGTTGCGTGTTCAAAGTGCTTTAATTTGGAATATTTCGCCACTAATGTCATCCGCTCAGCCTCCATTAATTTATACCACATCTTTATGGTCTCTGCCGTATGCGGAAGGATCACCAGCTCGTCTATTGTTAGCCCAGGAGAGAGCTTTCTTACGAGATTTGCGGACCGCAGTCGAGAAAAGAATTGAAAATAAGATAGCCAGTGCGCGCCGTTTTGCAGTAATCATCTAAATCTTATGCACACACTTTCAAATATACTTTAATAAAGTAAACTTTTATTATTATAGGTTCGCGTTCGCAATCATGCTAAAATGGTTGACTGTTATCTCAATACTTATTACAACCACAAAACGCTTTTTAGCAATAAAAAACGTATCGCTGATAACATTATAGAAAATCCTCAGAATTACCACATCTATGAGGGATTATCGACGCTCACAAATATATCACGGTACGACTTGCCCGATCCGGAGGTTTATCAAGACTTTTTCCGTTTAAATCCTCTATATGAGTTTAAGAAATTGTCAGAAACATGTTCATATTTTCGCGGCTGTCCACTCAAAAAATTGGATGTGGCCATCGCCTATGATTTACCAGATTTAGCTGGGAAATATAAGAAAATGGCCGAGTCAGCTTTGGTGAAAGCTGAAACGTCGAGTCACCTGAAAAGTTGAGTTATGAAAAAATCCTGTCACTTTCGAATTGATCATTATTTTTCTTTACAAAATACACCCCTGCAATCGAGGACAAACTTTAAAAACAAAAAGTGAAAAGTGAAATACAGAGACATTGAGAGAGAACAAACAAAGAGAGAAAATGAGTTCTATTTTTGAACTAAAAAATAAAAATAAATTCGCGAGCATAAAAATTTTTTCTACCCAGGCTGCTGATCGTAGATTAAGACTACAAGATAAATATAGAGAGAGAGAGAGAGAGAGGGTAAGAAAGTGATACATAATTGGTGAGAATTGTTTAACCGCAACACCCTTAAACAGGTGCAGGTAAACTTCCCAATATAATGATATATAAATAAAATACATTATACGCAGAAAAAACTAAACACAAGTTCTATTAATTTTAAAATATTCATTACAAGGCACATGAACGTTTATGTATATACAACATTCGAAGCATTTATTTAATTGAATTGATTTTAATAACTTTTATTTATTTTCGTTTTCGTAGAAACTGCTTAATGTTTTAAATGTGTGTCACGTGTCCTCACTTGTTTACAAAAACCTGCCAAAAGGATACATTAAGTTTTAGTTCATAACGTTGCCGGATTATATTATTTTATTCATTTGTCTGACTGAATTAAATTAAATTTGCTCGAAGCTGTAAAATCCTCTCTTGTTTAGTTGATAAGATTGTAATTATAAATTTGTATAAAAAATGGCACAAAACGCGTTGCGACCCATGTAAAAATACTTCAAATGTAGAATCACTTTCTTTTTTTTTTTTAGAAAATATTATAATGGTCGTATGTATTATTTTCAGGGAATGGCGTATATGTGTGTTCATATATTATTTAAAAAAAAAAACAACCGAGTTAATAAAATCCAAAAAATAAATTTCTATAAACATTGTAATACTACAACACAAAGATCCCAACAAATGCGTTTAATTATCTAAATCGGCATATACCATATAATAGGTAATGATTACGTTGTCTTAAACTTTTATTAGTTTCCTTGATTCTTGACATCTGTATGCAACATATATCATTAACAAGTAACAAAGCTAAATTCGGCTTAAGCCAAATTTTAAATACTCTCCACATCTACAGTGGTGGGAGTGGCAGGTATATGATTACGCCTTCTAATAGTGTATGTATACCGTATCAGTTTGCAAGTCGTGCTTTACGCAGAGTAAAAAAGGTTTGTTTTTTTTGTAAATTTTGGGCACGTTTGTTATTCGACCAGGCCATCCAGGGATGCAATAATTATGGATATGAATACCAAATTTCAAGCTTATAGGTAAATTTTTATGGCAGATATACATGTTTTTACCGATTTTGGGCTATTCGATCCCGCCCATTTTTGTTAAATGGATGGATCGATGATAATTATAAATATGTATACAAATTACAATATCATACTTTAATTTTTGTGGCAGATATGTAGAGTTTTCTCAATTGTGGGCATGGTTTTTGGCCCATTTAGCTCATTTCATATAGCGATCTGCGCGTAAAAATCAAAAATTTCAGTTCAATATATCTAAATTTACGCCAAATACAGTTATACGCACAAACCTACGTGTGTAAATCGACTCAATTTTTGATGCTGATCGAGAATACATGTATATATACTGTATAGGGTTTCTGACGTCTCCTTCTGGGTGTTGCAAACGGAATGGCATCTTATTTGGAAGATATAAAAAAATATATATAGTCATGCTTACCATTTAGCAGCCATATTTAATTAATGCAGTAGATGGTGGCTTCGAGCTGCACAAAGTGTAATCAAATAGGTGCTTTAAATTGCATTTTATATTTTAAGCATAAATTTTTGAATGGTGCATGCCCTTATATGATGTTCTCCTAAGCGCCCATCTTGATAAAAAATTGCAGTTATTAAGTGCTTAATATGTTTTCTCTATTTTTTCACTTTAAGTTTCAAGATGCGAATTTTAAGAATCTTTCCTTCAAATTCGTGCTGGTTTTTTCAGTAGCTGAGTTGGCTAAGGCTTCGTCTTAGTAAACTCTGTCCGCGTGGGCTCAAATTCATTTGAAGAAAAAAGTGAAAGAAATTTTTATCTGTTTATCTGTTTACCGTTGTTTTAAAACGGAAATAAACGATTATGGTTCATAGAGCGGTATGTATTTTTAAAATACTCAACTTCTCTTTCTTCCGATATATACCACGCATACATTAAAAAAGGAAAAATTACCCGGTCAACGCAACACAATTAGTTCTAAAAAATATTTCGTACTAACATCATTTTCATTTTCTGAAAAAATCTAAAAAAATCCGACAAATCTTCTGTTTTTAATGACCGCAAACCTACAATCTCAAGGTGGTGGATATAAAAAATATGTCTTTCCTTTTTCTATCAGAATTAAACTTGAATTTAATGAAGCACTAGATCGCTTCAAGAAACTAACTCAATACATACGATATATTATATCTTTAATCGTTTTGCGGGGGTTTAATATCGTATGGTATGTAGCTGTGCTTATCGACCAGCCCAGTGGGGCTGTATGTGTATGTGTTTTCCTAATTTAGTTGCTCTTCACAGATGCTGCTAACGAAAAGTCTGTTTGTACATTTTTCATTTCAATATTAATTTTATTGTTGTCATTTTTTATTAATTGTTCCAACACTAGTTTTGTATGTCGTCGATCAACATTTCGCTCTCTGCTTTCATCATACAGAGGCCAACAATAACTTAAAATCTATCGAGTGTAATTGTATATATGCACATATTTGTGTATGTGTGGTGATGTAAATTAATTGCAGTTTTCGTAATTGTTTTTGCAATATATTATACTTATGATATATACACATGCATACGCATTTTATTTATTCGAATAGATTTAACACTTACAGGATGTTTTACAAGTACTGATTACCTCGCGTATGCGACTATATTGTAAATGCATATTTGTGATTAGGTATATTTATAAGCATGTTTTGAGATTGAGACATTTTTTATTATTCTTATATTTTTTATTTATTGATTTCATTATATTCAAAAAATTGTTATCGATAAAATTATTTTGTAAAATACTTTATTCAGTGAATGAAAAATTTAAAGACAATCTATTAATAATCTCTCAAGGTATTTTTATTAAAAAACATATATATACACACATAATACAACACATACTTGGGAGGGTCTCCTCACCATTTAAAGGAAACATAAACTTTATCGTACAGATATCAAGTAGATGATAACCTAACGATTAGTACGTGTAGTACATAAAATGAACATCCGTGACTACCTCTTGCACACCAAAGCTTTTACATTAGATTGTCACATGGGCATATAAACGAATGTTTATACCCTGCACCACTTGTGGCAAACTCGATGAACAATATTTAGAACCCCTCCTCATATAACCAAATTGCCAAAATTTGATAAAAAATTGTTAATAGTAAGTATAAAAAAAACTTCGATTTCACAAAAAAAAAAAAAAAAAAATGAATTTAAAAAATTTTATATTTTTTTCATCATTTTGAAATGTTAATATATCAAGTGGTGTAGGGTACTTGAGAATCGGGCTAGATGGACTACAATATTTTGACTTGTTTTTATATAAATAATCTTATTAAAGTTTTCAAAAAAGTTCGTTGTTATACCCACCATCAAAAATGTGTGCGTGTGTGTGTGTGTGTACACCACTATGTCAAAACGTTTGCAACGCCCAAAAGTACGCGTAGAAGTCTATATATTTTAAATTGACATCGATTACGGTGTCTATTTAGCCACGTCTGTCTGGCCAACTGTCCGTGTGTGTGTTCTATGGTAATCCGACTCCTGGTCGCAAAAATTGAGACAAGAGTTTAGAAAGGAGTCATTTTTAAAATAATTTTTCATATTTCTTATAAAGGAAAACATATATACTCCTCACATCGATGGTGCGTATAAAAAATTTGCTCTCAGCCAAACATAGTTTTTACTTGTTTTTATTATATTCGCTTTTTTAAGTAAAAAAAAAAAAAAACAAAAACTGATTTCGTTGGTTATGCCATTTGTGGTTAGTAGTGGTGTGTTCAAATATGATTTGGTCAAATTTGCAATATTATACATATACACATACATTATAGTTACGCTAAGCCGAATTAAGTTTTGTCCCATATTTTGATTATTTGTTAATTAACTGTTGTGCGATATTGTTCCCTATAAATAATAATTGCTAGCGTCACATTTGGAATAATTCACATTTCTTTTATTCATGTGTTTTAAAAGATTTTTATATTTATATGAATATTTGACGTTTTCTAAAATGATTCAATGCATGCAAAAAGTGTGCTACGCAAAAGGAAAAATTATTATAAATGGCTTCAGTCAAGATTCTTCCGGTTGTTATGCTTTTGCAAACACATTCCTCTTAAACTATTATAATTAGAGAAAAACTTATCTTTAAATAGCTCATGTTGTAAAAATATTCATTTTGGCAATGTTTTAAAATATTCTAACCTTCATATTCAGGAAACCAAATTTAAACATAATTAATACACATATACATAATAAGTACACATTTTACTTACTTTCATTTACTAATTGAGTTAAAAATTGTAACTTCAACCAATTATTGAAAAAAGCACTTTTAGATTTTTGTATTCCTTGTTCTGTTAATATTAAATGAAATATGAATCACAAGCAGAGTTAAAGTTAAAAAGTTAAAATTATTACGTATTATTAAACGCTCCTAGTAAAATAGGGGTATAGGAGATTTGTTATTCCGTTTGCAACAACCGACATCCCACAAAAATTGAGATATAGAGCTAAAATTGGCCTCATTTGAATACGTGATTATTGCTTACTGCAGTTAGTTTCCCCAAAATTTAGGAATTAATCAATTACTGCCACATAAATTGAGCGTCAAAAACTCAAATTTAGTTGTTAGCTATACCCATCTAATCTTCTAATAATGAATTGAATAAAGCCTGAACAAGAATCCTTTAAACACTCAATTTGAGTTGATGCCGCTTGATGTCTAATGTTTATTAAAATTATCCCACTTTGGTTTTAAGTTTAAGATAAAGGATGTAATGGTTGTGATACGTTAGGATACTTTACGGTGCGTACTCGTACATTAGTGAATAATTTCAGTTATATTTGTATAATTTGTAACATTTTGTTTGGTGTGCTTTTTGGAAAGCTTACTTAATAAATTTTCATTAATCAATTATGTATAATTTTATGGTAATATTTTAACAAATATATGTATATCATGCATTGTATATTCGTGTGTACCCATGTAGTCCATACTTGTAAGATAAGTACTCTTCTAGTCTTGTTATAATAATTATCTCTTTTAAGTAACAATTTATCAGTCAATTAAGCTTAAGACGGTTAAAATCAATTACAATAAATACATTCAATACGCAGACAAGCAAATTGCTTACAATATGACAATAATAGGCAAAATTTTTATTGATCAATTGGTACATTGCCGCTTCAAGTGCATACAATACAATACGTTTGGGTGTAATTATGTTTTCTTAATTTTAGATTCTTGTTATAGTTGAGTATTGAATATAAATGCATTTGTATTATTAAACTGATTATAATTCAGCTGTAATTGTTCGGTTGAACATTTGGGTTTTATTGAGATTTTGGTCTAGGCACCTCCACATAGAAGCATAATATTAATGCGAGAACTAAAACGACAAAAGGTCCATTTGATGATTTCTGTGCGTCCGTCTATTGTTTAAAGACTTATCTTTTAATTTTCTATTTAAGACATCAAACATCGATTAATGGTCAAAAAATAAAGCTACAAAGTTGCAATTTTGTATATATGTACAGTGTTTATTACTACGATCGAAAAAGTGCGATTTTATCCAAAATAATTTGAATAAAATTTTAAAGCCTTCTCTCTATTTAACTATGATCTATAACAAACTGAATTTATAGAAAAATATTTGAATTCGTCACATATTCTTTTAATGAAGCAAAAAAAACTTCACCAAAATATACCAAAAATACCTGTTCATAATAATAGCAGTGCCGTCTTTTATTGTTTATTGTTGATTTTTTTAAAATATTTCAAAGAAAAGTCTATGTAAAAATAAAGGTTTAATTAATATTTGGTTGTGTAGCCCTTATTCTGTATAACAGCGGCACATTTACGTTGCATTGAGTTTACTAATCTTCTGCATCTACTGACCAGTATGTTCTCCCAAGTTGAGCGTATTACTCTCACAAGGCATTTGCATTAGTCGGGTTTTTTTCAAAAACATCTCGTTTTATATCCCTCATAAGTTTTCGATGGGATTCAGGTCAGGTGATTGAGCTGGGTAATCCAAAACTTTAATGTTGTTCTCTTAAAGGATATCTCTTGCCCGTTTGCTTGTATGTTTTAACTCATTATCCTGTTAGAAGACTCATTTAAGCGGCATTTCTTCTTTTGCAGATGGCAGCATAACTTCTTTCAAGATTTCAACGTATTTGTGCTGGTCCATAACCCCTTCAATTCGATGTTTGGTGGCCTCCTTACATATTGCCGCCATCCATTGGAATAAAAAAAAAACACTTTACATTCGTTCGTCCACAGAAAATTTCGCCGTTTTGACTTTGATCACTTTTCGTGCTCATTTGCACAATGTGGGCTGTGGCCTTTTAAATTAGCTTCCAATAAATGTCTTAAGACTGTCACTGAGCTCACATTAACACTAGATTTACGAGACCCGTCAATTTGACGGAATTAAAACTTTGCAATGAAATATTTCGAAAACTGCTTGATCGATTTCAACCGTTTTGCATCGTAAATTAATCATTTCTTCCAAAGAATTTATACACACTGTTTTTTTCCTAAGCCTTCTACTTTTTGGAAATTCATATGTGGTATACCTATCTCAAAAAATTGACGGGTACGTTTATCTCGAAAATAATCCTTATATTTTTCCTTCGTTCGCCACATTATTTATCCAATAGGAAATACAAGAGTGAAAGCAATGTCTTTCAGTTCTCCGTTTTCAATTCGTTATTTTAATCGCGCCTCGATAGTGTAAACTGAAGTGGGTCGTATGACCTGAGTGTTTATTTAGGTTTACTACGCAAATGTTATTTCCTATCAACGAACTCACACAGTGTACCAACGTTTCAGAAAGTGTCCAAAAGTTTCGGTTCTTGTAGGGAGTCTGCGATTATTGTAGGTATTTACAATAGCGAAATGGAATTAGGGCAGAGTATGTTGTTATGTTGACCGATCCGCTTTATTTTAGCAATCATGCCTAAATCCAGAAAATATAATAAGATATTGGATAAAATCCTCAAGATCAATGAGGATTGCTACGAGGAAACCCCCGAAGAAAATGAATGTGAATTAGGCGAAAGCGAACCCGAAAGTGAAACTATACAATGTGTTGAAAGTGGATGGACAGAATTATCTTCAGATACTGAAGAGGAGAATTTATTTACAGACCTTCGGAGCAAGAAGATGCACATTTTCTTAGCTTTGACTGTGCGGATGAGAGGACGGCTTTACCGTTATATCCCAAAATATAGCGGATGATATCGAAATTGCAACTGACGGGGCGCAGTGGACAAAACTGAAACTAAGCGAATCTAGAGGTAGGACGCCCATCAGTACGATTTTCGAGGCTATGGGAGGGCCTACTGCCCAAGCTAGAAGAAACATTATGGTGGGTTGCATGCTTAGCGTTTTAGATTTGATAATTAAAAAACATATAATGCAACACATGAGAGATTGCACTGAAACCGTATTTTTATTCACCCGTCAATTTGACGGGTGCCGGAGAGATAGGTTTTATGAGAAACGCCCGTAAATCTAGTGTTAAGTGACAATTCCTCCCTTACTTTTTGGGAGCTAAAACTTGGCTGCCTCTTCACTAAATTAATAATCTTACGATAGATTTTTTGTCTGTTAATCCTTTCCGGCCGCAATTCTCGGGTCGATTTTTCCATTTTATAGCGTTCGCATTCATCTTCGCCGAACAACCAATAATATTTTGGGTTTCTTTATAGGTTTTATTTTCATTTCGCAATTTTTTTATTAAATTTCCCGTTTCACTTGAACAATGTTTTAAACGTCCCATTATTCTGCAACCACTAGTTATTATTTATTTTAAAGAAACCTTATATAGTTGTCTTACCAAAAATATTTCATTTTTAGATAAAAATATTTTTTTTTTGAAATCTTAAAAAAAATCAACACTGTTATTATTATGAACAGGTATTTTTGGCCCTTTGTGAAGTTTTTTTTGTTTCATTAAAAGAATATGTGACGAATTCAAATACTTTTCTATAAATTCAGCTTGTTATAGATCATAGTTAAATAAAGAGAAGGCTTTAAAATTTTATTCAAATTATTTTGGATAAAGTCGCACTTTTTCGATCGTAGTAATAAGCACTGCTATTATTATGAATACTACTGTACGAGTATTCGAGTGTCGTATATATGTAATTTTTAATTACCCCGTCCGACTTGTGCTAAAGGTGGGCGGGGTTGGTTAGCAAACACTTTCGCAGTTTGCAAAAAACATATTTGATGTGGAAATTGATAAAGGGAGGCAGAATCTCACAGAAACCACGTCTATATAGAGGAAATGTAAAATTCGGCCTAAGCCAAATAAAGCTTTTTCACTTTCACTTTCACTTTCATGTTGTCGGCTGAATTTTTTAATTAAAATAATTGTCGCGCTGTTGATAGATTGGCAGTGGCTCCTTTGGTGATTCGGATTTACGACCGTCTTCGTATTCCAATTTATCATTGTCACTCATATTTGACATTGCTTTCTCTATTTAAGATTTTTTTCGACAAAGAGTGTATAAATAATAGTAATATCCATTATTATTAGAAGAATTTTTTTAATAAATAAAAAAAAGATACATATGTTCGTGCGTATATGGTATTTATGCGTTTGTGTGCTTGGTTATATGGAAGCTTCTTATAAAGCGTGATGACTGGTTTAGTGTACTTACACCCTTTACACCCCTTTTTGTTGGCGGCTCTGGTCTTTGTTAGTTTTTAGTTAGTTTTTATAAGTTGCTGTGCAGGCTATTATATATATTTGTTACGGAAAGTGATTCACTACTTGAATGCATTTTATTTTCTTTTTTCAACCAGCTTGAGTTCATTAAATCGAAATGTTTATAACACCTGAACCCTTTATTTTCGTGATCGGCTTGAAACGCTGAATCGTTTGAGACATGACTGTCTCTGTCTCGTCGTAAATATTGTCGCGGTCGTAAAAATTGAGAATTTGATAGTAAACTTAGCTGAAGTGTCGGGGGTTTCTACACAATGATTGACATTGAAAGGTGGCGAAATTATTTTAAAATTAAATGAATTAATTGTTATAGATCCTCTACCTAATCTTAAAACTATGATTGATTTAACTATGAAAATAAACAACGCAGTGGGCAGACATTATTTTCGATCGAGATCCCTTGGAACCGAGAGCCTTTCTCTACTTAAACTTTATTATTTCCTCTACTCTTGGAATCAACTTTTCTTTTTATCTCTTTTTTCTCGATTCTCTTTTGGTCTAAGTGCGATGACAAATCAATTGGCTATGTTACATGTAGAGGGCTTCTATCTATACTACGTGAAGGTTATCTAAAAAATTGACCTATTCCAAATTATCGCATTTTAATTATGGAATTTGGATTTTTCACTGAGGCAAATATTTTTATGCTCACCATCATAATGGTTGAGGTTATTTTGGTTTTGGAGTTGATTGGTAACTGGCACTGGCGATCGCTATCGCGGCATGATTGAACATTTTTGGATGCAAGAACATGTGGTTCCAACAAGCAATAATATACCTTCCCCATTATATATGCACGTGGGTGTATGAAAAATGTTCCCTTGTTTAGTTTACCGTCAATCAGTGTAAAGGTTTGATAAACTTCAATAAAAGATTATAAATTTTTTGATACTATAATGAAACAATATGTATTTATGCATATGCAGGGGTGGCGTTTAATAAAATGTTGATAATGAAAAATTTCTTACATACATACGTATGCATATTTATATAATATATTTAAAAAACGATTATTATTTTTAGGCGGTTATCAGTTTTATAACGAATTTGCACATTTTTGCTTTATTTAGTTTTATTATTGAGTAATAAAAGTTTTGTTATAAAAAAAGATACATTTTGAATACAATTACAATGTTATAAATATGTATACACAAATAAAAAACATGTAAGAAAACAAGATGGCATACAAACCTGCACTCACAACAGAGTAGACGCTGTTTTGTTTATTTTAGTAGAGTAGAGTGGAGTAGTACAATACAATAGTAGTTGGAGTTGTTGTAGTGGTTGCTGTTGTTGTATTTGTTTTTGTTGGTAGATTATTATTATTATTTATATATAAATGGAGTTGGTTACGTTTTGTTTGCTTGCTTCTCCTTTTTTAGTGTCATTTAATACTACTGTGATGGTGGTGGTGATTGAAGTAAAATAATTATTTATGTAAATTTATGATTACATATACATGTGGAAATATTTTGCGATGGAGGACTACGTTCACGGAATTATATTTATCTATGCAGTAAACATGCTTTTACTTCAGGTTAATGCAGTACAGGTTCTGTACTGTCCCTTGACATTATTAATGGTACCTAATAATTTTATTCACATTCGTTGGATGTACACTTAATGCATATAAGCATTTGAACTTATAATATATGTAAATGCTTTCCCATGTGTTTGTTGGTAATCTATGATCTAATACAGCGGTTCTCAAACTTTTTAAGCTGCGGATCCTTCCATAGGCAAAATAATTTACACAGAACCTCAGTGGTTCAGTATCGATTAAATGTGTTTATGTGCCAATTGATGATTCCTAACACTAAAGAGATTCGATATTCGTAAAGGCTCAGGGAGCCCCAGGGCTCCGCGGAGCACACTTTGAGAAACGCTGATCTAATTAAGGTTAAGGATGGCTACTAATATTATTAAAATTATTTAGAATTAGATTGACTAGGAGGGTTTCCTAAAAGAAAATAAAACATATACAACAAATTAGGTAAACCAAACAAATGAATATAAATAATAGTAGAAAAATATATAAACCTATAAAAACACGGAAGCACTTTTGACACACTTTGTATTCGATGAGTTATTTTTTTATCACAATTTCACGGCTTTGCATAAAGGACACATTTGCAAATTGTTTCGACATTTGTACAGTATGTTCGCACATTTTTAGGATTTTTCTACTTTTTATACCCTGAACATCTCAGATTCGTCATTCCGCACGCAATACTCACTAAAGAATGGTTCATAATACAATCTAATATATAATATCTTATAACACTGTAGGGGCTGCAAAAGATACAATTTTTTAAAAACCTAAAAAATTTTATTTTATATCTTATGCGGGTTGTAGTATCAGATTACTCTCCAAGGAGCTAAAATTTGGTAATGCTGATGGAGAATCAATTTTAAACTGTCCGTCTCCTTCTTATTTGAGGTATTTAACGTAGAGGCTGACATTATTAATATATTTTTTGTTTGATAAATTTAAATAAAAATCAAAAACAATTAAGGGAAATAATATAATCAAGCCCAATCATTAAATATCCTAAACCACTTATTTCTAATTCTGATAAAATTCAGGTAACCATATGTCTTATACTATGATTAAACTTGAAAAATCAATAGAGAGAGAGATTCCCAAAATGTTCTGGTCTGGTACAAATTTAGAATACAAAAACTTAGTCCAAGCAAATGGCATATAAAGGCGTTACATGGAAAAGAGTTTTGAAAATACTCTAATCGGGTCCAAGCACAGGAATTATTATTTTCCTTTCAGTAACTCTCTAAACTTTTACACTTTAGTACTCTCTGCATACTGTGGGAAAGGATATAAAAAACCAACGTATTGTTCAAATAAAGACTTGGGTGTAATAATAATAAGTGGAAGGGAACAAAAATTGAGAAAAAAAATTAGTAAGGTGAATTTTACGATACTGCCTGATAAGAACATGTGTGGATTTTATAATGAAAACTTATATTCGATTCAGTGCAGTGGGAACTACGTAACATGTTGCTTATTAAACTTTCGCATAACATTGATGGTACAGGATGGTGATAATGGTTGATGGTAGTGGCGATGCTAATGGTGATGGTGATGCTGGTGATTTACTGCCTATTGATGATGCTTAAATTCAACAGAATAAGGTGAATGTGACATGTATTGCAACAAATATATCATGATAAAAGTTCACGAAATAAATACTTTTAGTATAATGAAAGTGTCATGATTGTGTGGAAGGGTTAGAAAAATTGCAAACGCTGCAAATGTTTCAACAAAATCATTTTTAATCATCTAGAAAAAGAAAACAATTTGTTTTAGTATTTTTTTTAGTCCACATTAAAAGCGAGACTAAACTGTATATGTAAATATGTTATGTATAAGTCACATAAAAAAATCACATCAATTTTTATTTTTGATTAACGTCTGAATTAAACGAAACAGCACGCCAATAACAAAATGCACATTGAATTAAACACAATAACAATATTAAGTATTGGTTTAAATCACCACAAAATAATCATAAAGGTCTTTGATAATTTTGTATTTCGAAATAATGCTTCAATAATTAATTTTCTAAAATATTATGAACGTACAAATAAGAAGTGCTTTAGTGTTTTATCCTTTTACTGCTGAGCAAACAATCACATGCACAATTAGTTGCACTATTATTAATCATTCTGTACATTTTCTATCTTCTTACCCGCCACAATTTTGCTCATTTGCATGACTTGTTGAGCCAAAATCTGATTCATTTGTAACAGATGTTCACGTTGTTTTTTCTCTTCGTTTAGTTTACTGGGTGGTAAGGCGGTGGTGGTTTCCTATTGCGTAACAAGTAATTAATATATTTTATAGAAAATATTATCAAACTTGTCAGTAATGTACTAATAAACTTACATTTGCGGTACTAATCGGAGCCTCCGCTAACATCTTTTTGATAGATTCCACTTTTTCTTGGCGGCGTTTTTTCTCCTCTGGTGATAATTCTGGAGTCTGAAGATTTTAAAAGGAATACATAGTAAAGTGTAGTTTCTAAACTTCTTATTTCTTAGTAATAATATTTTTATTTCAAATGACAATTTACCGTTTCGGGTATATAACGTTCGGGTATAAGAATTTTATTTGGCGCCAGTAATAGATTATCAATAGTATTTTCAGAGATTTTTTCACCGCGACCTAAAGCGGAGCGCACTACATCCGGAGCATTGAGGCGGGGTCTTAAAGCTACTTCCATATCAAGATCATCACGAGCTCGCCAATTAGTGTTCTGTTACAATTAAAACAATAATATATTTTCAATTTAATACTTTTAGCCTCATACGTACGTTCCGATTCATATCGTTCTCTGCTTGTGTACCACTTAAATCTTTTACGTTCACCATGTTATTCGGGGCAGTATAATGACGTCTTTTCTCTCGGGGTATCGCCCTTCTGTGTTTATGCTGAGAAGGTACTTTTTCTACAACTCTTTCGGTATCTTCAGAAGCCGATCCCGCAGACATTTCACTTAAAATTTGTTTAGCTGCCTTACTTTGAAAATCTGGCGTCAAGTCAGTTAGGCTTTTATTTAAACTTTGTATTGACTCAGTTTTCTGACGCAGTGTATGGCTTTGTGCTTGATCCCTTGTAGTGTAATTATTTTGTAAATGCATTGCCAGATGTTGTTGTTGCTGAAGATGCCGTTTGTGTTTTTGTTTTTCTTGCATTTGTTTGGCAAAGTAAGCGTTAGCCAGAGGATTCAAGTGCACCTGCTTAGGTGCCGATAGAGGACCATTAGTAAGATCGCCAGATTGTTGTTGTTGTATACTTGTAGTTAAGCTTTTTGCATTATCCATTTGATGATTCCGATAATTACTATTTCTATCGGAATTTTGATTATTCGTTAAACCAGTTGAACAATCGTAATATGAGGATTTACTATGTTTATGACGATGATAATGTCTTGTGACTTTCGGTGGTTCCATGTAAGTTCGTGGCAATGACCTGGAACGTTCTCCAACTTGATGCGAGTAATCTTCTATGTATGTGTTCACCTGACCACCATTACCAACACCATTCAGGTGCTCCTCTTCTAGAACTTGATCTAGGTTTTGTGTGGAATTACTCAAACCACTTCTTTCGCTGCGATCTCTATGGCGTCTTTCCGATTCACGTTTCACGATGCGTACTGTTTTTATTTCTTGTTTTTCTTGATTGGTAAGATTAGCGAAAGGATTAGTTTCGAAAAATCCATCGCTATCCACACCACTCGTTTCAATATTATCACTTAAATCATTATAACGGTATGCTGAATGATTCGCGGTACTTGTTCTTTGTGTTTTATCATTCTTTATATTATTCTCTATATCGTTATAAATATCGTAATTATTTAACTGAGTGCTACCGGCATTATTAGAACTCGTCTCTACATAGAGAGGTGTAGATAAATTCATAGTTGAGTCAGTTAAAGTGCGATTCTCACTTATCATTGAATCCAAGTCTGTTTCAATCCATAATCCTGAATTAGGGCGTTTCTTAAGGCTGCCACCAGCGGTGCTATAATTATTATCACTGGTTTGAGTTGAACTGCCTTGCTCCCTGTGACCAATTTCTTGATACAAACGATTTGAATTTTCGGTTAATTGCCTAACAGCCGAACTTAGTTCTTTTCGTTGTCGTTGCATATCACCCACTAAAGTTTGTACTCTCTTTAATTCAGATTCCAGCATGGCTGTAGTATTGCTAGCATATGTGTCCGATATAGCTAAAGCGTTTTGGCTGCCGCGTGTCGATTGAAGCTTTTGCCGCAATATCAGTAGTTCCTGCTCTAGGCGTGCATTTCCTGCCACAGTTTGCTCTAGCTTCTATAAAATATAATGTTTAACATTTAAAAGTTATAAATATTAGCGGTTTCACTCAAAAATGAAATATTATTAGATGGAATGTCATGGAATGTAAAAGAGCACGAACGCAACCACAGCAGGTAGAAGCTAAATTTTGAATCGATCGTTTATCATACACATAAAATACACATAAAACGGGACAATTTAGCTTCCAGATGCTTTGACTGTAGCCGGATTGTAATTGAAATAATATGATGGAATTGGGTGAACACGAGATTTGTTGCAACAACACATAACTATATACATAATTAGATACATTAAATGACAAGCATCTACTACGTCACCTCATCTACCTTTGAATTTTCGGCCAACAGTTGATGCACACGTGAAAGCTCACGCTCCAGCATATCCTGTTGCCTTTTGGCAGCCTCTAGAGCCAAGGGGGGACCACTAGTGTCATGAATTCGGGCCCGCAAACCCCCTAAGGCGCGTTCCAGGTCTTCTTTATCACGTTGCAAATTTTGCAAAGTGCCCGATTCCTCTTGCAATAACTGATCCAATTGATACAATTGATGAACTTTACTCTAGCACAAGAAATCAACATAAAAAATCAATAAGAATCAAAACTACGAAAGTAACGAATACAAGTTTTGAACGATTTACCTGCAATTCTGTATGATTAGGATTGATCCGATCCCATTGCTTCTGCTCCTCTTGCAGTAAACGACGATCCTGTACGTTTTGATTGAACTCTAAACGTTCTATTCTAGCACTTTCACTTTGAGTATTCTGTTGAAGGCGTTGATTGGCATCGTTGCGATATAATGAACCCAATTTAACCATATTATCTACCAAGTTAACCAAAGGTTTGCTTTTCTCATATTGTCTTTCCAAATCGAGTAAGTGCTGCTTCAAATAGTCCAGGCGTTGTATGCTCTCAGCACGCGTAAGTCCATTAACAGTGCGTAAATGATTCTATTATAGGTTACGATATTCTTATGAAATATATATGGAACTAAATTGTAAATAATTGAGTTTTGCGTTTAAATTGTAAACCCATTGTATGCGTATCTTGAATTTTAATAGGTGTGGAGCTTATTAATAAAATATTATTAAATATTTAATTCTTGGAAATGATTGTTTAATTCTTAAATGGAATTGATTGATTATTATAATCAGAGGGAGAAATCAACACAAAAAAATCAGGAATTGCGATTATGTTTGTCCTCAAAAGTTCAAAAATATTGTGTAATAGAAAAAGATTATGTGTGTACCAAATTTCGAATTGATCAAATCCACATTTTTGTTTTTATCTCCAATTTTCAATGGACGGATGTTCGGACCAAAACAACGAAAAAATATATATTTGTCTTCTCATTTGTCGAGTTAGCTGAGACCCTATCCTAGTAAACTATGTGTGCTGTAGCTCTGTGTCTAATTGTAGCACACCACAATTCCAGCTGAGTGAAGTAAATTTGTTTCAATCATTTCCATAGTGACATTTTTCATCTCGGATTCTTTATTGTATATATAAAATTTAAACGATTTATCAATTCCAGTTATGCTTTTATCCAAAATACTTTTAATCTATATTTTCTGTGATCTCTGAAACCTTAAACGGAATAAGGAACTGTTTGTATTTTATTAGTACGTATTATTAAAAAGGTTTGTGAATTAATGTGTTAGTTATTTAGTTGTTAATGTATTATAGAATCCTTGTAGAACCGCCACCATCTAATCTACCATTATGCAAACTTTAGTACAAATTTAAATGATTTTAACCTGCACATCATGTATATCCGAACAACATTTTTCTATATTTCGTGCAATATTACTGCCCTGACGACGCAATTGTATTAACAGCAAAATCAATTCCTCATGAGTGCGACTTAGTAAATCGCCTGCAGAAACATCCAAATTCTGCTTTCATAAATAAAAAACAGAAGGTTAAATGAATTAAGAATTAAGAATAAAGAACAGAGGTACGTATGTATATGAAAGCACAATAAAATCAATTGCGAAAAAACTAAAATAAAGTATTTTCCACTTTAATGCGTTCTTATCTGTACGAGATGGTAGCAAGTACGTATAAGCGTGACTATTGCATTTTTCTTTTCATTAACACTCACCCTTATTTGTGTGGTAGTCTCACGTTCCAACATATCAATTTCGGCGCGACTACCGACACGTTTTAATGGATGATACTGAGGCTGTTGTTGTTCTTTCTGTATTGCACTTTGATAATAAGCATTGTGCATATCATATGGATTCTGTGTTGTGTTACCGCCTCCGAAATAATCTTCTACATCCACTATCCCACTGCTGTCAGGATGTAAAGGAGTTGAGTTGGAGGTAGAATGCACGCTATTGCTGCTATTGTTGAAAGTTTTTGTTGCCGTAGTTATTGTTGTGTCATCATTACCATTATTATTCCCGATGAAAAGATTATGTTCCGACAACAACGTAGTTTTAGCATATTTCGTATCGTACGCTGTCCCATAATAGTTGTTTGTTAATTTTTGCGTTTGATCGCTGTTATTGTAAAGGTACTGCAGCTGCTGGGTCTGCGATTGCGGTTGCGGCAGCTGTTGTTGCTGCTGCACGGAGTCGTGATGGCGGTGAAGTTGTTGCGTATCTTCCGTATTCAGCTTTACTGTCAAATTGCCTTTAGGTAAATTGCGCACATTATGTACGGATATGGAAGCTGGAACAGAGAATGTGAGATGTACACAAACATATTACACTTAGGCTCACTTTTGTGTAATATCTATAAATTATTAACGCGGACACGTTGTGATATACTCTTAACTCTCAATTTACAAAATTTTTAACTTAAATTTTAATTGTTTAAAGATTTAAACATACTCCCTTTTTTGATACATATAAGTAAGCAACTTGCTAATAAAAAAGTAATGGATGTAAAAGTAAGCTACTTGCTAATAGCTTCCACATACACCCCAAACCACCACCATTCCACCAAGCAATAAAACTTAAACGTCCACTTCTGTTAAGCAAAAATGCCAAATTTGAGTTTTAATTTTGATTCATGTTACTAACTAAAGTTTAGTAGTTAATTATACAATTATATACTTAAGAGTTGACGTTAGTATAATACAATCCATTTTTATTTCTTGCTGCTTTTTGCATATTTAGGAAATAGTATAAAACATTCTAATATAAACTGTACTGTATATCATTCGAAAATCCTTCAGCCAATTACATTCTTTTTTTCAAATCAATGTCTATTGAATCCAAGTCGGCAATTTTAGCTGAAACATTTTTGTTTTTACCTTTTCTCAAATGAGTACCTCTTATCGAAATTTTTGATATCATTAAACGCATGATGGAATGGGTGCATATTGTTTTTGCGCAATTGTTTGTAAGTACTAGAAAGGGACACACCGCACTCTTACTCCGTTTTAAAAATTTTTGTTAAAACTCTCACGTCGACGGATTCGTATTGCAATTGGATAAAATCGGACCAAGGACATGCTCGAAATGTCGCCCTAAACCCTAAATCCGTAGCTTTTAGCACTTTTACAGTCGAACAATTTTAAATATAGATCTGAATTTTGGTATACATATTCAACCACCATCAACTTCAAAATATATTATTGAAAATGAACAAAATTGGTCCACGGACTGGCCCACAACTTTAAAAAATTCTATGTCCTATATTTTTCTATGCCAGTAAAGTAAATTCCGATTTAAAAAAAAGAGAAGTTTAGTACCATATGTTAATGTTTTAATTGAAGATACATTAAAAAGAATAAAAGAACAATTTCGAAATGTTCATTACAATAATTAATATAAGCAATGCACACGTTCACGTGAATGCTTGCTTTTGGTCTCATTTGAAAATTCTGCATTACTCCTCAGTGTTGCCAAAATGTTCTGAAATTTGGCACATCTATTCATATTAGTACCCTTTATATTTAAAATTCTTTGAGTGGTTCACAATTTACTTGAAAGTTAATTTCATATTAGTCTTGAAGCATTTGGTACAAATTATTCCTTTATATTTAGATATCTTGGTTAAATCAGTCCATGGATCTTCCTTTAATGTTAAGAGAGAAACATACAGTGTAGTTGCAAGTTCAAACTTCAATTACGATTTACTTGCTAGGATATTGGATAGGAGGACACTGTTCGTAAACCTGTGCAAAACCGTTCTTAATAGGTTTGTACTTTTGGATGTGTTTTTGAATAAAATATGCCCCCAGAAATGGGGGCGCGCCATTAACAAATTGGATTCTCAGATTTTTCGTACACATGAAATTATGAAAAAGTAGAAAATTAGTTCAAGTGGACGAGTACATGAGTAAAGAATTGAAACTTTTTAAAAGTGATTGGAGAAGAACTGTCTACTTGGAAAAAAAAATACTGTTATTGTCACACCCAAAAATTAATTTTGTTGTAGGCATTTTTATTCAAACACGTTTGATGTATTTCTTCTTACAGAGGAGAAATAATGTCTATTTTGAAAGTGGGTAATGATGGTGGGTGCCTTAGATTTGGCATACGCCTATTATATCCCTTTTCCACTTGTTTTTAATCAATTATCACAGAGTATATGCACAGACTATAGGCTGTGACTCACTCCCGGTTTGTGTTTAGATGTAGAGGGTTTTCCAGCAAACTTTTTACTTGTTCGTTGTTATTAAGGTAGAAAAGCAACGATTGTTCTTTTTAACCGCATTATTACTGAGCGGTACTGCAGATATTTACTATATAACATATTGTACGCAGTATAGATTTGTATTATGTTAAAAAAAGTTCACTGAATGTAATGAAATTAATGTGAATGCTAATTAACCAGGCGTTATTGCTATAATAATATAAATATGTATTTAAAATAGGCGCATTTACAAGAGTAATTGTTAATATTTAGTTGTTAATTGAAACTACGGTTAAGCTCGATGAATTAATGAATCTACTAATATAAAAGTACAATTTGCGTGTATAAGGTAAGGTAAGGTAAGGTAAGGTAAGTGTGTAATTATTAAAACAAATTTGAATTGATGTGAAAAATTCTTACCATTTAGGCGTTTACTGAATGCTTAGTGTAACAACACACACTGGTTAAGGTATTGATAACAGTGACAGACCACAATAACAGCAACAACAATTTAAAAACAACAATAAAAACATCGCGATATAAAAATGCGCAAACTAGACGCGCCGCCATTTTCAAATATTTATGTGATTTTATGTCACAGTGCATGTTTCTTAAAATAATTGTATTTTGTACGTCACGCTAAATTTTATAATGGTTTGGAAATCATCTCTAAATGAAATCAATTCGGGATGAAGTGCTTCTAAAACGTCTTTACTTGCTGGAGAAAATAGAAATTTTTTTATTTGTATTATGTGTGGAAATTTAGGGGCTAGCATGAATACAATGCTCTGAATAGTCGTCTTGCTTCAATCTTGCTATCGGTTGGTATTTTCTGTATTCTGTGTGTTAATATTGCCATCACTGTTATTGTCTGACGACTCCATATCTGCTTTAACATTATTTAAGTTTGCATGGCCCTTCATTAAGCCGCTGGACATAGAATCCCATTGCCTAATCGTTTCGCGATCAATTTCTGTCGATTTATTCGATGAAATATTGGAACCGCTCTCTTCTCTCAATAACTCATAAAGTTCTACTTTAACCTCTCTGGATATTAATGGATTTTCACTTAACTGTACGTAGACATCGTGTTCGTTGGATATTGAAGTGTTCCCAAGGTCCACGGAGTTATTATAATTTTTATTTGTGGCTAATGATTCGCTGGTATGCTTTTTGAAACTTGATCGCATATTTTGTGAGATATTATCGTTAACGTATGTTACCTCGCGTGAAAGTCGCGATTTTATACGTTTATCTGTTTGAGCGTGATTGTTATTGTTGTTTTGTGTTACTGAGAAAGGAGCTGATGGTGTTGGCATGGGTGTTCCCAAAATACGATCCAAGTCATCTAAAGATCTTGCATGCCGTTGTGATACTCTGCGCAAACTTTCACGCCATAATGCATCCTCCTCCCAAAGCAGTTCACCGCTGATGGGAGCTCCTAAAACTGAGAGTTTTTCTTTATTATTTTCTGTTACGATGTGCTGTTGACTACTCTTACTACTCAAAGTCTTTAACCCTGCCACCGGTTGTAGCGTACCCTGCTTTTGTAAGTTGGTATTTTTCTCATTTAATTCTGTTCTGCTGCTATTACCATCCGCCACCAATGGGCCGACATGATTAGCAATATTAGTTGATACAGAAGGTGATGAAGATGATGATGATGGCGATGTTATGTTTTGTGTTATAGGCAAGGGTACGGAAATGGCTGAGTGCTGCTGGGGATATGTGGGTAATGCTAAGTTTTGTTGATAATTGTTAATTTTGGATTGGGCACTTTCCATTTGTTGTATGTGAAACACCTGACTGGTGGTTTGCTGCAAAGACTCACCACTTTTCCAACTTTTACTATGAGTATAACTTAATTTCTCGATATTCGTTTTCGTTTTATACAAGTTCCTGCTATCGAAGGTGTTCTCTTTATCTGTTAGAATTTCAACGTTAATGTTTGGCATACGTTCAATGGGATTGTGTATGTGAGCAATGTTGGCGCCGACAGTGGCATGAACATCTCTTTGATTATTTAGGGTGATTGGTGTTGCCCCGACCATTTCATTATTTGTACTCTGCGTTGTCAACTCTGAATAATAATATGGTGCCGATTGCTCAGATAAGTTGCTATTGTTTCGGCTGTGCATGGGCGTCATGTAGCGCGTAGGTGTCGAACTCGATGCTCCTAACATGTCATTGAAATCCTCTGTTAATGTTCTCTTCGATTGTAATGTCTGGCAGCGATTGTCTTTGTTGTCACTTGTTAGCTTTTGCAATGAATCAGTGGAGGAAACAAAATGTATGTTACCGTAGAAATGTTCACCTTCTTTGGTACGAAATGTTTTAGGTGGTTTTATCAAATGATTAAAACTAGTTCCCACAGTTTGCTGCTTAGTGCCTTCATTCATTACATTTCTATTTTTGTTTTTATCGTTCTGATACATGTACAAATCGCTAATCTGCAAGTCATTGAGATACGTGTCTAAGTCAGCCGAACCCATCGCATCTTCATATTTTTCATTTAGGGATTCTATTTCACTGATGGATTCTTCGGAAAGCGGTCTGCGGGATCGTTGTCGGTCTAATTCTGTGTCGGAACTTTGGCGATGCCTTAACTCTACGGAATCAGTCTCACTGCTGTTGCCAGTGCCTGGTGTTGAGCCAATAAATTTTTGTAATAAAGAATTATTCGATTGATAACGTACCGGCGTAGCTACATAGGAGGGCGAGTTTTGCTTAAGTTTATTATATAAATCAAAATCCGATGATGTATTTGAACTATTATCTGTTTGGAAGCTATAGTTGGAATCTGATAAAGTACGCTCATGATGATTTGCCACATACGAATGTGATACCTTCAAATGTCCACCTGGACGAATCTTACCGAACTGATCGGGCAGCGAGAGCCGGCTACTTTTTAAAGTTCCCTCTGTTTTGGGTATATTTAATGAATTATTGCTAGCGTGTATTTTCGTTAAAGGGTCATAGGAGAAATTTAATTTACTATTCGACCCACTATTTCTTCTCTTTACAGTATCATAGTTTTCGGCAGAGAAAATCTCTTCCGTTCTATTTAGTTCCTCTAAGGATGGTGGCGAATTCGGTATTGAGGGAGGTGGTACAATTTCACTATCTGAACTTTCCGCAAAGTCGGCCAACGGGGTTGAAGCTCCCAAATAGTAAGAAGCTGGTCGAAACGTATCAGATAAACTAAATCTGGACCTAGAACGCATTTTTTTCAATTCCATATTTTTCGAGGATTCGTCGTCGGCATCTGAACTATCACTGTTAGAAGTTAATTTGCTCTGTGAAGGTTTAACAATATCGGGCAAGTCGTTCCGTTTTGTTTGGTTTCTCTCTTGAGAAGATTTTTTTGATTTTTTCTTGGCCGTGTCGGATGATTTTTTACTTTTCTTAATTGTACCCGATTTACTGTTGGTTGATGTTCCTCCTTCCTCTTTACAAAGCTCACTATGACAAGCCGGTAATTCCATATAAACAGGTTCATTTTGAACATTTATTTGTTTGGGTGCGGCACTGCTTGCTAATGTTAATGAATTGTTAGAACTTAAGCACATGTACTCATAACTGGACTTTGAGTCTTCTTCTTGTAATTGTTTTGTCATTTCAACGTAATGATTCTCTTCCTCTCCTGCGGTACTTGTTACCGCTTCCGTTATGGATGCGAAGGGCATTTGGCCGGATTCCGATCGTTTTGGTGTCATTAGGCAATAATGAGATTCATCTGGATGTTTTGGTGGATCATTTTCATAGATTTGTGACTCGCCTTTGAAATTATCTTCCACCATTTCTTCTGACATATTAGCTTCCACTGCCAAAGCTTCATTTAAGTCATCATCGGTGTATTCGCATGTTGTGTCTTCCTCATTTTCTGGTTCTGCACTTTCTTCAGTCAACTGATCCGCCATGTGTTTGTCAAAAAATTTATTGCAATCATTCACGTTATTGGATGTAGCAAGATTCTTGCATTCTTCTTCCTTCTCTTTGAATAAATTCAAGTTTGTCAGTATGGGGGTGACTTCAGCATCCATAATAGTGTCTGGTGCAATAACATTGACTTGATTTTTAGCCTCAGCTGTATCCCTATAAATGACATCTTCCCGCTTTGACGGGTCTTCAGTAACAAACTTTGCTTCATGGTTGCTATTAGAACACTTGACTGCATTTAAATCAATTGATGCTTTAGTGAAATATACAGGTTTGTAATCGTCAATAGGTTTTGTCATAATGTCACTTGTTATGGCATTCGTGTCTATGGCATTTGTTATTTTTGGCAAAATGTAAGAACTACTTCGTACGATTGATTTTGCAGTATTAGCATCAATAGAATCCTTAACAGTATGGTTTAAGGGTGTAACGTTTACAATTTTCGTTTTCAAAATCGGTTTTAGAAGTTTTCGTTTTTGTCTACGCAAGGTATTGTCCTGTTCTGTGTTAATAACAGATTTCTGCACTAACGGTGAATTGACTGTATCATTTACCGCAATTGTTGCTTTCTGTGTTGCGGTTGTTATTATTGGAATGTCATTGCTAACATTACTCGCTACTGTGCTATTGGGAACGACAGGCGAACCACCCGTCGAGTTAACATTGGTGGCCACCTCCTCTTTGTAGATTGATTGAGTGCTTATTGTGGGTCGTAGAGTGAACCTTCCTGCCGAAGCTTTCTTATCATTGCCAGCTGTGTCTGTGTGGGTTGATATTTTGTTTTTGGACATTGAGATCGTGTTTTAACAAGTACAGTGTCATTGCGTATTAAATAATAACAAACAAAAAATGAATGAGAGAAAAAAAGAAACAACGAAAAAACGAAAAGGTAACTATTCAATTTATTAAAAATTACAATAATAAAAAATGTTTGAAATTAGAATGCAAATATCTAAATTAGCAGAGATGGCAATTATGATGATGATGTAGTAATAAGAGTTATTTGGTGCGCCTCGCAAGGTTACCAGCATTTGAACTTGTATCAAGCATAGGCCATTTACATTCAATTTACCGGATTAATATTGAAACCAATGAAACCGAATTAATAATTAATAGATAATAAATAAGGATGTTTGCTTTGTGTGGTGTAATGCGTCGGCAATAAAATTAACTATTTTATTTAAATACCATCAACTAAAATAAAGCGGAAATACTAAGCAAAAGCCAAAATCCACAAAAATAGGAAAACTTGTGCATATTTGTACGCACACACAACTGCACAAGCAAATTAATTTCAATTTCAAAATTTCCGAAGAACACATTAGACATTAAACAAATTTCCCATTAAATAGCTGTACAAACCAAAAAACACATATAATTAACTTAACGCTACACACAAATTGATTTAATGGAAATTGTTCTACTGTACAAAAACGCACAACTTGTGAATCCTTTTTTATTCAACGTTTTTTATATTAAATTCTTTTTATTTACGGACTTGTATGAAAAGTAGCTTTACTAATTAATTGAAAAATATTTGTACATGTGCAGGTATATGTAGATAGAAATGTGTGTCCATTTCAATGCATGGATATTTTATTTTATTTTTTTTTTTGTTGACCAAGTAGAGGTTCTACGACTTTAGAATCGGCTCGGCAGGAAGGTGAATTTCGTTTAAATTTTATTGATTACATCTTTGTTGCTTTTATGTATATTGGTTGTTCACTTTTAAAGTTAATAACCGCTACTTATTGAAACGTTAATAAAATATAGGTGCGTACTACATATTTTTAAAATTTTTAATTTTTTAAATAAATGTTAATATCACAATTACATACAATTACATACAAAATTGCGTAAAAAGTATATAATATATGTATATATATGAACTGAAGCAGTAAAATCTTGGATAGCCACCACCAGAGTACCAAATCCCTCTAAAGGCTACGTGTACAATATCACTTTTCTAATTTTCTGACTTTTATATTTAAGGAATAATCCTTTTCAGTCCTTTTCACAGTGACTTTCACACATCCCAAGAGTGTCATTGCATAGAGTAGGGCGTAAGTAAAAAAAATTTTGATCAGTTTACAATTTTTCATTTCTTGTCATTTTTTTCGTACTCCTACTGTATTCTGCGTATTCCACAATAGCACCACTCCAGTACGGGAACTAGTTCATATAAATTACAATACATATCGAATATAAATACCACCACTATCCATTTTCCTTGATAAAGGATACATTAAAAAAGTAATGAAAAAAAAGAAAAATCACAGGAAAAGAAGAAAAATGCTTGCATGTGTTGGAGCGGAAGGAAAAGCTTTTAGCCAAATGATTTATTTGAGAACGTGAAAATAACACATTATAGGTTTTCTATTAGAGTCTTTACGTGAGTGTTTGTGTGTGAAAGATGGAAGATTCTACTTTTAGAATTAAAAGAAGTGAAAATTGTCAATCATTAAAAAGGAGTAAACAGTTAGTTCCTTGTACTACTGGACAACATATAACAAACAATTTTTACAAAACATACCTTCATCGTCCGAGGAATAAGAATTGTAACCTGCACTTGGACCCGAATTGGCATGGGTCTCTGAATGACTACGCTGCAGACTGACACTTGCTGAACTATAACCAGCTCTTTTAGACGGATAATGCACTCCACTAGCCACTGTAGTTGATGATAGCAGAATATTGGGATTACTTCCCAATTGTGACACAGCGGACACGTTATTGCCTTTGTGACTTTTTAATGTACTATTATTATTATTATTATTACCACTAAAACTACTATTACTTATAAGTGCTCGTTGCGAGTGAACACTTTTTCGCGTTAGTGGCGATTGCAACATTCTCTGTTTCCATTCAAGCAAACGTTTCATTGACTCTTCACGTTTACGTTCTCCCTCCAAATGGGTATTGTGAGCGGCAGTGTTTTGATTACCTGCCGGTATAATTGTTGGTGCTGCGTTTGTATTGCACGGTGATTGTGGTTCATCTTCATCATATGATCCACCACGCTTGGGTAAACGAGCACTGGCTGAGCGCAAAAATTGTTCATTTTGTTGTATGATTTGTTGTGTGGTAAGACCAGTTAAGCCGGATTGTGGATCTGGTGATTGAACGTGAGGATGCGTCGACTGAGAACGTACATGTGAGCCTGCTCCTAACATTTGTGCCCTACTAAGGCGTGGTATACTAGCGTGGCCAGTTGTATTGGACAACGCATCATGTAAAAGTTCACTACGTTTATGAGCTCTCTCGTATGGGTTTTCATAAGCAATTGTATGCATTCCACCATTAGCGGAGTTCAAATAATCGTTGGAGCTTGTCATCGTTTTGTAGAGACCCGCTTGCTGCGGTTGGGCCAATGTTTGAACTTGACTTTGTGGATGTTGTAAGTAGAGTGCACTCTCACGCATTTTTTCGGCATAATTCTCTTCAGAATAATAGAAACTGTCCGGTGTACGGTTAATATCTAAACTAGATTTCGGCCGTGGAGCACGTACTGCGTCCGTATTAATGTTTTGGTTGATTAGAGAAGTTGGGCTTATTGCGTCTGAAGCTATTTCTGGACGTGATTCATATTCTAAAAAGTCCGCCGAATGAGGTCGTACTATGGCAGCGACTGGTCTAGCGTGCATATTGCTATTACTACCCGTTATGTTTTGACCGAGAGCAGCCTGTAAAATAGTAAGCCAGCAAATTTTAAAAGTAGGACTCATAACAGTATTATAAGATCTTTTTAAAAATATATATAGAAATGAAAATTTTTAATATAATAAATGAATGGACTTGAGTTGAGTTGTTTATTATTATTATATACGTATGCCAAGTACTTTATTACATTCTGTTATAGAGAATATATCAACGTGTAATGCGGGTGTAACGAAGTTTGCGCCAAATAGTTTTTGGTACAATTGTTGGCACTTGTTGGCCTGATTTACGGCCGCAGTCAATAATCTATGATTGGATAAATAATTGTAAATACGTCTCCCAAATTTGACCTATATATATTTTAATTTATGTGGGCATGGCATTTAACCAATTTGCTCAATCAAAAACTGAATAGCAAACTTAGTGCTTTATGCGGTAAATAAATAAATAAATAACACACCCCTTTGGGGTGACATTTCAGTTAAATATATATTTTTCCACCAAGGTGTAAAAACTTATTCAGAGTTTTACAACTGAGCTGAGGAAAATATTATAAAAGCTAAAGAGAAAATTACGTTCAGTTTAAAGAAGAATCACAACATGTAAATATATTAAAAGCCTTAAAAACAACTTAACTGATTAAGAAACTTCTGCAGCAGCTGATGTAAGGGAGTTTTTCCTCTTGCTACTATGTAGCATCAAAGGAAAATATTGTAAGGCTTTGAATAAAGAATAACCCATAATAGCTAATCAAGTACAATGTCAAAGACAAGAAGTGAACGACAACGACACGTACTATACGCTGCTTCTAGGGTAACATTCTGTCCAGCACATGATTACTATGCCTCTCCTGCTACCGTGTTTTGTGGGTTTCGTATGTATACCCATACTCCAAAGCTGTATTAAATTGCTTTAATCATTAAAAATGTGCAAGTGATTCGAAAGAGTTGGCATAAAAGGGAAAGGTGATCGTTAAAAAACTGTAAATGTTTTTATTTGGATACCCTAACTTTTAAATGTTATGTTTCAGTGGTTGCTGAGCAAATAGCTCCGGATTAGCTTGATTATCGACTCTCTATTATATACGTCTTTATACCTAAGGGCAATAAAATTAAACTTCACCTAGGCAGCCTAGCAAAGCGCATAAATGCTTGTAATAAAAAACATATGGCAAACATCACTTTTACAAGCTTTAAGAGGCCACCTGTCGGTGAGTACATCGCGACAGAAGAGTTCAAATTCCTGTTGAAAAAACTTTTTCCACTTAGCTTTTCACATGCATTTGAACCCGCATCCGAAAGTATGTCGAGTTCACCAAGGTGCAGTCTTAGTCAACTCGGCTACTGGAGAAATGAGATGAGTTTGAATATTGATATATTTAAGCACACTAACTTACCTCCAAGTGATTTGGTGTATAGTGAGCTGGCATTGTTGGTATATGCTTGTTTCCATCGTAGGTAGGTGGCGATAGTGGACGACGATAACTAGCTGCTTCCTGTAATAAAGCCTCCTGGGCTGACATTGTACGGGTCCCACTTTCGACAACGTCTCCTTGTGTGAAATTGTATATATCTTCATAGTCGGAGAACACTCGATTCTTAGATCTTCCGTAAGCATCCGGTGTTCGACGTTCCGCATTATTTGTTCTATACCCGCCACCATAGGTTTGGGGATAACGTTGTTGAATAATACGTTGCATGTAAAGTTCACGCTCTCCGTAAGTGTCGTCGCCAATGGCCATGCGTTGCTGTTGCAGCTGCATAATCTGAGCTTCCATTTGCGCATCCATATAATCTGTGGGTGAAGTTTTCGGATATTCATCATTTATTATAGACATTTGTTGTTGGTACTGCATTTCCAACGCATCAATGCCATATACCGGAGGTTGCGGTTGTAGTTGCGTTGGCATTTGTTGTTGTAGTTTTTGTTGTGGCCTACGCAAGGAAGAGGACACATTGCCCGTACGAGTGTCATAAATGACGTGATGCTGAGAGCGGCTTTGGCTATTGTGAGCATACATGTATTGTTGTTGATGTTGTTGCATTTGTTGGAGAGTTGGTGACATGACACCACTTCTGCGTGCACTATTTGGATGCGTTTTCTGTTGCTGTTGCATGTGGTTATTGGTTGAGTAGTGACGCGTACGGCGTTCATTGTCTGCACAATGTTCGGGACTAGGTGAGGAGTAGCCTCCATCAGTAATACGTCGCGGCTTAGGTGGAGCGTTAGCGTATAAGGGTTGTGAACCTCCACCGGTGGTGGACACACCACCTCCACTACTATTTGGACCGGCATCTGCTGCATTTCCACTGTGATCGGAGGCCGGTGTTACTTGACCCTGACTGGAGAGTTTACTCTGTTGCGATTGTAGTGTATGTATACCAGAGTCAGAGTTTTCACCACTTTGGTTACTCGAAGAGGCAGCACTAGGTTGTCCGGAAGAGTCAGTTCCAACATTTGCTGGAGCTTGCATCATAGTGGCTGCACTTAGTGCTCGTACCCACTGTGTCATGGCATCGGCATTTTCTGCTGCCAACCAGTATGTGCGCATATTTTGATGTTCACATTTAAATGCATGTTTTCTATAAATCTTGTCTTCAGGAGAACAAGGGGACACTTTATAAGAAGGTAAAAGGATCGACCCCAAGAGTTTCTCCTCCTCTGGTCCCTTGTAATAATAAAGACAATATTCGGCCAAAACGAACCAACGCTTGCGCCATACTTTCAAGCCATCCGATCCTTGTTTGTACAACCAATCCGACATAGTCACAGGAGAAGAAGGGGGACGTTTTGTTAGGGGACTCTTTAAAGCTTGAGTATTTGATGTATTGCAGGCACCAGATGATTTTTTACGATCTAGTTGTGTATGTGTAGGACTTTTGACCGAAGCCGAAGACGAATCTTCAGAACTAGGTGTTTTTGTGATTTGATTAGTTTTTGCCACGGCTGAAATTTGTGTTTGGCAGGCTTGATTCATTACATGTCCGGGATGATTCTGTTGTATATACACTGGACTCTGATCATTATTACCAACAGATGTTTGCAAATCTGATTTGGATCGTTGCTGTAATGGATGATAATGAACCTGTTGATGCTGCAATTGTTGCTGATGATGCAGTCCGTATATGTTTTCTTGATGCCTGTGATATGTCGTCTGCTGCTGCTGTTGCTGCGGAATGTGCTGGTGAAAGTGTTGCTGTTGCTGCGGTTGACTAACTTTCGACTGGTCGCTAACTGCTGGATAAATATTGTTATTAATATTTATAGAGGAAGGAGGCGCCCTTTGCTTCTGTGAATTCGTCGATTGTTGCGTTAGAGCCGACATCATACTGGCTGACTGACTTATGTGGTAGTGGCCTTGAGGTACTGGTGGATTCATGGCTTGCCGCAAAGCAAAAGTCCTCTGCTGATTTTGTATAGCCTCATTTTGTGTTTGTAATTGTGCCTGCAACTTCGCCTGCTGCAATTGTTGGTACTGTTGTTGTAAGGCCGTAGCAGCATTGTGTGACGTACCTTGTAATCTACCTGCTGCCGCCAAATACGTTCTTTCGGTGGGCGATTGATACAATTGTTCGGCACCAGTGCCTCCACTACTTGTTGGGTAACTCGAGGAAGTTGAGGCTTGATGATATGGAGAGCTGTGGGCACTACTAGATGTGTTGCCACCACTGCTACCACCCATTTGATGACTCAATAATATTTTATTCGTATGTGGCTGCATGTCAATGGGAGACAAGGGCCCACTAGTAGACGACGTTGTTGTTGGACTCTGCAGATAGTGTGCGCTGGTCGCTGCAGTACGCTGTACCGTATAGTAATCTGTCGGTTGCTGCTTCTGTTGGTGTTTGTGTTGGAAGACTGTTGGTGAATGGGTAGCGCTCCGATAATCTGCTACGTTTGCTTGCTTGTTGGCCAAAGGTAATTTCTTTTGTACATTCTGTGTTTGCTGGAATTGCTGCAGTTTTTTAGCATCCATAGTGGCTGTTGTAAACAAGGGTGGCGCCTCCAACCTAGAAAATATAATTTGGATTACTTAATAAAGTTGTGCATACCTAGCAACGTCTTTGAATATCTTAAATGTAATTTGTCACAGCTCGTATTGTCTTCGGATTGAAATTGCTATTGGTCATTATGAAATGAGATAAAACAGGGCTACGTTACCACAATTCAATATTTGCATCTGCACGTACACGGAAACGCATAAAGCACATGCGTTCATACGCTTAATTGCTTTTAATTGATTCAAATCGCATGTATACGCGAAGCAGTAGGGGAGACTATACGTAGACTAAGTGGTAATTACAGTAGCAGTAAAGCACCAGGTCAGCAATATGTCACTGGGGACGGGGCTGTGAAGATGGAAATTAAACGTATCGGATGCTTTACATAATGCTTCACTCTCACTTTCATTGCACATACATGTGCATTGATTTTCCCCACATTAGCTGACAAGTGAGCCTCATTTGTGCTATAAAAAAAGTTGAAATTGTGTGCAAAGCTTTTGACCCCATTTGAAACCCACTGACTCAAGTTCGATTTAACAAAGCGGTCTCAAGAATTCACATGGACAAATTTTTATTAATTTTTACAACAGGATAATTGGGAGCACAAACCACCAATTTCTCTACGTGCGCTTATGTATGAATGTTGACTTACCAATCCCATAATTGATAAATACAGCCCAACATTTTTGCTCTTGTTGTATGAGTGTAATAATTACAGTAGTAAATTGTTGTACTTTTTTGAGGGCGTTGCAAAACTGATTTGATTTGTTATTTTTGCTTTAGTTTTTTTTTTAATAATTCATTGTTTTACGTTGGCTGCGTGTTGAAGCAACATTTAAGTGCTCGCGGTCCTCGTTATTCAATTTCGGTAACATATTTTTTCAACAACATTTTTAATGTTTTTTATTTTAATTATTTTGTGCTAGAGGTTTTGCAGTGTAATTGAAAGAATATTTGAATATAATTTTCGAAACAATTCATTTTGCATGAAGAAAAGGGCAAGAATCGGTCAAGATGTATGGCCGGAGTTTCCTCTTAGCGGACGGAACATATTATATTAGTGTTTGCAAAATTACATAAAAATATTTCTACGACTTTTGAAGATCTGATCTATGTTGATCTATTTTGATCTATATGGTATTTATTTACTTCTCTATGAGATGAGATTTTACCGTAGCAGACGGTAAGGTAAGGTATCGTTCGGTTTACGAAGCACGGCTTGGTTACGAGAGAAATTTCTCTGCCTAATGTATACATACATATTCTAAGGTATTTAAAAATTTTTACTTTTTAATTGTATTTTAGAAAATTAACGAAAAACTGGTGGAATTTTTAACATAATTTTTACGTGCATTTCATATGTTTGGGTCCGAAAAGGTGTGTGTCATACGCATTTACGGTTGCGCTACAATGGGCGGAAGTTTTAACATCAAACATATTCGCAAGAATTTGTGTTTGAACACCAACCAAAAATTTTTGATTACACGTGAATATAGAACAGGACGAAGGGTAAAGCAACCTTATATATTTAGATGTCTTAACATATTACACATTGTGCTACCTCACATACTAACCAACCCAATTTTGTTGTCATTATTATTTAAAATCTTATTTTCCAACTGTATGACTACAATGCCTTAACATAAAGTAAAGTGGGGAAACTTTATGTGGGTCACTCGCTCACTCACGGATTTTGATTGAGTTCAAGTTAAACGTTAAAGTATTAAAATATGCACAAATATGCATTTTCGTCCGCACACTAACAGTAGCGACTCGTGGCGCGTGCATATTGTAAAACTACCCCTGGTACGTGGACTGTTTGTTTATAAGTTTATCGCACACATTGCACAAATTGTGGAAAAATTATTATGAATAATTTTAAATTGTTATTACCGGCAGGCTGCACCTAAAGTGGGCTTTAATTTCAATACAAACACATGCTCACATTTTTAAATTAAAACACAAATGTTAACCTGACTCACAGTACATATATAAACGAAATCTCCGCCAACTCTCACACCAGATTATAATTATAATTTTTTTTTTTTTTACTCTGAATATATTTACTTTATTGAGCCTTCAACGGTTCCTTCTGGGCATTGTGAACGAACAAAGCCCGTTAATAAATATATATATGATCGGAAACAAAGAAGGAAAAGAACAAAGAAGTTGTTAACCTTGCAACTAGTTCAATAAACCCGAAAGACGTCGGAGACTCTATAAAATATATTTATTCTTGATCAGCATCAAAAACTGGGTCTATCTAGATATGTAGGTTTGTAACGCACTGAGTTTGTCTATTGTTACCATTCTCACGGTCGATGCTACAATTTACAAAAAAACGTATTCCACGTAAAACTGGACTTTCAAGTTGACATACACTGTTAGAGGGCGTATTTATATACCTGCCACGCCCACTATTTTAGATGTGAAGGATATTTAGTTTTATTACTTGTTTAAATTTAGTTATCCCAATAATTTCCCAATGATCGTTGCAAATGTAATAGCACGCAATGTTCTTGCATACATACTCACTTACTTATATCCAGAAATATTGCGGGCTATTACATTTCCAACAATAATTTATATGACTGCGCTGCAGCTCCCTATGTAGTAGTATTATTATGTAGAGAAATGTTAAGCTTTGGCTACAAATATATTATTAGCAATTTCCAGAAATTGCCAAATTACTGTTCAACAACCAGATTAAACATTGTTGGTGTGGGAAGATTAATTAAGCAAAAACATGCGGGCGGAAACGGAGGGACATTATTTCATTGACGACACTAAAATACACTGAGTGCACAAAATATAATAATAATAATATAGCAAATAATGAAAAATCGGGCAAAGCGGAAAGTAAGTAAGTATAGTTTGGTGTCTAAAAAGAACGGCCAACTAATTACTAATCTTAGTTTTGAGTATAGACTAAGTTCGTTGTTACGTTTGCAACACTCAGAACCTTACAAAGTACATCTATTCTTGATCAGCATCATAGTATAAGTCGGCCTAGACATGTCAGTCCGTGTGTTCGTGTCTCCCCCTGTTGTAGAAACGCTCACAATATTTCCAGTAGCTTCCCAAGGGTTTGTCTTTAAACTGCCCACAATCGTCAAAGATCTCGCACAGTTGAAACTTGTGCAGAATCGTTGTGTATGTTGATGCATATTATAGATACTATTGGAAAGCGTCAGTTTGTACATATATAGATTGGGAAAGAATTTAGGATGTGGTTTAAGCCAAATTTAGTCTTTTTACTCGTTTACTTGTCTCACTTGTTAGTGTCAACTTTTCAAATGTGTAAGTGCTGGCGTGGTAGCCAAATATCACTCATACGTCATGCGGATGACCTATTTTGTGTACATATGGATACTTATTATATGGACATGATATAAGCATTTGTAATTTTTAGTAGTAACCAGTCACTCTGCTATCAGGTATAATAAATTGCATACATTTACGTTGTGCATCCATATACTCTTATATTGATCTATATATTATGCGTATAAACAAGAAGACTGGACTAGGAAATACGTACGTATTGGCTGTGCATGCTGAATTCATTAATTGCCCGCAAGGCAGGTTCGAGTGACTGCCTAACTTAAACTAATGCAGTTATAAGGTTGTGGTCGATGTATGGTTTATTAAGTCAATAATCATTACCAACTATATAAATAAAGCAGTTATAATAACGACATGTCATGATGAGTTAGTGGTTAAGCTAGATGAAGCCACATAAGGTCAAATGTTTTATTTTTGTGCTATGTGACGATTGCTCTCGTTGGTATTGAAAGTGGTGTGCACGACACTTCATTGTGTACAAAGTATATATATTTTTGTACAGCATTAAATACTGAGTCGCTCTAGACGTGTATGTCCGTGCGTCCGTCAAATTTTGAGATATTGAATTGAAATACAGATACTTCTAGTTCCATTTTTCATTTCATTTATTTATTTACTTATGATCCAACAAGCAAGCTTAAAGCTTAAATTTAGTTGGGATTGAAAATTACAAAAACATTGAAAACATCTAACAAAATAAAACTAATAATATTAATAGATACTAATGATATTAATATAATATAATAAAAAAAAAAAAGGAGAGAAAGAAAAAAAAAAGAAGAAAGCGAAAAAAAATTACATATAGTACTTAAATAATTCCTTCCTAAACCTATTAGCATCAGTTGAAGGGCGTTAGGTAAGGAGTTTCTTTCAGACATTAGAGTGTCGTGTTGGAATGGTGTAATCTGTCTGTGTCTAAGAGACCTTGAAAAAACTAATTTATCAAAAAGATATTTTGGCTCCTTTATGGGAATAATTTTATGGAGCAGGATTAAAGTTCTAAATTTCAGCAAATTATCAAAAGAAACGCCATAGAGACGGTTTTTGTGAACAGCTAAACTGTCACGTCTTTTTAAATTTAAAACATACCTAATTATGGAGTTGTACGAGTATATCTTATTCAGTTTGCACGAGGATACATAATCGCAGTTAGAGAAAATTTCGCAACCATATGTCAATACAGGCGTCAAATATGTTTTAGCTATAAGCAATCGTATGTTTAATGGAATAAAGAAATGAGTGGGTCGTAAGGCTCGCGGCATACCATACACTTTACCCACACAAGAATTTATATAGTTGGTCCACGTTAGCTTGGTATTAAAAATTAGTCCAAGATTTTTTACCGTATCCACTACTTCAATCCGTTCATTATTCATAATAATATTAAAATCAAAATGAAAATAAGTCGTTCTGGTTCGTTTATATATCACAATGCATTTGCTTTTAGACGGGTTTAGACAGAGTCCATTTTCTTTTAAGATTATTAACGCAATTAGAGATTAAGTCGAGCGGACAGCTAAGATGAAGTTGCACATCATCAGCGTACATGTGGGACCTGCACCATCTTAATACATCAGCAAGATCGTTGATAAACATGGAGAATAAAAGAGGACCTAGTATAGAGCCTTGAGGCACTCCGCGAATAATAGGTAAATCATCGCAATAAGAATTATTAACAAACATACGCTGGGATCTAAGTGAAAGATATGATGGAATTAAATTATTTGCAGAAGATGGGAAATTAAATAATAACTTAAGTTTGAGACATAGGACCTCATGGTTGACAGAATCAAAGGCTTTGGTATGGTCAAGAAGAGTTAGAAGAGACACCCGGCTTTTGTCAAGATCCGATCTAATTTGCTCGATCACATCGATTAATGCAGTAGTGCAAGGTCTATTCGGAAGATAACCGGACTGACGGACGGACAAGAGCTTATTGATGTTTAAGAAAGAGAACATCTGTCGTTGTATTAAACGTTCAAAGGCTTTAGATAAAAAAGGTAAAATTGCAATAGGTCGATATTCGCCATTGCGCTTACTCAGTGGAATAATTTTAGCCATTTTCCAACATGAAGGGAAGGTACATCTCATCAAAATGTCATTAAATATGTGCGTGATTGGCTTAATGATATTAGGCAAAAGGATTTTCAAAAATTTTGGGTTAATACCATCGTAACCAGAAGCATTGGATTTTATAGATAGAATACTATCTAAAACATCACACTTATCAACGTAAGAAAAAGTAAAGGCAGAAAAATTATGTTGATACTGTCTTTCTGAATAATGAAGCGGATTTGCAGTAGATGCTAAGAAATTCACAAACTTTTGATTAATGTGGTTAGCATCGAGATCAACGTATTTAGGTGCACATTTTCTTCCGATGCCGATATTTCGGATAGTATCCCATTTGTGTTTAGTACTGACGGTAGAACGAAATTTATAATCATAATATTCAATTTCAGCTGTTCTAATATTGTAAGTAACGGACTGTCTCGCTCTTTTAAAAACCTCATATAACTCAGGTGTCCTAAAACTTTAGCTTTACGAGGACAAACCTGTTAAATAGCCAAGAAAAATGGTAATTTAAATAAGATAGTTTACAATCAGGAGTGGGAAGATGATAAAGCATGTTCCAGTCAATATTGTTAACTGCGATACGTAAGTCCGGATAAGAAATATTATTAAAATCTCTAAAGACAACATGTTCAATAGGCGTATCCACCTGAATTTGGTAAGATAGGAAAATTAAATCGTGTTTTGAAAAAATTGGAACGGAGATTTGATCATAGAGAAGTGTATTATTTAAATTATTAGTGAAAAAAATGTCTAGAAGAGTGCTAGATGTTTGTGTAAAGTGTGTTGGGATAGTGTGGTTAACCGGTACTAAATCAACGACTTGCATAGCATCGGTTAACCTATCGTCATTAAGGATTTTGCTATTAAAGTCACCGCCAATAATAACATCGGAGTAACCAAGAGCCAGGTCATGAATTAAATCGGACAGTAGGGTAGAGTCAATATTATTATTTGGTCTGTAAATACAGCCCAAGAGTATTTTATTAAAATCCAGAATTATTTCAATAAATAGATATTCAAAAGGACTCGTGGTATCCAATCTGCATAGGACTTTAAATTTAACACGTGATTTAACAAAAATAGCTACCCCACCCGCATGTCGTACTCTATCGGCACGTACGATCCTATACCCATCAAGGTTAAACATAGAATCCGTATCGTAAGATCGAAACCAGGTTTCAGAGACCCAAATCACACTTACATTACTTCCTTGAAACAAATACCTGAATTCGTCAAATTTGTTGTTAAGTCTTTGAGCATTGATGTGACAAACATGAAGCATGTTACGGTTCTAATTGCAAAGAATACCTAGAATGCTGCGTGATACCAAACTGGAACTCAAGTGGCTTCCATTGAACGAGGCGAAAGGTAGATGACCAACACAAGAGGCAAGGAAGGAATATAAAAGCAATATAAATATAATCTTATTAAAGCATATATAAAAGATAGTAACAAGTTTAATATAAAAAGGTGTAATATAAAGAATAAAAATAGTGAACAAATAATATGCATAAAGTTCACGATTAATATTTATAAATGCGGTACAAAAATTATGTAAACATAAATTTTGATAATTCGAGCAAAACATTGAAATGAAAAAAAATTCATTAAAGTGATAATATACATATAATATAGTAATTGAAAGTTCAACGGCATGTGAATTAGGATCGTTAAGTGATTTTATGTATACGTTTAGTGTATAATGACGAAATCTTTTTTTGTTTCAGTAATTTATAAGCCGCCCTAAAAATAGCATGATTATGTGGCGTAAGGCACTCGTTGATATAAAACGGAATGTCACTGTTGAAGCCAATAAGTGACAAACGAAGTTTAGTTTTATTTTTCCTCATGTAGCTCATAAGTTTACCCAGGAACATATATTTGTCAGACGTCGACTTTAATTTTAAAAGTATCGAAGTATCCCGATTAGCATTATTTCTGCCTTTGTACGGAAAATAGAATACGTAGTGGGATACTTAGTTGTATCAAATCACAGATGTTACCAAGTAATTGCTTAAGGAAGAGTAGTGTATACTCTCGAGCTTTTCATTTTTTGATTTCAATTTTTCTATCTCTTTTAATAATTCTGGCATTGTTGTTTTCAAATCGAGCACTTTCTGGGCGATAGTATCGAGCTCATTCTAGATATGCTCAACTTTATTATTCAGCTCAGTTACAACTGCACTGATCTTAACGGATAATTCGTTTAATAATTTATTCTCGCTCGCACGAAGATGTTCTAAGAGAACCTGCTCCTGTTGTTTAAAGCGAGCGTCTATTAAACGAATTAGACGTGGTGAATTATCGTCTTGAGCAATTTTAGAAGTTTTATGTGTGGGAGAGAGAGATACCTTAGGCTCACGAGATCGCTTTGACTGAGACTTAGATGCCATCGTACCACAGTTAGTATGACCTTGAATGACGGGTTAATGACCTTATAAAGTGTGTAAGCAAGTAATAAAGTTTAAAAAAAAGAAACGCACACTTGAATTATATTTAATTAAAATTTTTTTCTTTTGCACAATGTAATATATATTTTTACATATAGTTCTTCTATTTAATTTTTAAACATTCAAAACACTTGGTAAACTTGATCATCTAATTTTAATTTTATTGATGCCTGTGAGAGCAAGCGACCGTCTTCACTCAACGAAAGTCAATTCTCAACTCCACGTAGATCGCTACTTAAATTGTGTAAAATTGGTTAGGAGCTGCGGTTACAATTAAAAAATTCATTCAAGTGCCACATGGAGCTATGAAGTTGGTACGTACGTATATTTACAATCACCCCATTAATCGATGTGCCAAAAATGGGCGCTTTCGTATAACAGACGTGCCCACAATTAACAAAAATCTATTTACTAAACATACCTAGAAAATTGAAAGTCAATGTACGTGTTTATAATAATCCCAGCCATAGATGTGTAAAAAATGGGTGCGGTCATATAACAGACACACCCAAAATTTACATAAAACCGTATTTAGTGTAAAACTCGAGCTGATGCATAATACGTGAACATATTCATGTATCTGCCACGCCCACTGTTGGTGTGTAGATGCGTAGGGTATTTAAGATTTGGCCTAAGCCAAAGTTACCTTTCTTACTTATTTCTCTATTTCTCTACACAATAATAGACAATTTCACTGTGAAAGTATAGTCGAAAGCAAGTACAACGGTATTGCTTTCTTTCTTTCTCTCCCTTCGCAACTGTACGTTTACAACTTTATTATTTTTATTTTATACATATTTATATAAAATTTCCTTCCTTTTTATGGCTCCCTATAACTAATGCTTTCATTTCATTCATATTTACTTTTTTTACAAGATTCTGCTTTTAATGCCATCATCATCATCATCATCATCAAAATCAACACCGTCAACGGCTTGTTTTTTTTATCTGTGACCATTATATAGGTGTCGGATCTTTGTGCGGATATACAGAAAGCTGCTACTGTTTGCTCTCAAGAGGGGGCTTTTTTCAAACGATACGAAACGTAGGGTAGGTACGCATCGCATTATCGGATGACTATTCATGTTATGCCATGAATGCACAGCAGCATTGTGCATTCCATAACAGGATTACTGTATTTGTATACACGAGTAATTCTTTTTCCTTGATATTCAATAAGTCAATAAATGATAGTGATAATATCACTCATACGTTCCAAGGGAATTTGACAAGCGCAGGGAATCTTGCATCTTCTCTGAAGTTCTTTTTCATATCCACCATCATAATGATTAGGGGGTATATTGTTTTATATATTTTTTATTGTGCAGACGTTTATACCACCCAGGAGAAGGCGTGTCACATCCCAAACTATTTATAAATTCCTAATCAGTATCATTAGCAGAGTCGATGTAGTCCTGCTGTCTGTCCGTCCGAGTATATTTTTGACCAGCGCTCTCATAGTCGAGTAAACATTGTGGTATTTTGAATGCGATCCAAAGACACGCCCCAAAGTCCCCCAGAGAAATGAAAACTAATTTGCTTATCTACTTTATTTTAGTCTTGGCAGCACTTTGGGGTCACAACAGTTAAGATATTATTCTGAAATTTACTACAAATGATTTATATATATGCAGTTAGTTTAGGGTTGAATGAATCCGTTTTGTTATAATACCAATACAATTAAAATATATAATAAGAAGAAGATCATAATTGCTTTTGCAACAAAAAGAAACATTAAATTTAAGGTATTTTTTTCTTATTCGGAAAGGCAAAATAGAGGCGCTCTATAGTGATGGTGGGTCTCATAGATTTGGCATACGTCTTATGTACCTTTTTACTTGGCTTTTATATGTTCATGTATGTATGTGTGTATGTATATACGAAATACCTTTAAAGGGAGAATCAGTGTTATTCTCTTTCACGTAAGTTTCATAAAAGTTGATTTTCATGGAATTAAGAGTACTTAAGCAACACAAACTAGAAATATGCGGTTAAGATAAAGCGGGGGAGTGTAGACTTATGCATAACTTGCGACATCGTTCCATCTTGCATTAAATGCCCAACTACTCACATGTAAATTAATATTCTCGGGGGAGTATTAAGAAATTTTGCACATATTCTAATAACTCCGCAAAAACAAACAAACTGCTTTTTATGTTGCAAAATTTATATAACAAGTAATTACAACAGCAAACATATTTTTTACGTACAACACGGCGTAAAACTAAGTTGTGATAACAAGTACGAAAAATAAATTTGACGCTTAGACAAAATCTTAAATATTCTTCACGTCTATATACAAACAGTGGGCTCTAATAGTGTGTGTATTAAGCCTAAAGGTTGCTTTATAAGTTTTTTGTATATTGTGGGCGTGTCTGTTATCGGAGCACATATCAATGAAAGGGGTAATTATAAACTTTACAGCTCAATTTTTGTGTCAGGTAAATAGATTTTTATCTGTCGTGGCTCTTGACAGATTTTGTTCAATTTAAATAGCGATCTGCATGTAAAACTCAGAGAAGTGTATAAAATTCTAGTTTAATATCTCCAACTTTACGACCGTGAGAATGCCAAGAGCGGAGGGACACACCTTCATTTGATGTACAAATTTCCTAATTACACCATAATTTATTCATATTCACAAAAATCATTGCTAAACATAACAGCTAATGGAAGTATAATAAAAGTGATAAGAATATCTTATAATTAACGCAGGAGCAGCAACAACAACAACAACAACAACAACATCCGCAGCAACTCTGGATCTGGTTCATTAGTTCTGAATCTAGCTCACTAGTTTTTAAAGACTATACAATTTAGGGACAGTATGTTAATAAACAGTATTATGAAGTGTAAAAATAAATTACATAATACCAGGCATACAATAGTAGAATTTACAAGCTATAACATATTAGAGTTAAAGAGATACTTAAGAGTATAGATAAATAAATAACAATGTTAAACATTACAAAAGCTTAAATTTATTACTAAACAAAGGAACTTAAATTAGAGAGGTGGATGAATAGTTTGGCAACTACCTATTTAATATAATTCTTTTAATGCAATCGATTGGATCAACCGCGAGATCGAACGAGTTTGAGTATTCATTAAATAGTCCACATAGGACCCGAAACGAACTAAACAGCTCATAGCTCATTTATCCGTGTGCCAAAAATGACAGCTCCATTTTGAAAATTTTACGACTGTGAGCGTTTCAACAACAGAGAGACACATGAACGGATCGATTTAAATTATGGGTCTGTGACGCTTCTTTCTAAATGTTGTAAACGAAATAACATGTGAAGGGTACACAAAAGAAGCAAAGTGACATGCATTGCTGAAAAACAGTGCACAAAAGGATAAATGAATACTTTTATGTTATCTCTGTTTGCATCCCAGAGCACACATCATGGTCCAACACAGTATGTGATGATGACTACAATGAAAAACAATGCATTGTGAGAAATGAATAAATAAATGAAAACTGGTAAAAAAGATAAATTTTAAATAAACCTTGAATACCTGCCATCAACACGTTGCATCCAAGCCCTATGGAGAATAATTGCCAATTTTTAGCTTTTGATCTTTTATACTTCTTAAGTAAATAGGGAAACATTATAGCAAAAAAGTACTTTCCAGTCGCATTGTCGGCGCTCAACCAATTTTTGCCCAAATAATTTTTCATATTTTAACTTTTAGTACCAGCAGATGGACAGTCCGACATATCTAGATTGACGCAGTATTCGATGTTGATTCAGACTTTATTAGATCTCCGACAACTTTTTCTAGTCCACCAGCCTTGAGGTGTAAGAACTGAACATTAAATCATATTTGCATTTATGTTTATATAATATGTTAATAAACATAGTAGTACGCACAGAAGTATAGCGCGCCTACGTTACGTACTACGTACGTATACTTGTAAAACAAAAGAATAAAAAACAATATAAGAGTATGGGCAATTACGCATCAACAGTAGATAGTATGTGTAAATGTATGCCTCTTGGCAGAGAATTATTTATGTGTGCGATGCTTCGGTATACAGTAACGCATGTAGGTGGCACTGATAGAAAAACAAGACCAAGCCAATGTGTAGTGCCCTTACGTTGCAGAAATCTGATCAAGAACCCACATATCAGGTACAAATAGCTTCAGATCACAACTGTGAGGAAGTCTTCTTCAGTTTCAGGTTTCTTCTTTATTTCTTCCTTACTATTGTAAACAGAATTACAATACGTATAAACTATGTACTCGCGGAAAATCAATTTTTGTAAGTAATTAAATCTGTCCAATTAAGCAATATTTTCCTGCATACCGAATGTTTCCACTTAGCGTTAATCTTTATTGAAGTGTCGATAAATGTTAAAACGCTTTTAAATCATTTACGATTACAGATGATAATTGAGCAAATGAATTAAATACCCCATAAATGTGTATGTGTTCGTGTGTGAGTAGGTGGGTGCACATATCCACATAGGGTAGGATGCGATTGGAAATGTTTATATGCGCTGCAAATGCCAATTCCAGAGAGAGAATTATTTATTCTTTGATTAAATTTAATTAGAGATTAAGAACTGACTTGCATTGCAGATGCTGAAGTAATTCGCACTTGCGGGCAGTGGTTGTTAAAAGTATAGTAGTAAAGTAGTAAAGGTATCAACACTTCTGACAACTTTGGAATTGATTTCCAGACCATTTTAGCGTACGAATTCCACACACACCCGGACGGAGAGACGTAATTAATTCGATTCAGTATTCCATACTGGTTCGGAATATATATTCTTTTATAAACACAGTTACACTGTTACTTAGAATCCATCTAGGCTCCGCTTAACGGTATTTATGTTTCGTCAGAGCATATAGTATATATGCTCCTTTGGTCCAGCGAAATTGTTGTAAGATTATGGAACATATATACGAGGATACCTGGTTTGCATATTTATTAGGAAACCCACATTTTTTGGTTGAGCATTTTATGTTTCCCATTCAATCTAAGTGATTGTCCATGTTTCTGCAATGTGGTTAATTGGCAAAGTGAACTGCTAGAAATCAGAACAAACTCAAATAAATCAAAATAAAACTGACAATCTTCAAAGCTTTCAATGTGGTGGCTATTGAATGTGTGACACAATCTAACGTTTAAACGAATGGACAAAGTGAAATACAATATTTAGAGTGTACAAGTATAAAGGAAAACAATTTTTTAAAACACACTCCTTATCTATATACAAACAGTGGGCGGGACGGGGACCTGGTTACGTTCTCTAAAATTGTTTGTAACGTACTTACAAGAATGATTCCGCGCGAAATCATTCCTGTAAGTAAATCTTGTAAATGATAATTTACGCCACCCGCCTAAGCCACTTAAGGTGTAGGCGTGGTATGTATACTATTGCAACGCCTATTGAAGGTGTTCGTGATATCCACTTTCAAAGATTAAAATTCCAATCCTTCTCTAAGCCTAGTTCGTCACTTTCAAGAATTGCGCTTTTTTTTAAAAATCATAATATTTGAAATCAGTGCAAATGTAAAACTTTTTCATGTCGTGTCTACAGCTGCAAAAAATTTTTCATTTGTATGTTCCTTATACTTGTATGCACTGCACGCACCATCCTAAAACGGGAATTTCTTCCTTAACGCTACACATAATTTTAGCACATTTTCTAAAGCAAATAAACTGAGAGAACTTTAGCAAAAAAAAAAAAAAATATTGTACGACATTGTAAATACATTGCATGTATATGTATAGTAAGCAACTGTTGTAATGATTTTTCTGTTGTCCTCGCATTTGTTTTGATGACAATGACATGAGTTGCATGCAAATCAGTTCAGTTTACGAGTAGTTTTAGCAGTTTCCCATTAATTTATTTTTGAAAAAAAAAAACACCAACAACAATTTTATAAACCTTTGGGCGATTTGATTCTGTTACATTTGAAAATTACCAACTATTGTGCAACTGGCCTGCTCGTCGCCAATGTCTCTCTTTCTCACGCCCCGATTACCAACCGAGTTTCCTCCATAAACAAGTATGTATCCAGTAGCAGTTTAGAACAAAAACACAACAAAGCATAACGATAACGTTACCTTATTTGGAATGTTTCTATGCATCCTGTTTCCGAATGCATCGATAAGTGTGCGTGCTTGTACGTTTAACTAGTGTGCCTTATGCTGCATAGCGCGCAGATGTTTTGCGGCAATATAGTGTCCCATTTTATAGAATCAACTACAATAACAAACAAGTATTGTAGCAACGATGCATATGCACTGCACTGCAATGCACAGTGTTTGTTGGATAATCGCGCAACAAACCAACTGCTACTACGCACCCATACTTGCAATTAAATTGCGGAGCAACAATATAATTGTTGTGTGTGTGCTTTATACATTATTTACATGTTCAAACGTGTGGTGTGTTTTATTTTTTTACTTCCATTCCACCACATATCACTCTTCTCCGCTATCTCGGTGTAAGTAAGCATACATTCCGTTTCGATTGCTCCTATTACAACAACACGTAGCCATTTATTTTCTTTTGACAATTGGATGCGTTTGTTTGTCGCTTTTCCTCTTTTATCAGTATTAGCTTAAGCTCGTTCAATAGCTAACTGAAGCGATTTAATTTAAGTGCTTCGCTACGCGATCCACTTACTTCACTAACAGAGAATGATTTTAATGGAATAGTGAAAAAGAAGAAGAGTCATAAACAAACCCGCTCAGTTATAATTGCATATTATACATACAAGTGTATACAATCAAATTCATTTCTTTCATAAATTTCTAACAGTTGAACAGTTGTAATGTGTCGAGTGGATGTCTACGCATATTGCGCAAGAATTTTGCAAGTAGGATATTGGTATTAGGATAAGTAACCGTTTCGAAATGTTGTACTGTTTCAAGTATTCTGCCACCCACATAAAACTGACGGTTTACGTAACAAGTTTGCTGTCCCGTTTGCACCAGAAGGACTTTTAATCTTGTGCGAAATAGGTCAAGTGCCACAGCCACAATCGGCAGAGATCCATTTATGAACAAAAAAAAGCGCCCTATAAAAGGGGCGTAATCGGATAACAAGGGCGCCCAGAATTTTCAAAAAACTCTTTTCGGTGAAGAGTCTGACAAGACGTTTACGTTGATATGTAGCAAAGGAACTGCCATAATCATGCCACACCCCCCGTTTGTATATATTGTTTGTAGCGGTACTTAAGATTCAGCCTAAGTAAAGTTCTTATACTTTGTACAATACCTCCGGAGGAGTTCTTCTATTATACACTAAAATATTTGTTGGTATCATTTTGCCAAAAGCCTTGAAAATTGATAATCATGTCGTTAGTCATTAACTAATACCTTTCAACGTATTCTAAATACATGAATGTTATGAAATTTATTATAATTTTGTTCATCGACAATCATGCATGTGTGTGTACGCTATATATCCTATAGATTTTTGGCAACCACATCATTTAACCTAATGTAGACAAATGAATGTCACAAGCAGTTGCCCAATGTCAATGTCTGGCAAATGCGTATAAACACTTATACACGCATGTAAACTTTTGCAATATTTCACAGCAAAGCATAGTCCAACAGGCTTATTGGGAATTCTGTATGTGTAAATTGTGTGCAACAAAGTATTGAATCTCACAAATACACCCACAAATACATACAACGCGCAAATGCCTTCTGGAGGAAACTTAACGTAAACATACCACATGCAATGCAACAGTAGCAAAACATCTTTGGCGATATTCATTTTCTAATTGCGACTATTTGAGATTTATAAAGTCTCTGTTATTATTATGCCCTACACCACATGAGGTACGAGGGAATATTAACTTTGTGCTAAACAGCAACTGCCATCTTGAATTATATCGATCGATCCAGAATCAAAATTTGAATTGATTTAACAATGTCCGTCTGTCTGTCCATGTAAATTTCTACGCAATCTAGATGTCGCACATTTTGAGATTTTTCAATGTAATTTGGGGCAAGAATTTATATTGGCCCGAAGAGGAACAATATTGAAAATGAATCGAATTGAAACATTTTTAGAACTCTTCCTATTACAATGGAAGTCTTTATATCGCAAATCGCAATTCTTAATATTTGTTGACAAAATTTTTAGAAGAATACTTGACTGTATCAAATTTAAATCCGATGGGACCATTTTTAGAACGCATTTCCTTATAATGACATTTTACAAAGTAACCTGGTTCTCCTGGTTGCAAAAGCCCATATATCGCTTCCCAATTTCGTAAATGTACGAGTATCGGTCCATCGTATCGTTCCTATTTGTTCAATTAAAATTACTGTAACATTACTAATTTTTGCTTGGGTCACATGTACATACAAACAGTGGGCGAGGCAGGTACATCTGATAGTTAGGTATTACGTATCAACTTGAGAGTCGAGTTGGACGCTTTTTAAGATTTATTTTGTAAATTGTGCGTGCCCGTTAGCTTACTGCGAAGAGAAGGACATACAGACTAAATTTGATCCTGATCAAGAATATTTATTCTTCGTACGATCTTCTGAATGTTGCAAATAAAATGACAAACTTAGTTTAACTCAAGTGGAAGATATAAAAGGAGGGAAAGTTTTTAGTGAGATACTAAAAAATGAGAAAGCACACAAACTGTGTCTTTATGTACAATAGAGGAGAAAGGTCAATACAAGTAGTGTGATAAAAATCGTTAAGGAAATGAATATTGAGCTGGCATGTATGGTAAAACAAGAGCTTACGAACCAGCAGATTGGTAATAAAAGAACAACAATAACAAACTCATCGCTCGATCGAGATATAGAACAACAATGACAGAAAGTAAAAACCCAACGTGTTACAGGAGTGAATGGGGTGGAATGTTCTTCTCCTTTTTGTTAATGCACTCTTAGATCTCCGCCTTGAAGTCAGTTTTTCACAAGTTTGTGACCGTACAAAACGTTCTTGGTGAGGCTACCTCAGCTCCTCGTGATGTTCTTGTTGTTGCCGTTGCAAGCAACGTATCGTTCATACTTAAGTATGATTTTTTTTAACAATACAACCCCGTTGTTTAGTTATGCAGACACTAAGCTAATAACAAAAGTTCCTGTTGACCAATCACCAATCAAAATTTTTTCTTATAACACAAAACAAGTAAAACGGATCTATATTAGGCGTATGCCATATCTATAATACCCATCATCCTTGACCTCTTTCAAATAATAAGGAAATAATAAATCAAATGTCTTTAAACGGAACATACTAAAATCCATAAATAAGTCTACTATAGATGGGCGTGGTTAATTTGACTTTTTTAATAATATAAAAAATTAATAATTCGTTAATATGGTGTTTCTGAAATAAAGGAAAACCCCTAAAAATTGTAAATTTTGTAAAATTGTAGGAAGATCCATGGACCTATTTAACCCATTTTAAGGAACCTAAATATAAGAAATTTTAGATTTACAGATGTCACGGTTTGGGAGTAAAATAAAAGTAACTTTCAGGTAGAATTTAAGAATATCAGAAGAGGCGTGGTCCATCCAAGCACAATTGTTAATATAAAGGACACTAATAAGAATATATCTGCCAAATTAGAGGACATTTGCTTTAGATTAGTTTAGCAGTTCAGAATTAATATGAAATTTTGAAAAAGAATGCAAATTTGGGCAAAAGCAAACATGCGAGTTAACGCGTACATTGCTCGTATTAATCACGCCATGTGACACTTTTTAACGTATCTCTCTAACGGCTGGTTCAATTTCTATTATTCATATACCGTTGGTTCAATGTATTTAATTAAAGAACTAAGAACTTCCTTTTTTTATTTTAAAATCGGAATTTGCTGTACTGAAATCGATATAGTCTAGCATAGTACGTTGAATTTTTTCAGGTTGTAAGCCAGTGCATGGATTGATTTTGCCCATATTTAGAACCATATTTTTCACGTGGGCCATAAATATGTACTAAATTTCAGCCCGATATCTTAACATTTGTGAGTTCTGAGAGTTCTGGATGTACGGTTAAGGCGCCATTGTGGGTGATTTTTTGGACTGCTTCCGGCACTTGCACACTTCTCAACAGAAACAATATACCCACATGTCGTTACGATGATGGGTACAAAAATATAAATCTACCTGAGCAAACAATAGAATAAATGGAGAACTGTTCCTGATAGCATGGATGAGAACTGAAGTACACCCCAAAGCAATAAATTCATGTTGTGTGTGTGTGTGTGCATGGGCGTGTATTCGTTGATTGCTCTACAAACATTTATCGAGGAAAGTGTGTGTATATGTGTACATTATAATTATGTCACTATAAATTACTCCCACACGTACGGATACCTACATGCTACATATCTGCAAGTGTGCTTTGCAGCCGTCAATCAAATGGAAAGTGAAAATGGGGTAAATGTGAAAATAAAAGTCTCATGGAGCACGCATATGCGCGACAATGGCAACTTCGAGTTCTTCTCTATTTATATGGTCGAGTGGAAATGCTTGCGGAGGAAGGAGTGCATTTGTACGCGGTGTATGCACTCGTACCATATATATGCAAAAAATGGCACAAGATTGCGTTGCCGACGTAGAGGAAACATATTAAAAGGAATGTTGCAAACAAAATGAGAACACTACCATAAGCAATGTTTTTCAAAATATTATTTTATGTGCCTCTCCTCCTTACATGGGGAGGCATGGGGAGATTACTGATTTACATGCGACGTGAGAAGGAATCGCGCACAGCAACACACATTTTAAAAAATTTAAATGACGGATTTAAGATTTTCGAATGCTTTCCTTTCGGAAGCAACGCTTTATTTTTATATCCATATGCTTTTATGTGCTATTCCTAGCTTACTCAGGCATATTTCTTCTATAATGTGTTCAAAATCGACTCATAGCTATGGCCACAATTGACAAGATATCTCCCGCTGTAAACATAAAGGATGGAATAACAGACATGGGTCCATAGGTCGCAAAAGAATCACTTTGGCGCAGTTTTTGATCGTTGCAGTTAAATGAAATATTTATAGCATTTTAATGGTCAATAAAGGTAAGCGAAGTATTTATACACTTCGCTCCTTGGGTTATGAAGGAAGAGTTAGCTAAAAACAAAAAAACTTAGTTTGTAACACCCAGGAAGAAGGGTCGGATACTTTAAAAAGTAATGTGTACTTGAAGAGCAGAGAAATCTGAACTGAAAATTTAAATCTAAGCTGTGTCAGTCTATTCGTCTGCCGTATACATTCCTCTGATCGCAAAAGTTAAGAATGTGGCAGGTTGTTAATAAAATTCGCGTACAGTTAAACGAAAAAAAAAAGGTCAAGTTTTTAGAGGACTTAAGGGGCTTTGCACTCAAAAATTGTAAAAAAATGGATTAAGACTATAACATATAACATATATATTTCAAGGTGGTGGTGGTGGTAGGTGTCAAAAATTTACTTAAGTCATTTATAACTTTTTTACGACACGGGGTGGATGCATGTTTATAACTTTTGCAGTCACTTGAAGAAGGTTATTAATTGCAGTAGAAAACGTCTGCAAGGATACTTGAAAATAATGCATCGCGTTTATCAATCACGTTTTTACATCTCGATGGGAAACCCATTACGTTAAATAGTGAGTGAAGTTATAAATTATACACAATCTATATACTTCTCGGAGGGAATTCTAATGGATTTTTTTTTTTGAAATATTTTAAAATTTATGTACTACTGTTTACTTACTGGCATTCTTATTTTGCACGCATGTGCCTGTTTTATGTTTGGGGTTTATAAACTTCTTGTAAATGTAATATCCTTGTGCGATATCCTCCCTATTGGAAATCTAACAACTTTTTATTGAGCACAATCAAGTGCCTGTTTTTACAAACAACACTTACAGACGCCCACACCCAGCCAAATAAAAAATGTATACCCGCTCATATCTAAGCTTGTATAAATGGCATTAAAGAAGTGCACAAAAATCTTCTTTGTATTATACAAAATACCTAAACAGTGCATAAGTTCGCTTTTGTTGTTCAATTCTGTGGTCTACTTTATAACGTGAATATATTATGCGATATACGATATTGAATGCGGATGAGCACTGCACTCGTACGTAACAGACTCTAGTCAGGCAACAAAATTTATAGTTTTGCTAAAGTAAGGAGGATTAGTTTATAGGGATTTTCTCTCTGATGATATTTTTACGAAGCGTCTGCAAGAAACTAAATATTTAAAAAAAAGAAAACCAAAATCTACATTGTAATACTGTATGTATTTTACTTTCGGGTAGCAATGTTTTACACATAAACCGCTTATTCATTTCAATAGAAGAGATTTATATTATCCTAAAATGCCATTTAGGAAGATAAACCAGACGGAAAATGTGTGCTTATAAATCTTAAAGCCTGTACAGTAGGGTGGGCCGAAAGCGTGCGCTTTCGTTTTAACACCCAATTCGTTGCATTGATATGTATGCAGATGTATTGTTCCCCCAGTACAAGAAGTGCGTGAGGCAAGCCCTCAAAAGTGTATATTCTTGATCAGCATCACTAGAAAAGTCGATTTAGCCCAACTGTTCGTCCGTGAGTCCGTGTGAATTTATACACATTTTTGTTGTTGGAAATATCACGGTCGCAAAAATTTAGAGATCGCTCTGAAATTTCTTATCGGCAATCTCTGATATTTTGTGCATTTTCCTATTGCAATTGGGCAAAATTAGACCAAGGAGCCGCCCGCAAAGTCTTCTTAAACCTTGAAATTAGCTACATTTTCAAAAGGTATGGTTATAAAAATTAGCAAAATCGATCCATGGACTGGCATACAACTTTAAAAAGTTCAACGTGATGAGTTCTGCAATTTTAAAGAAAAGCGAAATCTTTTTTTGTTCATTCCAGCGGTATTTGAATAATAGAGAATGGACCAGCCGTTCAGAAGATATATTAAAAGGAAGACGATACCAATAATTGCACATTGCATGTTTAATACCAGCAATTCAATTGCTTATGTTCAAATTTGCATAATTTTTTAAAAATATCGTATTAATCCTGAACAAGTCGAATATTTTGAAATATCCTTAATATTTAAATTTGTCTTGGGCTTGACCACGCCTATTCTGACATTTTTAAATTCTACCTTTGCACACAGATCTCTATTCAAAATGGTTAAGACTGTAGTAGACATACTTTATCTCTGATGCCATCTCCTGGGCGTTGCAAACGGAATAGAAAACTTGGTTTATGCGCATCTGATGTTGAGGGTAAAAAAAAAAATTAAAATTCATACATATTTTCATATATGTTCTATACTATGTAACGTATATAATACTTGTGAACACATAGAGACGCGCTGGCTTCAGATAGTTTCTGTTATTGGGAAAATACTTTCTGTAGAAACGCAACAATAATAAAAAAGTTAAAAAAATATTTTCATGCACACCATAAAGGAAACATGCATTCGTTGTTGTTGCAATTCTTCTAAACTAAACTTTTAACAAAAATTATTTAAGAAATTTATTGATTTCAATTTATAAGCAATTCTTGTAGAAATTAATAAAAACAAATTCTTTTATTTCTATCCCAACAGCTTCCCAACAGAAGAGTGCTAGTTTTGCATATGTACGTATGTATGTATGTAGGAGTAAACCAAAAGATATGTGCACACATTAGAAACAGAATTAGAATCTTATGCAATTTTCATATTTTAATAAGAATTTAAGCTTAAATGCCCTTAAAGTCATTTATGTACATATAAGGCATACAGGGATTTATAAATAATTGCACAATATCGGTTTCATAAGAAGATTTCTTTGAAAATCATTCAATATTTGTTTGACTGTATTTATTACAACATGAATTTATTCATTATTCATTCTGTACACATACAGGCATACACAGATATCATATTTACGCATAAAAAGGAAAAGGATTGTGTAGGCAAATAAAAGTGCTTGTTTACTCAATTGAAATAATAATTGCTGATACGACTTGTTCGCCTTCTTCTACATGGTGCTGTGTTACTTTAGATAATGTTAATAATAATGAATGCAAATGAACGCATGCTGAGTGTGCAACAATCATAAAATTAAGGCCAGAACGATATTGCAATGTTGCCATTTGAAGTATTATTAAAACAGCAACATGTCACGGTCACACGTGTTACCAAAACATGTAACATAGACATTGGAATGTTGATGACAAGCACTGGTAGATTTTAAATGGAATGCGTCTACAATTCGTTTTATATTGCAAACTTTACTTTTCTAGCCAGATGACAACCAATGATATGCAAGTTTTAAAATATTCATGTTTTTTTTTTTTTTTGAAGCATTTTCAGGAAACATAAAAAGTAATCATACACTTAATGTCACTTGGAAAGGAATAAATGGGGCGAGGAAGAGGGCAGAATAAGTTATTTTAGTAAAAGTGTGTCAACAAAATGCTGCATTAGGAAAATTTTGTCCAACACAGTTTAGCAACTCCATTAAACTGAAATGAAAAATGGGATAATGCGTCAAATTGTATAAAGTTGCTGATATAGCACAGAGAGAAAGCACAGTAAAAATACTCCGTAAAACAGTAATTCGGTAGAAGGGAAGGCACAAATAAACCCATTTGTACTTAAACTTAAAGTAAAAAGTAAAAGGCTCTTAGTTGTCCTATAGGTAAGCACATGAAATCCCTGTACATGCACATGAAAGACATCAGTAATACGTGAGGGGGTAGAGAGAGAGAAAGAGAGGAATTCATAACCACACTTGTTAAATATGTAGAGTGAAACATTTGCTTAAGGAAGCTGTCAAAAAATTTCATAAAATACAACAACTGCAACAGTGCAGTGTGTGCCAACGCTGTTAACCAATTTGAAGAGAGAAATATTGTCAGCAATCTCTCCATTTTTCAGATTGTAACACTTTTTTCTAACGTGTGTTGGCAACGTATACAGCAGAAAATTGTAATTTATTACATCAACATTGTAAGCAGACGTACAACAGCATTATGTTCTCCTCCATATAATGTATGTGAGCTGAACTTACACATTTTATGGCATTCATTACACGCTTGTTTTCCTTTAACAATTTCCATAAAATATTAAGTGGGCGCCAACAACAATAAATGTAAATTATCAAATAGTTTTTCATGTAATTGTCATGAAATTAATTTATGTGTGTAACGTACATACATCACATATGCATACACATTTAATGGGGAAAAAAAACCCTGTGACGTATGAGTGACATGATATATATTTACATAAGAGGCGCCGTTTATATATAATATATTTCCCATACGTGTACATACTACAAATATTTTAAGAAAAAGCAAACTTTTCTCAATTGTGACCGTGTATGAATGGGCTGGCGTCAACTGCTACAACTTAAAACTAAACTTTTCAGTCCAACATCTCAATTATATTACAATGTTCCCACTTCCCTTTTACGCACAAGTTAATCAGTCTGGATAACATAGCAAATATAGCCGTAACGCTCTGCATCCATGTTATAGGAGCTACATGAGTATAATTATACAATATTATGAAAATTAAAAATTTTCATTTTTTACCGCAAAACCTCAGTTGCTTGCTTACTTTAAATAAAACAAATGAAAATGTTATAGTAAGGCCAGCCCAACCAATTAATACCTTACACCACTTACTTCCAACATTTTTTTAAATTATTTAATTATTATTATTTAAATCGATTCAAATTTTGATCCTGGACCCGAAATTACAAACTTTACACACCCTCTTACCACATGTGGTGTAGGGTATAAACTGAAAACTTCCACAAGCACATGCAATAAGTTGGCATTAGGTTGGCATACATTTCTCATAACGGCTGAAGTCACGTGACTTGAAGAAAACGAATAAATAGAGTGCGAGAGAGAAATAGAGAGTGTGGGGTGGGAAAATGAAAGTATTTTAAGAGAGGCTAAAATCTGTTTCTTTGTGTTAAAAAAGGAAAAACGAGGTTTCCCTTAAAAGTTGTATTAAGACCACGTTCACAATTTATCCGTTGCCATTTATTAAGTTGGTTTAAATGCTCCAAGTTTGTATGTTTTTAGGATTCTGTAAACCAATTAAAATTATGACTATTGACCCAAGCGTTACATTTTGTCCCGACGGTCGAATTCAGCAAAATGTTTTTTTCTAAATCGAGAGCTTCGCCCATATTTATTCTATTTTTAAATTTTGCAGCTCCATTACTGTCTTTGTTACAGATTTTTGCCAATTATAGGTGCGGGTTTTAACTACTTAAATGGATTAAAAATCTCTGTGTACGAAGTTTCATCACAAATTCCTCATTTTTGCGGCTATCAATTCAGATACTTGGGCGCATGGGCGTGTACTTTGTAGAGTCTTTGTGGGAACCCTAAAGTCTTCTTCTATTCGTTTCATACTTAATAAATTCCCCACGTAATGATATGAATCGTTCACGGGAAGTACATTTTTCATTCAGGAAGTTAGCAACAATAACGATAAAAATCTCATTTAGGCTTTTGAACGAAGAGAAGAATAAAATATTAATTTTTATACTGGGTTTGTCATTCCGTTTGCAACACCCAGAAGGAGACGTCAGAGACCCTACAAATACATTCATATATTCTTGATCAGCATCAGCATCTTAGTCGTTTTGGATATGAATCCACAAAAATCTATTTATCTGCCACAAAAATTTGCGTGTAGGTGGTGAGGTTATTTAAGATTTGGTCCAAGCCAACTTTAGCTTTCTCACTTATTTTTGAATAAGCATGCACAAGCTCAACACAAGTTTTTCAAGTCAGTTCAAAAAGTATATGAAGGAGGTTTCTGCTTGCTTTCTGTTGAATGTTTCTAAAACTTAATTGCATCATCACTCTCTGCATCCTTCCCTCCTTCCTGAAGCACAATACTTATAGTCTACTTAGCGCCGGCCTACATATCAATGTTTGTTGCGACGAACAAAACTAAAGTATCTATTAAGGGTAAAAGTTTGTTTCGATGCTGTACTGTACTGTGTACAATACACATGCAGCTCACTTGTGTCTTTTGGTTTAAATTCTCCTGTATTTTACTTTTGCTTTGCATTGCCTTACTTACAGACATATATAGTAAATGACAAACGGTACTGTTTTGTGTATATATTTTGAAGAGGAAATTCTACTGAAACAATGCCACAAAATGTGTCGTTGAGAAACACAAAACAACCCAACACTACACAACTAGCAACAATAATAGGAAGAATCCAATAACTCTTTCTCTTCTATTGCCACAACTTATAAATGCTTGGGAGATGTCATTATTATTGTACTCGCACTTATAACTGTTGCTATTGTTGCTGTTGTTGTTTTTTTGTTTCTTTTAAAAACTACACACTACGGCTCTTCTCTATCTCATGCTAATATTCTGTATACGGCGTGTCACAGATATGCGCGTAATAGGTTGTGCTTGCTTCCGTCTAGTAGTGCAAAACAATGCCACACACATAAGCAGAGAGTCATACTTGAAAAAATAAAAGCAAATGAAACGAGACTATATTAGGCGTATGCCAAATCTAGGACATCCATCATTATTGACCTCATTCAAATAATCAACGGAAATAGTTTCTCAAACTTCATTGAATGCAAGTTAAGCACAATACTGTGTGCATGGGCGTTAACTGATCATGCCCAATTTCACAAGTTTGCTATGGACACAGAGAAAGGTCATATAGGTCAAATAGAAGGGTCATTGTAAATTTTAAATCTTCATAGGATTACCTATAACGGTGTGCATATTACTGACGCCATGTGAGCCTATTCTAAACGATACCATCCCCTTTTTAATACATCTTTCGAACCGCTGGTCCAATTTCTATTATTCATATACCGTTGGAATGTATAACTAAAGAACTAATTTCGTTTTTCTTTAAAATCGAAGCACGTCAAACTTTTTAAAGTTGTGGGTCAGTCCTGGACCGATTTTGTCCATTTTTGGAACGTTCCAGTTTCGGCTCTATATATCAATATACCTCTATATTTGGGAGTGCCTGAGTAAATAAAAGATACCTACACGCACATTTACGATGATGGGTATAGAAACCACTGCCATTAAAGTTTACATTTTTCAGCAATTTGTGTGTTTGTATGCTGTTGAATCTGTTGTCTTGTAATAAAGGAAATTTAGATGTTGTCGCAGCAATTTCAAGTTAAGACAATCAACGTGTTTAGAAATGTACAGGAAGTACAGTAAACACACTTGTAAGGCATTTGTAAATTGTGTTGACGGCGTGTAAAGGACGAGGAAATAAATAATGAATTAATAATAAAATGTAGAGGCACTTTGCCAACAAGGGTATACTAAGTTTGTCATTTCATTTGAAATACCCAGAAGGAGGCTCTAGACACAGACAAAGTATCTATTATCAGCATCCAAGTCCGACCATGGATCTGCCTATTGCTGGGTCTCTCACGAACATTTCTAGTTTTTTGCTTAGACTACCACTTAAATTGGGCAATAAGCAGTTAAAGGCCACTCCCACATGGGCCAATAATATATTTATCAGCCATAAAAATCGAACTATGATATTTAAATTCAATTATTTAGCAGACACGCCTACAATTTACAAAAAAAATTTGCTTAGCGTGAATCCTTGTTATTTCATACACCTTACATGACCCTAGAGCGCACTCCACTCTTATCGTGAAGAGTATTTAAGGTTTAGTTTTGTCACTTCTTTCGAATTAGAATAAAACCTGTTAGAGTTGGAGGACATTTACATAGACGGACTATATTCGAATCGCTGAGGGGAATAACACGATTACTTTATGCCATTTGGCTTGGCTCTCAAGTGTACAAAAATATAATGCCTTAATCTAATGTTACCCTAGCATCCTAAAAATTTACCGCTTGGTTAATCCAAAATTACTTTCATTAATTAATGTGAAAACCTAATACAACACAAACAACAACAACTAATGATACTCATACGTTACCGAGCACACCTCAATGCACGTGTTCAAGTATAGGTTTACAATAAAATACAATAATTGCCTATGCGAACAGGTGGAGAATAATTCAAGTTCAATTATAATAAATATAAATTCTCTTTTGAGAAAATGAACATCGTCAGAGAGATCATACTTCATTGTACTTTGTACCTAACATGAAAGATATACTAAATTAGTCATGCTGTTTTCAATTAAAGAAAAATACAAAGGAAAAGTTTAAATAAGTCATCCAAACCTAACTTATTATCAGTTGCTAGGCTAACAATCCGCTGACTCTCTCCAACATATTCTAGGATTTAAAACTTGATACACACACACACACACACACATTGTATGTAACTTTTTAGACAACTTGATTACCACTTATTATTTGCCCATAATTATAATATGTAACAAGGAAGAAAACTAAATTTGATTTAGGCCCTCCTCGATTACGCCTTCTAATACTATATGTATTACATATCAGCTTGCAAGTTAAGTTTTACGCGGTATATGTTTTTTTTTTTTTGGAAATTGAGGGCGTGCCTGTTATGCGACCGCACTCATGGCATCTTTATTAATAGGGGTGGTTCTTGAGCAATTTTGCCTAATTTAAACAGAGATCTGCGTGCAGAAACTTACAATGTTTCTATTACATTTCAGTTACAATTTACAATTTACAGCCCTGAGAATGTCATGTCTAGATCGAGTCGGTTTTTGATGTTGATCAAGAATATTTTATATATACTTTGTTCGATCTCTGATGCTTCCTTCTGGGTGTTGCAAATGGAATGACAAACTTAGTATATCTCCCATCTTATATGAAGGGTATAACAACATTGACAATGTCTTGCGTAAAAGGATTCGTTTCAACTCATTCCTTTATTTGATGTCCCTTGTGCTTATGCAACTTCTAAATTGCTTTACAACACGTTTCATGCACCCAATCAACTTTTGCAATCACACATCTGGTCTTAATGTATGTATACAAATATTCACTACAATGCCATTTAAGAATGTTTATATCGCTATGGAAGCAACGTGAGCAGTTCTTACTGTAGAATATTTCTTATGCACTAAATGCCACGAGTAATGAGACCACGTTGAAAGGTATCTCTCAATTTACTCAAAGATGCACAATTTCTTACTTTCATACCTGTACCCTATTATCAATTTACTATCTAGCTGTTTAAATATACACAATATGTTTATATTAATATGTGTTTTAATATTTGTTGCCAATGTTGGTAGGTTGGTAGGCAGTTTGTAGTTAGAGCAGACACACTGTGCATGCGTACTTTTAATAACAATATCAACGCTGTTCGTACAGCGGCAAAATCCAAATTTTGTTGTAAATATATAAGAGGATGGAACAAGAAATATTAGGGTTAAGCTACATCTGACTTAGATTAAATCTTGCGTTCCCACCACATCTTTAAGTAAAGTGAGGGTGCGGCTATGGGTACCCTTTTAGCGACACTGAATTAAATGACATTTTATCTCCGATTCTGCATTTGTGGCTGTGAAAGTTTTTTGCCCATTACAGGCGTGGCTATTAAGTTTATATTTAGTTTATTTTAAGCAGTAAACCGCCAACTTGAGAATGTCTGTATACAATTTCAGCTGAATACCTCAGACTTTCACGGCACCCTCTCCCACTTACGTGGTGCGTAATAAAACATTTTTAAAGCTTGCCGAATATATTACATTTCTTCATTAACATAATTTAAGTTTATCAAGAGTGTTGAGTTAGTGTGTCCGGCTGTTTTGAGAGATCTCAATTTTTAAAAATATTTACGGTTTCTAATTAAGTTGAGAAATCGGTCAAGAGCTACGTCCACAATCAACAAAAGTTTACCTATTAACTACAAAAACTATGGAATTGAATATACGCCCCCTCATACAGTCGCTACTGGCGGTTCAAATCGAGTGAGTCATTTAAGGCGCTGTTATGAACTTCAACCAAAAAGTGTCTTTCCTCATAACATGGAGAAAATACAATTAAATCGCATTACATCAGCCTTTTCACGCAATAACTTTTTGGTCCATCCTGCTACTCATATGTATCTGTAGCATCGATATCGTTATCGATATATCGATGTGTACCAAAACTCATGCTTTCATAAAATATACAAATAAATACATTTACACATACAATATTTTTGTAACAATCATCGGAAATGGAAGGAGCTAAAGCACTCAAACATGACGTGAGAAAAGAGGCCACATTCATTACGTGTGTTACAGTAACGCCTCGAATTGCTTCCTTCTGTTAGCTGTAAACTTTTTTTTAAACTTATGAATACTGTGTGCCACTTATGAATGTGTACGCGGATATTTTATAAACATTGTACATTGTGAGCAAAAGCATTTTATATGAATTATTCTAATAAATTGTTGAGCACACACATTTTTTCTCTTTATTAGTTATTCCCGAGTATAGATTTTATACGGTTTTCCATTTAATAACAACAACAGTGGAATATATCATTTTGAACGACTCTTTTCTAAATATTTAATGACCAATGAGTTTAATGAGATTAAAGCACTTTTTTCCTTTAAAAAAAACCACCGCAATCGTGCACTTTTAGGAACCGTTCCTTAATGATGTTGCGTATGAACTGAAATCAAATTGTAAGCTCTAAGGATTTTTTATGAGTGTAAGGGATACCCTAGAAGTGCATGAATGAAACTTTTTTCACGCAGAAGGAAAAGTGTAGTAGAGAGAAGACCATGCACGTTTCACCTCAAGTGAAGAAAAGCTGTAAAAGCTCTACTTTTTTTTAACACGTTGCTATTTTCAAATCAAAGACAAAGTCGAATATGAGTTTTGGTAACAATGCAACAGACAAAGAATTCATTTTAAATAATGATCAGTATTGTTTTGAAATGATTTTAGAGAGAAACGGAAACACGTTAATTAATTAAAGGTATTAGATTTATCGCAATTTTGTAATGCCCCTCATATGTTGAGCAATTGTTATACCTTTGCCCCAAATTTTACTATTCATATATACTCAGTTTCTCTCTCTTCCTTGCTTTCTCTCCGGAGTCATAATATAACATGCCTAGAGAAGAAGCTTTTATTTTGAAAATTCTCTTTCTCTCTCTCTCACTCTCTCACTCTCTATTACTTCTGTCGGAATATTTACCTTTATTAAATCGGAAAACATGGCACACAGAGCAATCCAATAAATAAAGGGAACAGGAACCCAAGTGCCAAAGACAAACACAAACAAAAACTTTGCATCGAGCCTTCGTGCCTTTGCAAGTGTAAAATAATACATCAACGGATTGGTTTATATTATGTAATTAAATGAAGTTGTTGCGTTTGACAACAATGACAGCAAACTTGGGAAAACTTTTGCATTTTAATTTACTGGAGTGTCAACAGCACATTTTAATAATTTCTAGTGCAGACCGTTCAAGAAAATTCAAATATGCACGGAAATGAAAGAGGACTGAAACTAAGAGAGTGACTTTTATTAAACATAAAATTCACCTACGTGTAGTATACGCCTAAAATATGCCAGGACTATTTTCAGGGACGGTTTAAGGTTTGCAATGGTACGTTTCCACTTGAAAATAGGATGTAAAAGGATGCCATTTAAAAAGACTAGGATAAAATTGAATTCTCTAAGATTTTAAAAATCTATGTGACAGTAAACGTCACTATTAAAAATGAGAACAGCTGAATCGGTCACATGGTCACGGATATATATGTCTAGATCGCCTTTAAAGGGACCCTCAATACGTATAATGTAAATAACATGTCCATTATATACCTTTCAATTCTTTACGAAATAATCCAAAACAAGGAAATGTAATTAGTAACTTATTAATTTCAACTTCTTGAATTTGATACTTGAAATTTGCCTGGGAGCGCTACATACGTACATGGCTGCATCAATTCAAATCTTGTGTTTGTACACACAATATTTTGTCAAAACCTTCGTAACGTCCAGAAGAAGGCATGCAAAATGTCATCATTCTGAATCGGCATCGAATATTCAGTCGACCTAGTCATATGCGCCAGTCCGTGTGTTTGTGGAAATCACTCTGTAGGTCGCAAAAATCGAAATATTTATTTCAACCTTCGCCCAAGTAGAGCGATACGCCTACAGTGCAATAAAAACTGAAAAAGCAGAACTTTTTTTGTCCCTTCATGTTAAACTGAAATCATTTCATTTTATGTGAAAATGTTAAAGAGTCAGATAGTTAATGTGAATTTGTCAACCAGAATAAAGCATAAAACAAAATAAAACTGATTCGAAAACTCTTAGACAAAAAAATATTTTACCTCTTGCTCTGGGCAAAGGACAACTGGAATGAAATAAATGGAAAACTTCGTCACAAACTGAGCTCCGCTGCGCGTAATTGAAACCTCATAGGAATCTGAAAATATACGTAAAAGTAAAAACAATACATAAAAGATTACGTTTTTATTCGGAATCTTAATTAGTTATGCAGAGAAATGAAGCACTTTTTACATAAAAAGAAATCAATACAAATACGAACGGAGCGGCATAAAAATTCAGTGAATTTGTAAAAGAAATTCATTATGTACCCCCATGGAAGAACTTCAAGTAAATGCAACAAAAACATGCAGTGTAACGTTGTCAGCCTTCTCATAACAATTTTATAGTCAGGTCGTAAGGTATACGTATACACGTACACGTATGTGCACCGAACGAATAAACACGCAGTGTTAGGGTTAGCAATGCAAGTCACGTGTTAAAGTTTTTTGACCTAAGCCGAGTCTATAGTAAACAACCAACAACCAACAACTTTATGTTTAGAAATGTACTCAACTCGAGCCGCGAAACAACTGTCAACATTTAACGAATCCACTGAGTAACTTACAGCACTTATCTGATACAATAAGCGCACTTAGATTGGATTCGTATTCTTGCAATGTAGTGGGCTGACCATGTGGTGACAACTAAGGAAACGATGAAGGGTCTTGCTTTTAAAATACACCTTGATACAATAAAACCAGTAAATATTCAACAAAGTTTTTTATAAGTTCCGGTAATCCTACGACTTCTTTTTTACTTTTCATTACTTGTTGTCGGACTATCAATACGTCTGTGAAACGAATTCCAGTTGTTCGAAAGTTGATACCCAGTTTTGCGACCGCAAAAATATATATCACAGGTTTATAGGAAGACAGACAAATGCACCCATGTTTGATGTTGATCAAGAATCTATAAACTTTAGAGGGTCTCTGACACTTCTTCTAGATGTTGCCAACATTGCGACAAACTAAGCATATCTTTAGTAATCCTAATAATGAGAAGAAAAGTCGTAAAGTTTTTTGTTTTGTGTTACGCTGAAGAATGCGTACGCTAGTATGTGACAGATGCTGTGCCCAATTGGTTGGGTTCAGTGCACAATCGCATAAAAAATGTACTTTCCTTTAGAAGACTGCATTCTAGCATTTATTAAAATATAGTCTAAAGAGTTTGATGATCCTTACATCACTATGAGTCTATTCGCGTTCTCGGTTAGGTCTACTCTTGGTTCTCGTATTCACTTAATTAAGTCTGCGTAAAAGTAGTTTCTCTATTCTGTACACTTTGTGGGCTAAGATGAGATTCTAGTCTAGTTCTTCCATCGATCATCAGTTAAACTCTTTATAAGAGAAGACCGATTCAGTAAATCATTTTAAACGTAATTAATTGGTAGTACCAGGACTTGGACTGGAATAGCTCATGCCAGTTAGACCATTCATGTCATGTTTTATTAGCAGAAGGATCTACGCCCATGTTCTCTTTGCACGTTTTAGTTTTTGTACACGGATCAAGAGCCACGCCCACAATCAAGAAAAATCTATTTATTTGCAACAAAAACTTAACTATTAAGTGAAAAGTTGGTACATATATTTATAATTACTCTATCCATCAATGTGCTAGAAATGGGTATGGTCAGATAATGTACACGCCCACAATTTACAAAATACCATACAAGTCAACTTTCAAGCTGAGATGTAAGACACGCGCTATTCGAGGGCGCAATTATATACCAACCACGCCCACTATTGCAGCCAAATTTAGTGTTCATATTTGTTCAATTTGTTTTTCTTTTTTTCTTCCACAAAAAAAAAAAAACCTTCACATGTATATCCTGGTACCTATTTACTTGTTTGTTGGTTTTACTGTATTTTTACTTAAACTTTAACTTTGCACAAACACACATCAATTTGTGTTTCCTTGTATCCATTCCATGTTATATTTTTTAGATAATTATTAATTTTATAGTAATTTTTCATGAGATTAATTCTAGTGCAAACACTGGCTGTACTTAGCTAAACCAATGAATAAATTACTAAAAAAGACGCACACAAACAAAACGTATAAACAAACAGCAGCAAAGCTAATTTACAGTCTCATGCCTCTAAGTCAAGTTGAAGAAAACAACGAAACAGAACAAGTACCAATTGTGGTTAGGGACGCAGTCACTAAAACTGTTTTCATTCCTTATTGTTTACGGTATAAATAATGGCATCAATGTCTTTCCACATACAAAATCATTTGTTCAGTTTTGTGGTCTATATTTAGGTGTGTTCGTTCCCTAATCGTTAATTGCAAACAACTTTGTTTGTTTCGTTTGGGAAGCAACCCATCACCACAAGTATCAGCAATGAGAATTAACAATATTTGTTATTGTGTTTGGCAATTCAGAATATAGATTTTTTTAATTGTGGGTGGTGGTGGTGGTGCTTTGGTTTTTTTACGGTTTCATTAACGGAAGAAGCATTTTTAAACAATTCCAACTACCTGCACTACAATTGATGTTTGTTTTTGCTTTTATTATCGTTGTTCTTTGTTATAACTTGTTTTTGTTGTTATTGTTGTCAATTTGCTATATTTTGTTGTCATTGCATGATATTATGAAAGTTGGTTTATTTGGCCCTAGTTCCCTGATAATGAAGGGTGTGTATGTGCGCAGTGCAGAGCACGTAATTTTAGCGTTTTCAGCGGGAACGTACGAGCCTCGAACTCTACCTAGAAAATGCAAAGTTTTATATAAATGGAAACAACGCTGCCTTCACATTGTTTAGCTTTTCATCCACTTTAACGATTTATGTAGTAAAGACGTCTTTGTTCGCCTAATCCTCTTACCCGACCACTGAATTCAAGTACATATTGTATAAATAAATAAAATGCAAGGGTTGGCAACGTTATTGGCTACAATTGCATTAACAACTAACAACAACACTGTGGACAACATTTATTGTGTTTTCGTCTGTTTCCGTTTATAATAAAATGTCATAAATTACCGGTTACGTTGTGCTGTGCTGGCCTGACTTTTTAAACAATTTCGTGAAACAAAATTAATAGTGTTATAAGAATATATAAATAGTTATTATATTTTTACGGGAAGGAATTTCGTTGAAGCAAACAAAGCACTGCCTGCAAAAATTTTATAAATTATACACTATGTTTAAATTTAATTCATTCGATCATTCGGAGTGGCTTTATGTATATTGTCCGTATCTTATTTCGATCAAATATGGAAAAAAGGAGATATTTTTCATTCCTAAAAGCTGGCTTAACAAAGAAAACGCAGCACAGCGGCAGTCTTCTATTTCTTATATTCTTAGGAAGTTTCAATCAATCGCTACAACTTCAGAACTGCTTTGTTCATAAATTTTTTGCCAATAAGGCAATTCTTCATGAACAAAAATATGTCGGAGTTAAATCTCTCATATAGAAGACATGAGAAAATATTTGAAACTTTAGTGATTGTTTTTAATGAACTAAGCTCTAAATCGTTGTTGATTAATATGCGGTTTATACCACTTTCTCAAATGACTCGTATCTCTAATAACTTGCGCGGGATTTGCCCACAATCATTTAATCTTTTTTAAACTTTACTATCCAACATTTTATGCTTAAAATCTCTCTCAAAAAAGAGTGACACATTTTTTTTTTTCCTATTTATAAATCCTCGACAGTCATTCGTGGTACTGGGAGCTGCTTAAACAAAACTAAAACATCCTCAATATTTTTAAGAAGTAAAGTTTTTTGAATCAATACCACACTGGCCCACAATAATCATCATCATTTAGACAACTGAATTCGTATGAGTATATTCTTTAAACTTTCTCTAATAATTAAATTAACACCCTACACACTTAGCTCCTTAAATCATGCAACAGCACAGCTTCTAGTATCAGTATATGCGAAGCACAGCCATATAAGTGACTTCGTAAAACATCTTTATATAGAAAAAACTTTGGAATGGTCCGATCGGATCCAAATTTGCCACAGTCAAATATTAAGCCAATTAACTAATCCTCACCCATATTCGCAATAATGAATGTAAAATTCTTACTAATATACATATATATGAATGGAAGTAATCTAAAATTTGAAATTCTAAAATTTTAAACAAAAACGAGAATCCCTGTTTATAGTTTAATATCATAAGTTTTACGACCATGTGATTGAAATGACACCCTCTTGGTGCGGAGGATGTAAAAAGTTGTCGATTAGAGTGTTGGGTGGAGTGGTAGCGATAGATGTGGTTTAATTAGCAAATTATTTACCGCGAATTAGGACCATGCAAGCAATTCAAACATTGCGGTAACATACGCGCCTAAATGTCTATTCAGCGTAAGATTGTGGGTGCGTTCATTTAGCAATTTGCGACATACAATTAACTAACTCCATAATAGGAATTTATGTGTAACGCGTACAAACATGTTACATATATTAATATACATTCAGGGATTGAGCCGCATAATATTTAAGTTATTGATGGTTTTTGGCTTTTCTGTTGAAATTTTTATCAAAATAATAAAGTTTAGAAAAAACTAGAAGCAAATTTTAATGTACAAAATTGAAAAATGATTTGCTTCCAGTTTGCTTTCACATCTTTCTATAACAGGAGCGAAGCAAATAATTGAATGTGCTTCCGACAACTTGGCGAAGAGATAAGAGAACAGATCAATAAAAAGTCAGTATCCAGCACAAAATGTTACCATCGACAGAGAATGGTTATAAGAATGATCCGAAGGGGTCCAAATGCAGTACAATGCATGAGTATAAATATGTTGATTAAAATATTTTTAAATATTCAGATTGGCGACGTGCCTGTTCCCGTTCCTGTTTTTCCGGGTGACGCGCGATATTTCAATAGAAGAAGTTAATACACTATAAATGCAAGCGTTAATAATATCCTCGATATCATCAAAGTGTGGCGGGAAGAATTTTACTTACACACACTTCTCACCAATTTCATGATTTGGCGACTTGTTCATTCTTTCCATATATTAAAAAACATATCAGAAACATTTTGGTACTTTTAAAATTAAGAAAAATTTACCAACACATACACACCTTAGATTGAAAGCTTGGTAGTAAGAGAGCGAGAAATTTTCTTAAAAATTTCGAATTTTTGATACATTCCGAGCAGAGACAAAGAGGACACAGATGCGTTGTCAACAAAAAACTGTAAATTCCTTTAATATGTGCATCTTTGAGGAATTTATAAATGTTAGCGATGTGTCACACTTGACATCTAATGAATGGGTTACGTTAGGTTACTTTTGCTAATGTTAAGATGTTTGTAATTCCTAAACGGCAAATGCCACACCCATCCTCAATTTTACCTATCCATCTGTATCGATTTAGCCATCTGTCTCTCCAAGTCGATTCTTAATAATTTTTTTTATAAAAATGGATACATAATAGTTAATTGGCTTAATATCTAGCTGCGCCAAATTTGTGTCCGATAGGACCATTTTCAAGCCCCTTTTCATATAATTATAATTCACGAAGTACTTTATATGACAAATACAACCAAAATAATTGAAACATAATTGAAGGAACTAGGTGGTGTAGGATATTAAACGATCGGGCTTGACCGACTGTAACGTTTTCACTTGTTTTTGTCAAAATTTATTTACTTAACTCTCCAATGCTATAGAAAAGTTTAGTGTTTTAGTGTTCCACTCATGTACGGACGGTTGGGCTTAAATCGAATCAGTATTGGATTCTGGTTTAAAATGTGCATAATTTATAGAAACATCGGCGCCTCCTCTTGATAATTGGGAACGTTTTGTCAAAGTTATACACTGCGTTCAAGAGGTGGGTGCAGAAAACTTATCTAAAACTCGTGCTACTGTAAATTAAGTTCAAACCGGAAGATATTTAAAATTTTCTAACATAAACGTTCAACTAATGTCTGATAATTTGGCAAACATATACCAAAGCACACAAAATACACACCCATGTGTACAATAATAACTAAAAAGGCATTAATAGTAGAGACGCTCATGAGCAACATGCATACAAACGCGTACGCATAAGCATACGTTCATTCCAACACTTTAATTTACATTTAGACGCTAGCGGTGAGAATGCAGCAACAATATTTAATAAGACCGAGCAACAGTACACATGCAGCCAACCACTCAGTCAGTCAAACAAACCAGGCAGCGAACCTAGCAGCAAGTCGTGCTATACAAAGCAAATTAAAAGGAAGGCAAAAAGAAAGCAAACGTCAGCAGCAGCTGCATTCGCGGCTTACAACATGAAAACCCACAATTGAAGAGCAAACAAACTGTTAGTTAACACTCTAGTTTTTAGGTTTGGATTTTTTTAAATTTAAAATGTGTGCGTGTGAAAGTTTAATGAGAAGCAAAAAACAAACATACCTTTAAACCCAACAGATCATAAAGTTGACGATGATGATAGCGACGTTGATGGTGTTGTGTTAGCAACGGTGATAACGTCGATGTTGGCTTTATGCACAGAGTTCAATGTTCTTGGAAATGTATTGACATAAAACAAATCTAAACAAGTTAACATATACACACATGCACACGTTCAGTAGAATTGCTTATTTAACCGCTAAGAGTTAGTTTCACACACTCACATACATTCGCCTAAACATGAGCGGGACGTGAAGGTAACCAAGTGCTTAAAAGGATAATAATCATAGTATTTTTTGTAGCCTCCGCATAGCACTAACATTGCACACCAGCCAGCCTTGCTGCAGACTCATGAATAATTTAGCATTTAGCGTTTTGTGTGTGTTTAGTGGTATAGGAGGCATTTTTCTATTACAATTTTTAATAAACATTTGTATCAGTAATATAGCACCTACGATGCGTGTGTCTGCGTTGGCGTATTTGCATTTTTGATTAAAAAATAATTAAAATCAAAACTATTTAATACTTAATGAATGTATTTGTGTATTTGTGTTTGTGTGAAAGTTGGCCCCTCAGAATATTGCCTCCAAAAACAGAACACATGATATGTAGACATGTATTGTTGTTGATATTGCTGTATATAACTGCGGGCAGATTGCAAGAGCGACACCATACATTTGTTTTATCTGGTGGGACACTCAGTTGACATCAACAAAGGATACGAAATTATTTTATGCTTTTTTGTGCATGTGTATGTGTAACGAAGGAGATGATTACAATTTGAATCACGTTGGATTAAAAAAACAAAAACGATTACTGACACGTCGGTATGTGTGCATCGCTGCAACGGCTAATTAATTCGGTTAATGACCAATAATATCGAAATAATTAATAATTAAATTTTTTTAATTTAGATACAATTTATGGCTTACACGAGATGACTCACCCCACACCTATATGCAAAGCAGTAGCAATAATTGCCATTTGATTAAAATATTTACGTGGGCCACACATACTTGTACGCAACAGTATAAGCGACAACACTTCGCTCTGTGAGACTATCTCGCTGAGAGGATTAGTACCGGAATCGTATTAAAATCATTTCCACCTTAATTAGCGTTCCAGCAATTTAATCCCTTCTCCTAACGGAAATCATTGTACCCTCCTCATTAGTCGAAAAGCATACTAAGTTCGTCATTGCGTATGCCACAGCTACATAGAAGACGGTTTCAGTACATTTACATATTTGATTAGCATCAAAATCTGAGTCGATTTAACGATGTCCGAATGTCGGTGTGTCTCCTTCCGAAACGTTCATGTTCGAAAGAAAGTTTAGACATTCGTAGTTTCTATATAAATGGGCGAAATCGCTTAGCATCCATGCCCACAACTGACGGAATGGATTAAAATTTAATTGAAATTGATGGTCGAATATCAGGCAATCTCAGGTTCATAAGAAACCGCATTTAAAGTAGTAATGGTCCGTCAGGTTCATCCTGATGCCTTGTGCTTTAAAAGTCGCTCAAAAAGGGCTCAATGGTGCGCATACCACAGTCATTTATGTGCATTAATGTGGAGGGTATTTCAAATTTGACCCAAGCCAATTAAGTCTTTTTACTTGCTTACAAACAGTGAGGACTACATGTGTAGCTGAGTCCCAGTCCCATCGTATACCATATGTCTCTATCGCATGACAGTACTTTTTCAAAAGAGATTTCAAAAAATGAAAACTTTCTAAATTAAGTTTCTCATAAAGTCAAATTTTAAATGAAAATCGATATTAATTATATACTGATAATTATGGACGCAACAACACAAACAACAACGGATTTCGCCTCCAAGTCTTTGCCAATGGTAATACACGGCCGCAAAACCATTGAAGTCAACCACGTCTGTCATCTTCCACGTACGGTGCACAGAGATATACGAGCACGCAAAAAGATTATAATTACATGCATTCTGTGTGTAATGTTGATGGTATGCGAAATAATTGCCGGTATATTCTCAAACAGTTTGTCATTGGTTCTAGACGCTACTCATCTGTTGCTGGATTTCGCCGGTTTTATGATAGCACTGTTTGCCATATGGTTGGCCAGCCGACCACCGTCGCAACGTTTCAATTTCGGCTGGTATCGGGCTGAAGTTATTGGCGCCCTATACGTGGTTGTGATAATTTGGTTTATGAGCGCTTCGCTGGGCTATTTAGCTGCGCGACGAATCATTAAAGGAGAACACGACGTGAATGGGAAAATAATGATAATTGTTGGCTCGTTGTCAGTTGTGGTAAACTTAATAATGAGCTTGCAATTGCGCTACAACATTGATATAGAATTTCATCAATTAGTTCGAAAGCACAGATTATCGCGTTTTAAGCGTTCGTATAATATGGGCCACATGCGTCACACTCGCGATCGCTTATACACCAAACTTAATGCTGAGAAGCAAGTTCAAACTCCCAAATCGTGGAATGTAAATGTGGACGAAAATTTACCTGCACCAGAACTGTCAACAGAAACGCTTCCACAAAATAAATTTGAGAGTACGGCTGTACGTGTGGCTTTCGTTAATGCTATGGGCGATTTGCTACAGAGTCTGGCCGTACTGTTGGCTGGCATCATCATCTATATACGCCCCGACTGGGGCATAGCCGATCCCATTTTAACTTTCATTTTCATTATATTGGTTGTGATCACTACATTTGGTATTTTACGAGAGGCTCTTCTAACGCTAATGGAGAGTACGCCCAGTTACTTGGAGTATGATGAGGTTGTCTCTGTATTCTTGAGCATTAAAGGCGTACAGGGTGTACATAATCTACATATTTGGGCCTTGAACATGAATAAAGTAGCCTGTGTAGCCCATTTGGACATTGAACCCGATGCCGATCCTGCTGAAATACTAAGAGAGGCCAACACTGTTATACACCGCCGTTACAAATTCTTCGAAACCACCATACAAATCGATCAATGACCTCAGGGGTTATCATACTTATGCTGCCTACCCCAATTATCGTTCATTTCGATGTACCAATTATTCAATCGCACTAATCAAATAGAAGTTTATTTGTTTACATGTTTGTTTGTTCTTTAATTACATGAAAAAAATTGTGCCAATACATTTAGATAACTGTAATTGTGTCAATAGTGCAATAAATTAGTTAATCGTTCCATTCAGAAGATGTTTCGAGTACTGCCACATGGTGAATAATGTAAACTTTAAATATTTTTTATGTATTGGGTTGCATTCTAACATTTTTGAAAACAATTTTATGTATGCATCCATATGACAAATTATACAAATAAAAGTGTTGAATAAATGGTTATACGTGACCATTTCATACGCTACACCGCACATCATATTTTAATTGGTTTAAATGCATCAGTAAACGCGAGGCTCTGCCATAAAAGTCTCTTCGTGAAATTCATTTCTTTATATGGAAAGGGTTTCTAGAAATGATTCCATTCGGTCCACAATCAATTATTAAGCCAATCACCTCAACTCTGTCAAAAAATGTTTAGAATTGTGAATTTTCGCCATCGCAAGACTTCTTTTAAAATAGGACCTTATTTGGGGAGGGATTCTAAATATTGTTCAATGTAATTGGTGTGGGTGTGGCATTTGCCATTTACAAGTTACAGATATTCATATGCTCTTTGCCATTAGTGGTGTAGGGTATAAAAACCTCATACAACAGCCGCATAATTAAAATCACGTGCTTCAGAGGATGACGGCATATCGATGAACGCTAAACGTATGCAGTACATGTATCAGATTTTGCTGCATCATCATCATTATCATTGCTGCAGCTGTTGTTGTTGTTACACATACTAATATTTGCCATGCATGGGAAATTGTAATTTAAGTAAACACTAAATATATTAATTTGCATACATTTGGCATTCAAATCGAATGTAAAACTGAATGCGATAAAAGCTATTGACTTGACTTGGCTATTGCTTCTGGACGCCTGGTCACAAAATCATTTAACCCGCAAACAACGTGCAAATGAATTATTTTACGTACTGCGTCAAATCGAATCGAACGATCGAATTCTTTAACAAATAAAATTTTTTGTAAATTGTGCGCTTGTCGTTTTTCCCATCCCGCCCCCTTTTCATAATATCAATGGAAGAACTATTTGTAAATTTCATCTTTTTATCCTGGTTTTTATTGCTTCGAAGCTTCATTTTATTGAAGGCATGGTATCCAGAAATTATGTGAATATGTCAAAGTTAATCACATTACTTTTACTGGAAGATATATTCAAGCATAAGTACCTTGTACTATCCGCACCCCTCCCGGAAGATAGGCAACCTAGTCGCATTTAGCACAAAATATCCCCAGACACATATGTTTGTGGATTTACAATATTTCTACATAAATATTTATGTCACGGGAAGTATTATTTATTTGTGCAGTCACACACATTTCGTATTTATTACTATGTAACTAAACTCATAAGCTATTCACATGAGGTTTTTGCAGCAGGGGTATCGTAAATCTTATTACATTAACGTACACACGGAATGTACATTAAACGATTTTTCATAATGCTAAGTGCAAGCAGAGAAGGTGGTCGATGCAAATACATTTACATGCATTTGTTCAGTTACCCATAATCGATTTAACACCATTTCGAAGAGCCTTCTTTCTCCACCTTTTCGTGTGTAAATAAAAGTACTGCACTTCGATGATCTTAAGTCTTGCGAATACAAGACATAATAATCCCTTGGGTGTACTAACGCAATTGTAATCTCGTTAGTCTATATGTATTGGATTGAGTACAAGAACTTTTACTTACGACAGCATAGTAACATAGTAAATGTAGCTTAATTGAATGCGGATTTATAACATGTTCACTCTTTGTAATATTTTGCTTATTTTCTTACGTTTCAATTTCTATTATACGGTGTGTACTGATTGGGAGAGTAGGGTGGAAGAAAATACAGTAATATATCATAATTGCGTTGATTGATCTCTTGATCAAAGTAATTTATTTTCCCCCTCAATTCATGGTACAAGATGTTAAAGGCGTTTATGCGATAAATAGAATTGGTTTTCACAAAAGCCATAAGACTTAATTATTAATTAATTTATACTTTGACGTAACTGATAACAACAACAGCAACAAAAGCTTATATTCTTAGATACATTATTATTAGTGTTACCTAAAATAAATTAAAGATACTAATGTCTAAAGAATGTTTTTAAAGAATCGATTCAATAACAAGAAGAAAAGAAGTGTGCTCTGAGCGCCGCCATCGATTTTTTGCGAGCCCCAAAGTGTTAAATAATTGAACGGACAATTTTGAAAATGAATATTACAATAGTTCCATCGACATGTTCCAAAAATGGACTTACGCCATTTGCAACCAACGCAAATATGTTTAGATATTTAATATTGAAATTCTCTCAGAAACAATTCTGTAAGTTCAAGTTAGTTTTATAGTGAAAGGTATACAAAATTTTCCATTGTATTAGCAACTACCAGGAGGTTCTTCAATAACAATTTCATTGCTACTTCCTGCTTGTCTGGTGTCTTATGTAAGTGGTTTCTTGACCCAAAACCAAACTGTATTGAAAATGATTCAAATTGGATCATTTAAATTCATAGAGAATAACCTATTTTAAAGCAAGTCTTTAGAGCCTTTTTTAAATAAAATATTGCCACCTGCTTTTTTTTTTAGATGGCTACACTATATAGACAATTTCCCAAAACTCGACCATAAAAATGGTAGAAAGGGTAGGTAGAATCCAACTAGATGTTGTCGCTTATCTGAATTTAGAAGTTTGTTTTTACGGGTTTGGCAGATTTTTAGTTATTGTGGGCGTGGAATACCAGAAACTGCTTGCAAAGTAATCTATTTTTTTACGGTGGGTATACAGACACTGAGACATGAAAAGCCGTCTGTTCACATGCTTTCTTTTACTGTCAGGCATCGGAATAATTTTGCTGAGTTGTTGTATGTATGTATTTCAAGGAACTATGGTGCGCACCTGTTTATATTTATTCACTATGATTTTTATAAATTGCACTTAATATTTTTAATGCTCTTCTCAATCTGGCCAAGTTGTTTGTGTTTGTAAAGTCATTGGAAACTCTCATCAACATTTCCTTTAGCATTTTTACAATAATTTTCTTATGTACGTATACACATAAGTTCACAGTACAGTCGAACTCCATGGAGCGTGTAGAATGGTGAATGACTGCAAATTCACTTTAATTGATTAATTATTTTTAAACGAAAGGAAATCATTACAGTGTCTGTTGTGGTTGACGTACATGAAGCTACTGTGACTTTTTATTTAAAAAATATTCAATTCCTTTTCACTGTTAAGTGATTAAGTGATGTGCAATCATTACTTATGGAAGTATGAAATACGTATGAGTGTACCGTCCCCTTTTCGTAAACACGCACGTGTAATGTATTGCATATTTATAAAGTTTAAAGTAACATTTGATGCAAAGTTTTGCTTGTTTTCCTTTAAAAAAGAATAAGATCCCGAACAATTCGGTCTTTTTAACCTACACCTAGGACATAGTCTCAAAATATCCAAATAAAAACTCTGTCTACTGCTTGTTTAGTGCAAAAATTAATTTTACGATATTTTTCTTCTGGAGGATCTACTTCTAAAAGTTCCCCTTTTCCGTTCTGCAATGATGAAGAAAAACAGTGAAAATTTGAACCCGAAATTGATTAGGTTACACGCCCACAACCGACAAGTTTATGTTGTGAAAGTGGGTCTGATGGCAAACATGCCGAGAACGCAGTTCATAAAAACCTACACTTTGCTCTGAATGCGTCGTAATCAGGCCCTTGATTATCCTTGTTGTTGGTATATAGGCGTAGAGGACCTCTGGCAACATACGCGATTTGCATGTCACATTTGTAATTCATTAGACTTGTAATGACTTCAGTCAGTATTCACTTCATTATGTGCGATTTAAAAAAGCATGGAAACAGAATCAATAAATTGTTGTTATTGTCCAGAAAGCATTAAGATGATAATTGTGATGACGGTGCGGTTGTGAGGGGTAGTGATGATATTTGATTGAACTGTATGTAATCTGAATCAGAAAACGAAAATTATAGTATAAGTGCGTAACTCTCACTATTAAACAACGCAGGTATGCCACATACTGTATATAATGCTCAGAATTTTTATTCGCAGCAACACGTATACTATACCTTCTACATAAAATGGTGTATATACTACGTTTGTCAATTCCTTTGCAACACCTAGAAGGAGACTTTAGAAGGTTTATATATTCTTGATCGGCATCAAAAACTGAGTCGATCTAGAAATGTATGTCCATGTGTCCGTGTGTTGTTGTTGGCATTCTCACGGTCCTAAATTTTGAGATATGAGCTAAAATTTTGTACACACAGACACTTTTGGTTTAAAATGGGCAAAATCGGGCCAAGAGCCACGCAAAAAAATCTATTTATCTGCCACAAAAATTGAGCTATGAACTTGGAATTTTGTATAAATATATATATTCCATCCATCGATGTACCAAACATGACCGTGGTCGAATAACAGACACGCCCACAATTTACAAAAAACCATATTCACCATAAAATTAGACTTGCAAGCTGAGACGTAATATATACATTAATAAAGGACGCACCGTTCTAGATGTGAAGGGTATTTAAGATTTGGCCAATACCAAATTTATGTTTTTATGTTCATGTTATAAGTCCCTTGACTTGGCTTTGCAAGATCTTTCCCTACTCGCTTAGTGTGTTTTGCATTAAACTCTATGATCACACAGATTGTATGCATTTATATACACTCATAAACAAAACGGTTTATGTATATATATATATATATCATGTACTTGTGAACACTTATTTCATTTGAATCAATTTTAATGCAATTTTGTCCGGGAATATATCGTAAAAAGCAATATATTCACCAACAACAAAATTACTGCCAGATAATCTTTCATTTTGATTGTGCTCGAAAGAAAAAAATTAAGTAAAATAAAAGAACGTCCACCACAGCAATGCAAAATGCATTTCCAAGTAAAAACAATTTAATATGCACATTTAGTGTCAAGTACTGTTGGCCGTCAGCCTGGCGGTTTTTATTTAAGCATAGAAACAAAAAAGAAAAGTGACAGCGAGGTAAGGCCGACAGTTACTTTAAAATTAAAATGTAATAAAAAGCGAAAAATAATCACCATGCAGCTGAACCAGAGTTTTTGTAAATTCCCACCACAACAACAACAATCATCAGACAATAACAATACCAACAACTAGAAAGCGGCTGAAGTGATATTAACCCAATAACAACAATGTGTGGTAAAAAAAAAAACAGTGTTGTGTGCCATTCAAGCGTAACGTAAGCTTTGTTTTTGCGCAGCACGTTACAACCAAACAACAATTCTGCCATCTATCCAACTGCGCGGGTGCCTGTCTGCCCGATTGATTGAAGTTGTTTTAAACACTACAGTCCTACTGTAGGTTGCTGCTAGTGCCATCCAACACTTGAGCCACTTGTCTTCCGTCATAATGAAAGTCTTTTTCATTTCTCTCTATTTTTGTTTATTTTCTACTAAGTGAAATCTATTTATGTGGAAAATATTATGCAGCAACTGTAAACCCTTTTGGCCTACCGCAGGCACTGAAACAATTATGTTTTGCATATAGTTTCATTATCTGCTAGAAGCTTTAAAGGTTTTCTGTGGAAATCCTTGCTTCCATTGCTCATTTGTTCACAAATTATTTTCTACACAAAGATTCCTCATTCCTGAAGCCACTCCTATACTGTTAGTCTAATTGTTGACTTAGGAGAATCGACGAACATTAGAGAAGAATTCATTAAATGCTATTTGGCGCAACTATATTGTAATTCACAGATGAAGTTTATGAATCTGCATAATTATTATAAATATTTGGAGCATTTTCATTTACATATTAGGCAGTTAGTGTTAAGAATAAATCAAGTTGGAATGGATGTCAATAGTTTTCTCGATAACTGCACTTTCACTTTGATGCTCATCATTTTTATAGATTGATTTTAAATTTTCAATATAATTTTTTTATTCCTAAAAGGGGGAAGTTCTGGATTACATTCTCCAACTTGTATTTTTTTTATTTGTTTAAGGCAGCCTCCTTTTAGCTCGATACTGAATGAATCATTTTACTGCATTTTCTTATTGTAGGATTTGTCAGAGTTGTGCTCTAAAAACTTTTCTTTAGAAATTATATCTTCATCGTTAACTAGTTGCAGCATCAAAAACTGTGTCGGTCTAGACGTGTATGACTGTGTGTCCATCTGTTGTCTGCATTCTCACGCCCGTAAATTTTGAGATATTGAGCTGAAATTATGTACAGAAACTTAGTTTCTGGCTTTTCAAAATGAGCAAAATCGGTCAAGGGCCATGCCCACAATCGTCAAAAATCTGCATATCTACCACAAATGTTTACCTATAAACTCAAAATTTGGTCTGTCTACCTATAAGTATCCCATCTATTGATGTGAGTGGATAACAGACACGCCCACAATTTTTGAAAACCATAGAGGGCGTAATTTTATACCTGCTACAGACATCGTTTGTACGTTTATATGGAAGGGTTTTCTTACTTAAAACATTTCATAATGAAAGTTTATGTTTTTCTCCAATTATGAATGCTCAACAATATTGTTAATGGAATTTGCCCATGTTGCACGTTTGGCTTATGAGAAATGCAAATGTTGTTGTGTCCGCCTTTTTCATCTTTTCATATAGTGAAAATCATTGTCAAGTCATTCAAGCTCAATGTGCACGTGCTGCATATATTTGTATAGACAAAATGTTATACACGAATGTCGAGAATTGTTGCTGCATTCGTACAACCCACAAACGTCCACTAGATGCTTATTTGTAAACATTCTGTGTATGTTATGTGTATGTGTTCGTGCCGTATATATGCTTTTCTGAAGACATTGACTTTACGTTAAAAATTTCTCCTTTTTATAATAGAGGCATCGCGCCATTCGCAGGCAATTAAGTAAAAGCAAAAACTGCATACAATTAGTTATCAGTGAACTTTGATTGCACTACACAGTACTCAAAGTTTTTCATTCAGTGAACATTTTTGTTAGTCAAGTTTCATTATATGAAGTGGTACTTCATTGGGCGTGCTCCTCCAAGCACTGGTACAAGTCTGACTTATGCGTTCATTGAATCAATTGGTGAAATCATTCATAATAGACTAGAGGCTTAAAGCTTAACTCTAAGGCGGACGAGTGCGGATAAGGGATGATGGGGTGCTTCTTAGTTGTGGAGAAAGTTCGACATGGTATCATACATTTATAGGACCCAGAACGATGGACGCACCGACACGTTTTAGCGGTTGCTGCAAGTTTATTTATGTAGATCAGAATCAGATTTTTAATTATTTTACATGTTACAAATCTTCCTGATAAACCAAACATTCCACACGTCTTATAGCTACAAACAGAAATCTCTGCAACAAATTGAGCGTTGTTAACATTTGTGACCTATATATGACTTGAAGGCATTTTGCGTTTTGCGTCTGCATATATTATAACTCTTACCGGTACTCCCTCCTTCTTGTCTGACTGTTTGAGACGCTGGCAATTATTCTCACTGCATTTCTTTTGATTTTTTGTTTTTCGTTTGTTAAATTTATGCAATTGCAGCTTAAATTATGGGTTTCAATTTTTTTCAGAGTAATGCTGCGTAAGACATTTAAAAACGCCCGTTTTAGTAAGCAATCTTTTTTGTGAGTTTTTGGGTCGTGAGCATGATTGCCAGCTAATGTGAGGGAAGTTCATTATTATCATAAAACTTTTTCTGGGAAGGTTACACATGGATGTGTGCCATGAAAATGTTAAATGTTTTCAGAGTGATACGAATGAAAATATTGTCACGCTTTCGTGGTATGGAAATATATGATTTATGTATAAACGAAAAATGTTCAAATTCAATATTTTATCATTTATAATTTTTCTTGATAATTTTCTAATTTTCTATTCATAATGGTTGGCCAGATTTTGAGACAAAATGCAATAATTAATACTATCTGACTTGAACTGTTTCTATATTTTACTAAAGTGTGCTATACTTTTGGGCTGACGATTATATGAAATGTCATTGATGAAGGGACTGTTGATCGATAGTAATTTATAGAAATTGTTTGTAATTATAAAAATTGTCATTCAATAACATAATTAATATCTTCACTGCTGTCATACATAAAAGGTAGAGTCCCCTTGGCCAACACAAGATGAGTCTCTGCAGAGTGACTGGAACGAAAGATACATTATGTTGTCTCAAAACAAAGGTAAATTCTTTTACGCAATTTTCCCTAATATGCTTAGTAAACCATGGTATGATGATCATTGCTTACTACCAGTAGAAACCACACTTATCAACAGATTATTAACGGGTCATATTTTGCGAGGATTCGTTTTAGAGATTTATGTCTATGTGACCCCTGCAATGTTGAAGATAGTACCAATCATATGTTTATGGAGTGCAATATTCCATTGTACATGCTAAATATAGTCTACTAAATAATTATCAGCATCTAAAGGACTTATTACTCTCTAAAAACAAAGTATGCTCGCGAATCGGATTTAATACATTTAGTTAAATTTTTCTTATATATGAAAAATTTGTTGTTGTTTTTTCCTTCAAAACATAACCAATCTCATCTAAAATTAAACATAAAAAATTTTAAAAAAATCTAATCCATTAAATAAAGTCTGTTACAACCCTGGCCATATGGTTTAAGCATTCTCTACACATCACAAACAAACAAAAAATCATTCGGAACAAATTTGATTTTGAAGTGCACGGAACTTTGTAAGAAATGTTTTCACTGATTTTTATTTTCGCTGTCACGCTGTGTAGATGATCCCAACAAGCCATTTTGTTGATCATTCGGGCATGTTCCATAAAATGGCTTGCTGGAATTTTCTATACAGCGTGACAGCCAAAGTGAAAATAAATGCAACCATTTCTTACAGAAAACAAATATACAACTATTTCTCACAAGGAGAAGGCGTAAAAAAACCAGGAATATGATGACGATATAATGATTGTTGAGCAGCCATTAATTAGGCCAATTGAAATTGATGATAATACTACAGATGGAGATCTCGAATCTGACATATATTCCATCGAGGGAGATAATGCTGCCAAACCAATAGTCCAGATTAATGTTTCAGAGAAAGGCAACATAGCAAATTTCTTGCAAGACGGGGAAAGTCTTTTAATGCATTGGAGGAACCGTTAACTAATGATATTGGTGAATCAGAAGTTTTAGATTATGACCCAATGGATTTATTGGAACTTCATGAACGGAGCGAAATAGATGATAGTATTTTAAATAATGATGAGGTTGGAAAAGAAGAAGATGATGAAACGAATAGTTATGATTCTTCAAATGGTCCAACCAATATAAATGATTGGATGAAAGAATATACGTGGTTTCTGTATAACGAAGCCGATGAATATACTGTGGCACCAAGTTGAATGTTCGATCCTGCAGTTCGTTTAAACAGCATGATTTATCACTCTACCACAAAGATCGCACAGAAAATTATCTAGCAGATGAAGAGGAGAGTCCAGAGCTCTTAAGGTAATTAATTATAAGCTTAATAAGAAAAATTTTTCATAGTAATTACTGTTTAACGAGTCAGTGTGAGACTCTGCGCCAAGTATTATGTTTTTTGTTAATGGTGGGGGCGTCTGTGTCCGATCATGCTCATAATTAAAATTATTTTTACAATATTTTAACCTCATAGGTTAAATTTTGTTGCTGCTAGATGAATTTCGATCGCTTGTGGTGGTACCGCTCCACCGATTTCGACTAATTTAACAAGTTGCGTATAGAAATTTCAATTGTCAACATTACGACCGCGAGAATGCCATCAACAGACATACACACGGATGGTCAGATTTTGATGAAGATATCGAATGTAACGTATTTTTAAAATCCACTTTTGAAGAAATTAAATAAATAAAATAATAAATAATGCATATATAGTCAGACCCCTTGTGGGTATTGCAAACGGTACATGGAGGCTACAAAGAGTACCTCGCAAAACCATTGAAGATTACACAAGGTAAAAATGAACACATCTTAACTCAACACAACTTTAAGTGTTTGTCGGATACTATTAAGAAGCAACTCACACGTTAAAGGCAAGATGTGTTTAAAATTAAACTCATTTAGCATTCGTATGTATCAGCAAAAGAAGTAATAAGTGACTTACTTGGTAGTTAACATTATAATGTTGGTATTAATGTCAAGGGTGCAAGTATCTGTGTCTGCAAGTAGAAGAAGAGAACAGACATTTGAGTAAGTTTTTAGGAAAGAATCAATCCAATCAACTAAACTGGGAACTGGAAATAACATATAAAACAAAAAATATTCGGTCTATGTACTCTACCTTACTTATCGTTTATTTAGCTTGAAAATTGAAGTACTCGGACGCTCTATTCTATTTAAAAATACATACGAGTACATTATCAAAGATGTAAAAAAAAGTTCAGCTTGACTATTAGCAAAAGTTCATATAATCACAACTTTAATCATAAATTCGAGAGTTTTATTAGGTTCAGTTAAGCGAGAAATGCTATAAATTTCTTAAGCGTCCATTAAAATGCCAAAACGTTCAATTTCGTTCACTTTTGCTTTCAATTTCTTTCTCTATCAAGTTGTGGGCAAACTCGATTAATTTCATTTTTGCTAACTCTACCGCCATGTGCACAAGAAAACTATGAATCCACGTATAGTAGAAGATCGCACGAATCCATGACATTTACTGTAATTTTTCGTCATTGCAAACCGAAATCATTTTTTATAATTTTGCAGAGGATTTAAGCTCGTTGGGGGTATCAAGAGACGGCGGCATAGACCTTCATCTATTCTGGTATTGAAATTGAATAAATTGCTCAATGCTCGACTTGCTACATAAAGTGATTTTTCCGCATTAGTCATGAATTGCCCCGCCCTGAAACGGAGTACTGGCATAGGTGCTTCGTCTAAGGATGACGGGGCCAAAACAATATACAAAAAGCAATTTATATAAGATCCCCTGGATAATTCCAGGGATCAATAACTACCTTTTAGCAAACATAATATCAATGGGCAATAGGCTGTCCGAAGTTGGGAGATCAAGTGATCGACAGGCGTAGCAAAGACTAAGTTTGGTACCGCGGGGTACTGGAGGGCAGGGACGCTTAATTCCCTACAAACGTCTAATAGAGTCTCCACGACGGGTATAGACGTAAAACACAAAGTTTAAACTTAATTAGTCATGAATTCATAAAGGATGGCACTTGGAAAGTGCAAAATGTCTTACACAGTTTTGACATATCTGTCGTGGGTATTGAAATTAGACGGTTTTAAAGTTTTTGTTTAAGTTGCATTGAATGACGACCTATTTTGTCCAACTAGCGAACCACGACATATGCACTCGAAATCAATATGAAGTCTAATTAAGTGCTTGGATGAAATATATTCAAAAGTCCAAATTGATGAGCTGGGGAACTCTGATGCTTCTCTTTGTGTCTCACAAACGTTTTGACAAAGTAAGTACATTGCCGACCCCAACTTGATGGGCATCCTAACAAATACCAAACGTACATGACGTAGGGATGGTATGTGTGTGGACGTGTACGAATATATGTGAAGGCTCTGCAGAATCATCTTCAGCATTGTCATAATGATGTATGAAAAAAAACAAACGGGTAAAAACACTAAATTTGGCTTTGGTCGAATCTTAATTACCCTCCACCACCTTATACAAACAGTGGGCGTGACGTATGTGTGCCAAATTCCAACTGCATTGTTACATTTTTATGGCTACGAAATATTTTCCGATTGTGGGCATGGCACTTGATCAATTTTACCCATAATACGAATAAAATACTAAAAAAATTTTGTATCAAATTTCAATTCGATATCTCAAAATTTACATCGATTCACTTTTTAATGCTGATCAAGAATGTATAAATTTGTGGTATCTGCGAGACTACCTTCTGAATATTGCAAACGGAATAGCAAACTTAGTATACCGTCATAAAAAATTACGCACCAAGGCAATTATTCCGTTCTTTCTCATATGTAAGCACTTTCACCTACATAATTAAACAACAACAACTGCTACTAATATCAAACTTAATTGGTGTAAAATAAACGTCATACAATTCGATAAGTTTCATGATACAGATACCCCAAGCGGTTGTGAAATATATTCTATTAAACTAAAGTGAAATGCAAGAGAAAGCAGACGGAGAAATTAACAATAATTAACAGAAACAATATTTTGCGAGCGTTTTTTCTTGGAGAAACTATATAAAATATATCCTGTCCCACATATTGAAATTCAAAAAAATTATTTTCCTTTAATTAACTCCATATAAACGCACTAGCTTTTTTAATACCGTAAGACACCACTTATGTACTTAGTTTTTAGTGACAAAAGTGTGGTAATATCGGTAATTTATTTATAATTTTGATAAGCAAAGGTCTTCAACTGTGCTCCCCCCTTATTAAAAAAAGGAATCATTGAGATCATAATGCCTCAAGTATTTGTATGTTTTTAAAGATCCGCGCTTTGAGGACAAGCGTTCCGTTCTTATACGCCCATGCTTAGACTTCATTTCTGCAGTTTTGCGTTCTGCGGGGATCGCACCTACGATTTATCCCATTAGAGATTCGATTTGTATAGAATGGCCAAAATTAGAGACAATCGTGCGAAACTCCTAAACGGCCACACCTACACCCTTCTTCAATTGTAGCAATTCATTCAGAACCAAAATTTGAATTGATTTAACCATGTCCGTCTATCCGTCCATATAAATTTGTGCGCAACCTACTGGTCGCATTTTTCGAAATTGGATACAAGGTATACTGTTTTAGTCTAAAAAAAGAACCTTGTAAAAAATGGACCGAATCGCACCATTTTTAAAACAAATCCTCATTTAAGGCCCTGTTATGTGGCAAAAAATCGCATTTCTTAATATTTTTTGATAAAATTTAGTGAAGAATAGTTAATAATTACGATTCCGATTTGATGTTGATCAGGAATTATATCCTTTGTAGGGTTTCTGGCGCATACAATTACCGTACTAACCAAACCAAACAAGAAGGAAAGCAATAAACACTATTTTTAACAGTCTATTCGCTAATTAACACAATTTAACTGTAGGAGAACTTCGCACCCCAATAAAATTGCATACAGTTATTAAGACAATTAACCACAAAGTAGAAAAATTAAAACGTTAACAAACCATGTGAATTTTGTTGTGAAAACTAAAAAAATACATATACCCACACACATTAAACAACTTAACAATAAAATGTAATGTCTTGATATATAAAATACAACAATTTAGCGGAAAAACAAGAAAAACAAGTAAGAAAACTAAATTTGGCTCAGACCAAATCTTAAATAAGATCCACATCTACAGTAGTGGGCGTGACAGGTATGTAACTAGGCCCTCTAATAGTGTATGGATTACGTATCAGTTTAAAAGTCGAGTTTTACTTGGAGTATGGTTTTTTGTAAATTGTGAGCATCGGAACACACCCATTTTTAGTACAACGATGAATGGGGTATTTATATGTATACCAATTTTCAATTTTATAGTAAAATTTTTGGGGCCGATAAGTAGATTTTTGGCGATTGTTGGCGTGGCTCTTCACCGATTTTTCCAAGTTTAAATAACAATCTGCTTGCAGAAACTAAACGTGAATATCTCAAAATATGCGACTGTGGGAGTGACAGGAACGGACGGACAGAGGTGCACAGGTGAACATGGCTAAATCGATTCGGATTTTGTTGCTCATCAGGAATATATATATATATTTTGTAAAGCTTTCTCTGATTGTAATTGATTTTTCAATGAATCGCGATGGCATAAAATCTGAAAATTCATTAAAGGATGTCTTAAGCTATTATGTGGAAGGGATTCAAGAACAGTTGTAAAACTTGTGGAACCCTTATCCTTATTTCATCCTTTTCTTACCCTTTTAAAACTTGTGCAAAAGAGCTCATACCTCAGCGCCAATGACAAGCACAATCTCACAACTAGAGAATCATCACAATAATCGTGGTACAAAATAAGGAGGATTTTTACTTGAATACAAAATGCTTTTGCTATAGAAATATTCTTCTTCAATACATGACAATAACTCTTAAATACATCAAATTTAATATAATATGAAACAAGAAGAATTCCTTATTCCTTGTTGTAAACAATAAAATATTAATAATTACTTCAGTTTTTCCATCTCATACTAAGTTTGTCATACCATTTGCCACATTCAGAAGGAGGCGTCAGCAATCCTACAAAGTATAAACACACGCTTAATCAGCATCAAAACGTGCCTCCATCCAGACATGAAAGTGGTTAAGTGTCCGTAAGTCCGAAAGTTGTTGGCATTCTCGCGGTAGTAAATTTTGAAACATTAAGATGAAATTTTGTGCAGATACTTTTCAAATTTGAGCAAACTCGGCCAAGACCCACGCCCACAATGAACAAAAATTGCAAAAATTGATCTTTAAAATCGTCAACGATATGCCAAAAATGAACGTAATTAGATAACAGATAGGCGTGTACGGAGATGAGGAGGGCGATCAAGATGTGGATTAAGCAAAATTTAATTCCTTTACTTGTCCTTATTTTATTTCCTTTTCTCATTGTTCGTATTTGTTATTTAAATTTCATTATTATTGTTGATCTTCTCAAGCGTATAATTGTGTAAACAATGCCAGTGTTTACGTTTAAATTATCACCGAACATTTGTGGGTGGATTTTAATTGCTTGTCACGCGTGGTATTTATGCGCTTTCAATGATAATTTATAATCAACTTTATTGATTTCATTGTTGGCAGACGAAATAAAGTCGTTTTAATTTATATAAAACTTATGTATAAAGTTTATTATTTTGTCCAATAATACATGCATTGCAAATCCGGTAGTTTATGCTAAAATTGACAACTTAACTTAACTTCAAAAGCTATCTTTAAATCAACTACCAAGAATATAAAATTCATTGCTTCAAAGTTTTCAATTTAGAATGAGAAAAAGTTTCTAATAACACATCTTTTGTAACTTGCGGCAGTGGTGCTATTATGCTGGTCTGTCAATGGTTCTTTATTATCTTTTGTCTGCTAAATGACTTTATTGCTACGTCGAGTTTGAAGTTTTGTGCCCAGTTGCTTAAGTCGGAAATTGTCGAATAATGAACTTGAAACCACCATTCATTCGCCGCTTTTTTTACGACATGGAAGAAGAAAAGTTCTCTTCATTCATACAAAAACCTATAATTTCACAGGCATAGCAAATCGCAATCTTAAACCTTTTGTTGTGAAATTTGAAAACAACTCCTTTTCATAATTATCACTTATATAGTGGACTGACTAAACTACAGATCGAAAGTCGTCTATGCAATGATCTCTAATAATACGCAATGACTATAATTTCATTATTCTGAAATATGCGGATAATTGCTTTCTTGCATCTGTTATATATGCTGTGCGTTCAAAACGTGAGATACCAAGAGCACAATATCAAAAGCAAAAGCATGAACAAATAGAAAGTTTTTATGCTGGTTTTATTTGCAGGTAGATAATAGAGACATAAACGAAGTCTTAATTAAAGGATTGACTACCAAAATTGTGCTGCATTTTATTCACTATAAAGTATCCGGTCATAAACCAAAAACACACTTATTTTATTACACATAGACATACACACACGCTAGTTAAACACGTGAATGGAACTAAGTAACATATAAGAAAAAGTATTCTGATTTGAGCTGGATTTTGTACACCCTGAGTATTATAAATTATGGGCATGGCATGAAGCATTTGTTGCACATTACATCAACGATATCTGATTCCGCTCATGTTTTTGGTTGCGAAAGGTCTTTTACAATTGTGGGCGTGGCTGTTGATCGATTTATATACCCTCCACCCTCTGAGATGGCTTCTACCGAAACTGCTAGAGTGATGTTTTATCTTCATTTGAAACAATTGATTTTTTAAGAAATTTCTTTTAGTTGAAAACAAGCGAATATGTTACAGTCGCTCAAGCCTCACCAGTTAATATTCCGTACCTCCTAGCTCCACAAATTATGCTACAATTAGTTTAGTTGTCAGTTAACAAGAGGTATTGCCACATAAGCCTCTTCGTGAAGTATTACTAAATGGGAGAAGGTTGTAAAAATGATACAATTCGGTCCATTTTAAATGTGTTCATAGTGTTCCTCTCTGGGTCAATACAAGCCTTTAAACCAGATTTCATCAAAATATCTCAAAAATTGCAATTTAAATAATAATTTGAAATTTACAAATGGACTGACGGACATAGTTAAATCGATATTAATAAAGATGGGTGTGGCAATTGGCGTTTAGGAGTTACAAACCTCCAGACAAACTTAATATGCACTTTGCCACAATAATGACAAAGCCAATAAATATCTTTTTTCATCGAAAATAAACGAACATAAGAAAAATCAATTATGCATTTTGTTCACCTGCTGTTCCCTTCACATATGAAAACTTGGGATTTGGTGTGCCGCCAACACCCTTGGCCTTACCCAAGCCCAAGAGACAGAGTAAACAGAGAGTTGGAGAAAACAAGATGTCACATAAACACAGCGAGTACTTCAGTGTTAGTTTCTGCTTACAAAACACGTGTAACTGCATTTCACAAATGATTGAAAACTAATAATCAAGTGCACTTGGTAGCCAGAAAATAAAATAATAACAACAAGTCAATTACAATAACAATGCGATAATGCGCTTAATACATTTTACATTTACATTTAGATGCATTGCTCAGTTGCACACTTCACGCTTGAGTGCACTTTCGCGAAATAATTTGTTTTTTTATTTTTTAATTTTTTAGTTCATTGGCAGCAGACTCGCACACCAAATTTGTATTTTGTTAATTAAGGGGCACAGCAACAACATTCTTCACAATCTCTAACTGATGAAAATTAATTTCCTCCTTTTTTTATAGAGAATGCAAACAAGCGACCTTTTATTTTATTTATTTGCACTGTTTGTTGGTTGGCCCATTGAACGGAAGTGCTTTATTTTAAAATGTTACGACAACGTTTCATTTAAATTGTGAGACACACATCTACCATCTAGCATATAGCGCACACATGTACTATGATGAGCCCTGAAAATTGTTTAAACATTATTTGTAAGGAGTTTTTAATCCTTGCATATGTGCACACACCCACAGACACACCAATTCATGCATGCACGACTACAGTGGCAGAGCACAAATGTGCCCATAGATATGAAGGTGGTCCAAGTCACATATGTTCTCTTTCGAGATATATCATTCTTGTAGGTGATCTTGAAATAGTTGTAAAGTGAAATGACTGATAAACTCATTAATTTTTTTTTTTAAATTTTGACTTGGGTCACTTTCATAATTATGTGTTTCTTAATTATTATTATTCATCAAACACATCTGCCACATTTGTCACGTGCTCTTTACCATTGTTTACTAAGAGTGTGACGCAACAGATGCTTTTGATGCAAGTCAAGTTTCTACTCACTTTTTTATCTAAACCTTTGGGTTGGGTTGTGTAAGATAAATGTTACACGAACGCTTGCGTTTCGATGAAAACAAATGAAGTTGGCCTGATCCATGACAAAATGTCATAGATCACAATTTATGAGAATTTTTATGATAATTATTACACCCACCATCATATATAGCACTTTGACAAAAAACTAAATAAAATAAAACACGTCAGAATATTAATAAATCCAGTAAAACTATTCCAACTTCAACATCACTTGAAAACGAATATAATCTAAGCTAAGCAGGATGAACACAGAGTATATTCCAAGAACCAAAATTCAAAATGTTTGTAGATTTCCATACATGTTCACGAAACGATAGCGCTAATATTTCGTAAGCATGCATATACGTACTTATCTATATGTTCACATGTGCTTTTTACGTGTATGTCTCAGATTTCGACCTTTGAGGTGATATGCTGCTCTCATTGAAATGAGGATTGGGCAACTTATTTGTTGACATAATGTCTCTGATAACCTTACTGCGTGGCTGGTACAGTTATGGTCGCTGACCCCTGAATAACGCTAGATACTCCTGTGATTTATGTTTGCTGGATGCTTTATTGCTATTATTGTACCCTCTACATAAGATGGGGGGTAAAATAAGTTTGTCACATCATTAACAACACCCGGAAGGAGCCGTCAAAGATCCTACAAAGTATATGTCTTGTAATATTGGGTTGAAATTTTGTACGGACAATTTTGGTTTCTGCACGAAGGTCGCTATTTAAAAATGGGATAAAAGCCACGCCCACAATCTTTAAAATACTATTTACCTGACATAGAAATTCGATACGCATAATTAGCCTATCTATCGAAGAAATGGTGCTGTCAAAAATGGGCGTATAACAGACACGCCCACAATTTTCATAAGAAAAACATATTCACCATAAAACTCGACTTTTAAGTTGATTCATAATACATACACTTTTAGAGGGCGTAATCCTGTAAACCTGTCACGCCCACTATTGTAGATGTGGAGAGTATTTGAGATTTGGGCAAAGCCAAATTTAGTTTTCTTACTGGTTTACTTGTTATATTGTTTATACACGGGCTGCTGTTTCTCTTATTTTTCTGTTCGTGTAAATTCACTGCACATGAGTGCCTCGTTATATAAGGTTTTGAATCTTTTCGTTTCAATTCAACACCAGAACAACGGTTAAGCGTGGCAAGAAAGTTATGCTCAGTACACACATGTTTATTATTTATAAAATTGTTGTATATTTTATATAAACACCTGTACTACGTGTTTGCATATATTACAATCACACGTCCCGAAATGAATCTAGATTTTCCATTATATGAAGTGAATTTCGTTAAAAGCATGGAACTAGACTCTTAGGACACGCCTGCATCTTTTCAAATTTAACGTCTCCTAGGATCATATATGTGGACAAATATTTATTTAAAGAAAAGGAGAGAATGGAAGAAAAATAGCCAACGGTCGGGCGATTTGAAATTGTTTGATCTCCTGAAAAAACAGTTCTCTTACTTGAGGGAGCTTGCTGCAGTGGCATAAATTACATATTTTGTTTTTTTTTTCTCCATTTTAGAACAGTACTAGAACCTTATCAAAAATGGTTTCATATTCCATATATGTATATATGAACCTCTTCACATAACATTTGCAAATACTGCAAGTAAATACGAGTATATACAATGTGTAGTTTACCGAGACGCTGCGAACTCCATCACATCTAAAACCAATAAAACAAGTAAAAAAGATCTATATTAGGCCAATTCTAGTATACCCACCATCATTACATGCCTACAAAATAATTCATTTTTATTATTATTTTTATTCCAGTAGTGACTTTTTATTCAATCACTTTGAAAAAATTTCAAATTGTGGCTCGCCGCCTTCTCGTACTTAGAAGCGTTTGAACAAAGGCAATATTTCCACATATCACATTATGATGATGGCTATAAAATCTTAGAGGCATTTTTTGACTTTATTTACTTAAAAAATTTAACATTCAAAAAACCCACTTTTAAAATTCTAGTGAACACAACAATTTGCTTCAAAAATATTTTGTACCATTTTAACAATTTCAAGTTCTAAATAAAACCCCTTAAGAGTACTTTTAATTGTGGGATAATTGCGTAACTTAACGTAAAAGTTGAGAGTCACTTCTAATCCGTAACAAAATCATTTAGAGCTAATTAAAAATTATAAATAACACAATCAACAGCATTTGTTTTACAATTTTCCCTTTTTTTTTTACGATTTTGCACACAATAACGTGCACATGTGTTAACATAATAAAGATTCCAAAAAACTACATCCACTGCGCAATTAAGGCCAGTTAACTAAAGTCAAACTGGCACATATACACAAACATTAAACAGAGAACAAACAGACTGAGCATATATTGTAAAAAATCAAAAAAGAAATCCTAATGAAAATAAAAACTGTAGCAACAGTAAAAAAACGGCAAAGATGTCTCGTCACTTCTGGGTTTTTAGCACAACTAGTGGACACAGAACAAACACCATAAAAATACTTCAAGAGAATATTCCAACAAATGTATTCGCGTCACTTTTCCAATTTAACTTCTATTCTTTTTAACCAGCCGCTAACTTGATTAGCTTTTTCGATATTATTTAAGTTTCTTTAATTGAAAAGGCTCCCTAAGCAAATACGTCAGTATCAACAACCAATCTTAATCTGTAGAAATTATTATGTTCATTATTGTGCAGATATACCCTAAAGTTTGCTTTGGGAGGCAGCAAATAAAACAATTTATTTCATTTAAAATTCAATTCAACAAAGATTTTGAAATGAAAAATACTTGTATCTGCATGATGTTAAGCAAGTAAAAAAAGCTACATTGAGTTGAGGTCACATCTGGGATACCCAACATTGATGCACTACAGCTACGCGAGGAGTATGTCTCATATCTTTTGTACTAATCGGTAAGTAATGTGGAAAATTTTGCTTAAAAAATTGCTCCTTTTTCAGTTTGGGCATATCGTCCAATTTCAATATCAATCAGCACATCAAATTTTCTGCCAAGTTTGGCACAGATACACCCAAACAGGCGGATGAACGGATATGGCTAGATGGAATCCGTATGTGAACGATCTCTTCACAAGAAGCTCGTTTAGCACAAGAAGAAAACAATAACGTAGAGCACACGTATGTTTGTTCTGCGTTCTTCTTCCTTCTATATGACCCTCCATCAAAGTATTATTGTATTGGTTGATAAGGATTACGTACTAAGTGGAAGCAAAACGTTTCGATTGGGGCATTAACCGATTTTTTCATAATAAGTAACTGGGCGTATAACGAAACTGAATACGGTAAATCGTGACATGATCCAAACTTCAGTAAATCTATCACTTTTTCCCACGAAGCCACCACCTTTTCATAGAGTTGAAACACCCCCAACATCAACTTTTTGTCAAGTCTGTATGTTCTACTGTGCGTTTCTTCTCTATTGCTCTTAAAATTTTACACTAAATATTGTACAATTTTTCATATGACAGCCGTTCCAATGTGGCCAACTAACGAGATCTGCACGATATGGGTGTCAAACGAAAAGGCATGATGAGCAAATGGCGAAGAGCTAAGTAGAACCGCTTTACATATGGCCTACCATCAATTTCTCTACAAATTTAGTGAAATGGGAGTCAAAAGAAAAGGTTAACGAGTAAAATATGAGAAATCAATAAAAATTAAAAACTATCGTGATTTTTTTAAACGCTTGTTTCTGCTTATTTTATTTAAACGGTGCTTCACACGGCTTTGTCCCTTTTCGCAAAATTATTCCAATTGCGTTTCAAAAGTCCTGACAAAGTCGACGTGCCTTTTTCCATATCTACGTACATATATTTCTTGTTATGCCAGAAATCCAACACGAAAAATTACAAATATTGCACACACTTATTTTTGCACAAATGGCAAATTTATCGTTTTCTTAAGCACATATCCTCTAACAAAAACTTGAATTGTATGCCATTGCCAGTCCAACAGTGTGGGAATAATTTACAAAAAAAAAATATCCAAAAACAACAACACATAATAATGAAAAATCTGATACAGAGTTTTATAATCACTCTTGGCTGCCAATTCATGCATTCCATGTGATTGGTATTAGAAAACCGGTTTTGCTCTCTCGGTATTAAGGCGATAAAAAGTCCATTTTTTTGTATGCCATTTATCCATTTATCAGATTGAATTAGTAGAGAATAAAAAAAGAAACTTCAGCTAAAAATAAATGTTAAATGTTTGCATAAAATTTTTTGCAACTGACTTTGATAAAAATTAGAAAATAATATACCTGCACTGTAATAGTATGTATGGTTTATATGTGGGTTTGTGTTGAAATGGAATATTTTGGATCACTTTGGCAATGTAATTTGCTAACGAGTATTACCTAGAACTACATACTGCGGGTGGAGAGTGTGCATATCAAGGTAGCACTGCAGCACTTCAATTTGCTTGGCTTGGTTTGGTTTACAGAGAAAAATGCTTTATTCTAAATTGGGTGTCTTTCCCAAAGGTCTAATTATAGTAAAATATTGATTAGCAGCTAAATTAAACGTCTTTCCAATTAATCAACAAATAACTCTTTTTAAGCTTCTTTGCTATGGTGTCGTTTTAATGAACTTGAAAGGTGACAGTTTTAGCAAAGCAAATCAATTAGTAGTCCACTTGGATAGATAATGTATGTGCCAGCAGAGTAAATAATTGCACAGGGATGATTCATTTGCAATCTATGCCTAAAGCCTTCTTCTGTCTGCTTTACATTCTCACTCTACCCTCTCATGCTAACAACTATAGATGACTTTTCTTTTATTCCATAAAAGTAAACGAACTATGTCAATGCTATAATTTAACGTTTTTATACCCTTCACTAAAAATTGGGGATATAATAAGTTCGTTGCAACACTTACAAGGAAGCGTCATAGAGTCATACTAGTACGTAAATATTCTTAATCAAAATTTGAATCGATGTAGTCATGTTCTTCCGTTAGTCTGTTTCTTGTAGGAACTCTCACAGTCCCTAATTTTACCATATCGACCTGAAAGGAACATACGAGTACATGTATAGTTAGCGTAGGTTGGTCGACAAAAATTTATATGTCAGCCACACACGTTTATAATTAGCCCATCTAAAGACTTGCTAAAAATGGACGTGGTCGGATGGCGTACGTGCCTACAAATATACATAAATGGCTTGTTAATGAATATGTAAACTATAGAGTGCATAATTAGTTACCAGCCACGCCCACTGTTTGTATATGAATGTGGAGAGTATTTAAGATTTGTCTTAAGTCAAATGTAGATGTTTTTCTCGTTTATTTCCTTTGCAGATTTATTTGAAATCATGCAAAGAAGTTTAAAGATTCCGGACATCTTTGTGAAGTGAAATTAAAATTCAGATATCTGCTATGTAAATTTTGTCCGCCTTACTTAGCATGTACTTGACTTAGGTATTGTACACGTGGTGAATTGTATTATAAGGGGCTTCACAAACGTACGTGCATACGTATACAACAAGTTCCACTAATTACTGTCATTGCAATCATTGTTATTTGTTTAATTATTTGGCACATTAACACACATCTATATGAATTTTCATTCACATTTCTGTTGTTGAACTCATGACGAGTTGACAAAATTGCCATTTAATGCCTTTTCGTGAACACTAATGAGCACTTTTAACAAGAGAGGAGGGGGTAGGGGGGTGTACTTAAAGTGAAGTGCCCTTCAAATCAAAACTCAGCTTTGTTATTGTTGTCCTATAATGTCAGTTGGACTGCTTACGCTAATGATTCATTTTAGGTGATGGTTAAGTGCGTGTGTAACTTCCTTCATTGTGCAACAATTGAATATTTTCTAATTGATTTCCTTCGTGAAAATAAATTTTCATATTTTAGAATGGGAGCCGAAAGTTTAAATCTCTCGCTCATTCAGTTACGCGGACGTACAATTTTATATTCAAGCACATATCACCCTGAACGTGATTCCCTGTAAATAGTAACATGCTGTGTTTTGTTGTGCTGTGCTATGCTGGCTATGCTGGCTTGTGTGATTTGTTATTAACCACAAACAACCGTTTATTAAATTGATTAGTATGTGTATGTGTAGCGCATGTAAAGCGTATGAGTCAAACATAACTTTGAGTTATTTTTCAATTATATCGATAAGCAACAATACAAAGTCGATTATTTTAAGCGACAAATACACATGCACGTACACATGCACTACATACACCGCATATACGAAGATAAGGCATGCGAGCGTGTATTACTTTTCATTTCTTAAGTTATAACAGTTCCCGTGAGATATGGAATAGCGCATTGTTTTCCAATAAATGCTTTAAGCTCAATTCGAATTCTTAGTTTAGCGTGTTAAGGTGCTTACGCTTGGAACCCGTTTTTCCTACGCTCCTATCTGTACGAAAGTTTTTTTACGAAAAGTTTTTTTTTAATTCTATTGTCTTGTTTTCCCTTTTCGTATGCGAGTTATGTTTATATATGCACAAATATAATCGTACACACACATCCATTCTTTTAAGTCATTCTGGGTGCGGATGCATACTTAAAATTCATCCATTTCTAATATTTTTGTTTGTTTTGTTTTTCAGTTTATTTCTCCAGGCGTTTACTGTAAAGGCTGCCACTCCTCCAGACATTTAAAAACTTTAACAACTTGACAGTTTATTAAACTTGAAGGACGGGTTTGTGCAACTACACCGAGCCTTAAAATTTCTGTAAATGTCAACAGTCTACCTTGATGGTGAGTGTGGGGTTATCTGAAATTGTCATTCCCTTTACAACTACCAGAAGGAGACTTTGCTTCGAATCAGAAAACTTCTAAGAGTAAGGTTTTGTAAAATGCTTCTTGATGAAGGTTGTTACATAATGACGCATGAAGTGTATGAAGTGTTTGACCAAAAGTTGTGTATTCCCTAATATCTTCTGTTCTCCATTTTAGTTAATTTATACATGTGACCATATATGGTCTCAATTGTTATTCGAAAAAGAGATTGGGTGGCGTAGGGATGGGTTTGAACGACGATAATATTTTGACCACGTAACTGCTTTGATATTCCTCTGGCGAAAAAAATGTTGTAATAGTTCTGCCATAACTGTCGACAGCCTCAAGTTAACTGCCTTCCTCTGAAAAAGGCACTGCAGACAAGACAGATTCTTTTCATACTTTCTACATAAGGTGGCATGTTCCGTTTGAAACGGAAACGTCCCAGTGCGTGTGTCTGTTGCCTGGTGATGAAAATTTATGCACACCTTTTTTATTCCCTGCCCGCAAGTTCATATTTGAAGGTTTAAAAAAATGCAAAATTTCACTTTTATATATAAAAAATTTCCATCGAAAGGTTGATGGCAAGAAATGCAATCGACTCAGATTTTGATTGTGATTCGATCGGTGTAAAAAAGAGGGCCGTTTAGGAATGATCTGAACGTATAATAAAACAGGTTTGGCTGATTTGAATTAATATGTGTGGGCGTGATGCAGAAATCGATGAGATGTGTTCGAGTTGATTTTATTCTGCCGCCTTTCAAACGCTGTTGGTTTATAAACGTAAATATTGTTATAACAAAAAAAGCTTTCTCTTTGCTTTGTACATTATTACACACGTGAACCTGCACCTACATGCCTATGCATTGATATTGTTGTCCACCACATACTACATATTAAAAAGTTAAATACGCAAAGAGTTCAATAATAACATAACACAACAACAGCTTCAATAAGTAAACAACGAGTTTTCAAAAGTTAAAAATCAACAAGCCTGTATATGGTAAATATGAAAAGCAAACAAACAAATGAAACGATAAACAACTACATAAACATTAACACTAATGGGAGGGAGACACACATGCACGCTGGAAAAGCGTCGGGACCGTTGGAGTAAATTAGTTATGTGAAATGGAAGTGTGACAGAAGTGACAGTAATTCTTCGGATGTTTGCACGCAGCCACACATTGACTTAAAATTCAAATATTAAATGCAACAACAATAATTCTCATAAAGAAGTAAGAAAGCTAAACTTGGCTTAACGCCCCTCCACGTCTGAACACAAACAGTGGGCGCGGCAGATATGTACATGAATACGACCTCTAATAATGTAACTTTTTTTATCCATCTCTAAGATGGATCTGTGCATGGAAGCAAGAAGTATCCGAAAAATTTACGATCGTCCCAACACCCAGACGGACATACAGACGTCTAGATGATTTTTAATGCTAATCAAGACTATTCACACTTTGTGAGGTCTCTGACCTCACCTCCTTGTGGGTGTGGCAAAAGGAATCATCAACTTAGTACACCGCCCATCTTATGTGGAGGGTGTAAAAAGGTCACTTGTATGAAACTGGGTAAATAAGGCCAAACGCTTTATACGGGTTCAAAGAAAATAAAAACAAAGCAAAGTAGGAAAATGATACCAGAATAAAAATCGCACTTATCAGCATTCTGCAGTCATATATTGTGGGTAAGAGGAAAATGATTTTGTTATCGGTGTACTCGTGTGCGTGTTCGTAATGTTGGTGTTTGTAAGGAAAGTAACAAGCTTTGGACGTGCAGCTGAGAGAGATAAACGTGATGCGTTGATCTTTACTGTATATTAACATCACCAGTGCCGTCATGTCCTCTTCTTGTTATGCTTCATCATCTTTAACTTCAATTCCTTTCATCAACGTTTTCACAATACTAATAATAATAACAACAATGACCACTACTACTACTACGAAATAATAATAGAGTGTGTAATTGAAAACGAAAGAGAGAAATCTGTGAAATGGACAATATTTGTACGTGTATCGAATGTGGTGCATTCATGCAGTGACCGCTACACCTTAGCTCACAACTTGTGTGGTTCCGTGAATCCGAAAAATGCCTGAGCGAACGTAGAATAAAAAAAAGCATTTTGTGTCACACAAGAACCACAAGCCGGTTTCCAGTATTTTTATGGTAGAACAGAACAGAACAATCAGAAGAGAGGAAAAAAAAATAAAAAAATTTAATAAACGAGTTAAAGCCAAGTTAACCCCTTTTGATTAAATCCTTCTTATCTGTAAACTAGACAAAGGCTTTAAAAATAGTTTACGGCAAAAAATTTTTGTGTTGTAAGGGACATAACAACCGCTTTGGCACGCTTTTAAAAAGGAGAACTTTTGGGTGCTGTTAAAGGTGATTAAAAATAAATGTCAAGCGAAAGCCTCAGCACGATTAAAAACGAAACTTAAAGCAGTCCACATTATGCAACAAGTGCAACTGGATTTCTTTCATTTATCACACTATTCAAATCACCAGCACCCGAAACAAGTTGCAAAAAATGGAAAGAAAGACTTATTAAATAATTTCCAAAAATCATTTATGTTTATAAATTCAATTGTTTGCCTTTTCGGTTGTAAAACGTTAAAGTCCATTGCTTATTATTTGCATACATTACACGTAAATGAATTTAGAACAGCATTAAAAGTTCACCACTTCGAGTCTTACGTCTCGTTCAAATGTTGCCAAAAGGTGAGAAAAAGCATCACAATGCACCTTTGAATATAGTGTACAAACGTGTATGTGGATACCTGGTTGTATGTATAAAAAAGCCCCTCAATAAAATCAAAAGTAAAACCCACAAAACCAGTCACTTCAGCGCACAAAAACACTTTTCATATATTTACACTTACGCGTAGACACTCTATGCATGCATGCATATATTGTATTTAGCGCATACATGCATACATACGTGCTAAAGAAGTTTTCAAGTGATAAATGTTAAAATATGCAAGATTCGTAAGAATACGAAAAAAAAAAAAGAAAACCTTGTGGGGTGCCAGCCACCTTTTTGCTTCATTCTTTCAAACATCTTTTGCAGTGGATTTCTACTATACTTACACTATACTATGTATACATAGAATGTGTTGTAACAATGTTTGTCAATAGCAACTTATAGCAAAAGGAATTTTTGTGAATTACAACTTTTTTAACATGTATACACTTGAGTCTTATTTTACTTAAGGATATTTTACTCCTACTATGTAAAGGTAAAAAACGAACTACACATGGCTTATGGCTTACGATATCTCTCTCTATCTCTCCCTCAATGGATTTAATTTTAGGAAGCTGCATAAATATCATATATGTCACAATGCTAACAATGATGGCTGCACCCTTGATGCTAATCGATTATATATATCCGCATCCGATTGCGTTCATTTTGGCATATCGAAGGAAGGAAGGAAGGTAATATGTGTACCGAATTTTGACTTCGTGGCGCCATTGGCCCTCAAACGATTTTGCCCAATTAAATAGCGATCTTAATACAGAAACTAAAAGTGTTTGGACAAAATTTCAGCTTAATATCTCAAAATTTACGACATGTCTAGATCAAATCAGATTTTGATATTAATCGAAAATATGCACATACCTTCCTTCAAGGTAAGGAGAGGAACCGCCAATCTCGTATAGATCTATAATTGGAAAAAATCAACGAAAAGTGACACCACTTCTTGGTAGAGAAGGAGACACCTTTTTATGCATTGAGAGTGACGGAACAAAATAGGGGTAAATTTTTGTTTTTAAGGAAACACATAAAAATGAGACTGAAACAAACACTTGTTCAATGGCAAGCAAAATATGTAATATTTCGATTCATTGTGGTCGAGCCTTACATACCTCACTCTTTTGCCTTTTTTATTGATATTTTTAATTTATCAATTTTGATCCAACTCGGACAACATACGTTAAGCTTGGTGACTTTAACGAAGAATTAAAGGTTTTCTTTTGTTATTGAACACTGTAAACAACAGTGAAAACAATTAATATACCGACCATGTTACAATGAACCTACATGCAGAAATACTCTTACGAAACTCAGTGTTTGTGTGAATTTTAAATTTTGTAACAAAGAAAAAATACACATGTCAATTTTCCCAAGAATTTGTACGAAGAAAATGAGAAAACAAAATATCGCACACGTTACCTGCACTTCATAGTAATCCAGTCGTAAACAGAAATGAAAAGGAAATGCCGCAGGATGGAGAAGAGAGTTCCATTCGATGAAATTATTCAACGACAATAGCAAATGCATTCAACAAATTTCCTCCCATTAATAGGCGTGGGTGCGTGATGATTCCGGTAAAGTAATGAAATATTGAAATATTTTAATAGTTTGTGTATTTAGACACGCTTCACTTTTTTATTTTTCACAATTCACAGAAAAAAAAACACAATAAAAAACTTGTGGTTTGTATGGCTTGTGTTATATACAAATAATTATGTATTTACATTTACAAATACGTACACATCTACAATACACACAACACGTATATAATATATATACATGATACAACAAATAAACTTGTTTAGATGTATCAATACACAAGCAAGCACCTTTGGAAAAAGATATATTACGCGCACTTACGACCAGCAAGACTTGCTTACACTCGGACGCCACATTCACTTGCAAATTGACAGATTTCCATTAAATATTTCGTACAAGTTGGTATTGAATTATGGTAAATTTTTTCGACACCACTAGCCAACGATTTTATATACATAAACATGATTTAACACTTGATTGTTAAAGATTAATTTTGTCTCTGTGTGTGTGTGTGTAATGAGGATTTTTCTAAATACCAAAACGTTATGTGACTCATTAATCCGGTATTATTGGTTACGGTGTAATGCAAACACGTCCACCACCAAAGCCGTCTGAAAGTAAACTGTGATAATTTCGAAAAACTTGTTTGCATGATGCCAACAAAATGTTGATGTTGCCGCAATGGCAGCTAATGTTGATGTGCATGTTGTTCGTTAAGTTGCTGGTTAGTTTATTCCTACTGTTGTTAATTATATTTGTCTGTGGATAATATGTTATTTTGTTGGCGCGCCATATAAACAGTTTTTGAGAAATCTCTCCGGGCATTGTTATCATTAACGTGTTTTGATTTTCTTCTCCCTTTTATGGCTTTGTTTATCTCATGTCTTGTAATCTACTATTTTCCAACAAGTCTTAACGTGGCTGTTAATAAACAAACAAGCCAACAAGTGAACGCAAACGCATATTGGTTCACAGTACGCATACTGAGGCAGTACAAGTTTATTTATTGTCTGATGTGTGCCAACATGCGTTTTATTGTCGAGCACAAAGTTGAAGGAACATGTTTAATTTCATGCTAATACCGGTTCAATAATATCGTTAGACACACATGTTGCTATGACTATGTTGTTATTTTTATATATTTATAGGTGTACATGAATTTATTACACTGTATGCATCTCCTTCTTGTACACCCTCCCTGTTTAGGGGTTATATCATTCTGTATGTAACTTTTAGAAGAAAAAATCGACAACAATCTGTCTATTGTTGAATCGATCAAAATCTCATTTACAAATTAAAAATATTGGCATTCTTAAGCTGAACTCCTTCAATTCTGCTTAATCAATACAAAGATTTTGAAAAATTGCTCTACGAATGAGTAGTTTTTCGATTTTAAAACTTGTTACAAATAAAAATGAACATCAAATTGTTCACATAAGCAAAATATTTTAAAATATTAGGTTTAAAAAGTCAAATAGCCAAATCGGGACAATTATAAGTTGTTGACTTTTTTTTGGCAAACTTTGGGTTTGGCATGAATACAAGGACGCACTTTTTTAACATTTGTTGAAGGCAGCGCTTTTCAAACTGACTATTACAACGGTATATTAATTAAATTTATTTGAGACTCACTTTTTTACTACGTGTAAAGTGATACCTGAACTTGTTGGATTGCACCAAATTCCGTCATTCGCAATGTCCCGGAACACTTGCAACAAACTCACTAGCGTTTCGCTGGTGGTTAAAAACTATAAAACTAAAGGACTTGTTACATTTTACGTCAACGGAGGAAATAATTTTTTTTGCAAATCGTAATCGTGCTTACTCTCCAACCATGCCCACTTTTGTAAATCGATGAATCATTTAATAATTAAATTAATAATTGTATAAAATTGACACACACATATTCTACCACCCTTAAATATTCCACTAATACATTTATCGTAAAGATGGTGAAATTCTTCGTATCCCTCGAACACACATGTAAAGTGTTCATATCTCTGGTTGTTCTTCTATCATTTTACACAAAAATTCTTAAGTATGAAAAGCCTCGTTAGAATTTATGAATAGTGGGGCTTGCACAGAACACTCGAAACAGCCCAGAGCAGTAATAAATAAAAAAAAAAGTAAAATTCATGAAGCAGTATATAATTTATATATAAGAAAATTATTGACATATATTATAAATGAGAATTGCTTGCCATTACATTTCAAAATTCAGAGCTGTGATTAAATATATTTTGAAAAAAGTAGTAAACGTCAATCTATAGTGAAACGCAGTGCGTAAGTAACTGAAAATATTTGAAAATCGTTACCTTTCTCATGAGTAAACATAGTCCATTTAATAAAAATAAGTACAACAACTAGCACTCACAGGTAACAATATTTAGGTACTTTGTATATATTTGACTAAAGTTTGTACACTCTTAGCCAGTAAATATTTTTTTAACGATTTTAATAACTTGATTATGATTATGATTTAAAGCATCGATTAAAGGGATTTGTACTTTTCACCGAGATGTTATTGTTTTTGTTTTTATTGATTAATAATTTCATATATTTGAAATTGTCAAAGGACTTTGGTTAAATTAAGCATCGTTTATACGTTGCCCCGTTATTTTATTTATATTTTTAATATGAAAAGAGAGAATTAATTATAAATAACTTAATAATAGTTTCAACAATTTCTTATCACTACTCGGCATATCAACCAGAACAGCTGATTTAAAAAACACTGTGTGTTCTATTAATTTGTTATTGCATTGTTCTTCTTTCGCCTCACTAAAAATGCAAACAGCTGTTCGTTTAATATGCTTATATGTATATTCGTTGGAGATGTTAGAAAATATACCAACACTTTATTAAAAATATCGTAAAATTGTAAAAAATATGGTTAAAAAAATTTTAATGGTGTGTTTGGGTAAAACGCGAAAAATGTTTTTAATAATTATCAATAATTATTAAACCAAATTTTAGGTAACATTTGCCGCTCTCCAATTGCCGAAGCGGTTATGGTAGATACTCTGAAAGCAGCCAAAGTTAGCGGAGACTGGCAAGTGGATAGCGCTGCTATTGGTTCTTGGCATGAAGGCAATCGTCCCGATCAACGTGCCTTAAATACAATGCAAAAGCATGGCCTTCCATATAACAATACAGCAAGGCAAATCCGAAGTGCTGACTTTCAAGAATTCGACTATATATTTGGTATGGACGAGGATAATATACGTGATTTAAAACGCATAGCTCCAGAAAATTCCAAGGCGAAAATTTTACTGTTGGGTGATTTTGGCTTACCAAAGGAGGAACATATTATAGAAGATCCATACTATGTAAGCTTAGGTTAATGGCAAATTTCAAATTTTTGAATTAAAACGGAACTTCTTTAGCAACGTGGTGATGCAGGTTTTGAAAAGGCCTACCAGCAATGCGTGATAGCTTGTGATGCATTTTTAAAAGCAGTTTTTGCAAACAGAGTATGAATCTTATAAAAGTTTTATGTGCATTAAATGTTGTGTAAATTTTATGAAAGCATCAGTTGTGATGTTCAAACTAGAAAATCTGTAAATAAAAGTGTACAATAGAAATTGTGCTACATAGATTTTACTGTCAATTTCTTTTATTGCGTTTCATTCTAATAATCAAAATTTCTGGTTTGGAACGTAATTCTAAATTATCCCCTATTTATAACTAAATTGTGTTTACATCGTATTTTGTGTTAAATTTTTGGAAAGGTCAAATCCGGAAGCCATGAAACATCTAAGCATACTCTTTGTATGTCTGGGTAAATAAAAAATTTTTAATTTATATATATATTTGTGTTTGAGTTTGTGATTACCATTTACTTGAATAGAAAATGCGCATTTATTTTATTTTTAGGAAATACGTGCCGTTCACCTATGGCCGAATCGATTATGAAAGACTTGTGCGAAGAATATGATCTTCGTTGGTATATAGATAGTGCTGGCCTGCGTTCTTGGAATGTTGGTCGACGTCCTGATGAAAGATGTGTTAAAATTTTAGAAGAATACGGCTTGAAAACCAAACACTATGGGCGACTGGTATTTTCTGAGTATTAGTATAGGAGTTGGTATAAACAAAATTAATAATATTGTAAATTAGGTTTGTTTAGAAGACTTTCTTAAATTTGATTACATTATTGCCATGGACGAGGGAAATTTGGTGGAATTAGAAACTATGGCCAAAACTGTGGGTGACAGATCTAAAGCAAAAATTCAATTACTCGGCACATATTTAGGTGACGAATACGAAGAAATCATTAAAGATCCGTTCTTTGTAAGTTAACACACAAAATAACAAAACATTCAATTAATTAATAATTATTATATATTTAGAGCAAAGGCATGCGCGGCTTTCGTTGTGCTTATAATCAAATATACCGAAGCTGTGAAAAATTTATTAAGCAACAATTAAAAGACGGAAAAAGTGGCTCGGATAAACCTTTAGTGCAAAATTTTTAAGCAACAATTCATCATTTATATATTTATTCTAATCTTCTCTCATTAAAGTAAACTTTCTAATTAATTAATGTTAATTGTTTGACTTTGTTGGCGTGTAAAAATGAACTGTAAATAAATGTCCAAAACTATTTCAGAGTTATTTCATATGTACACCAAACCATTGATGCGAGAGCCTAAACTTCATACATATATATTCAAGTTTATAAATGCACCCTAACCATATTGAAAGCGTATTCCGTCAAATGCAAGTAAATAAATTGCAGCTAAATTTTAGTATTACATCATTATCACCATAAAGAGTCCTGCCAATAAAAAACAACACTATATGCTAATAATTTACCTCCGTGCACCAATTTATTTAAATATTACTTTCACTAACAAGTTCATTTAAAAATGCATCCCATTTTTTTCTAAATAGTAATTGTGCTTTTTCTAACTCACTTCCTGACATGTCAGAAAACTGCAAAGAATTAAGGATCAATTGTTTAATATATAAATATTTCCACATTCGATCATTTGGAAGAATCGCTTCTATTAAAGTCAAAATGGAATGAAATTTATACATTAAAAATTGTTATCACAATTTACTTGTATTTCTTCCGGCATCCATATCAACCAATTTTTTGAATTAAGCATCAAATAATGCATTACCAAATTCTCTTCTCCGTTCATTGATGAGTCGACAATGTGTGAATTCCTCTTTATTGCGAGAGGTAAATATGGTCAAATTCTTTTCTTTCGCACTTTTGCATACTTTTAAATGTTCCATGTAAGAGAGTACCTCAACGAGTCATTTTGAAGAAACCGATGCTAAGATGTGCATATTTAAATTGGCCCCTTTTGGCATTTTCCGAATTGCTTGATATACTTTGCTTTTTCCCAATAATACTTTCGAATTATAGAAATGCATTGCTGGTAGATGTCTTGATGAATGATTGCGCCCTCTTCGAAGCTCCCAACTTTTGTACTCCATAAAAATGGAGTAAGCTTCAACTTCAACAGGCTCAGTGAAAGTTATATTAGCACCAGTTATCATCTTCTCTTCTTCTTCCCTAAAATTGTCGAACAAGTCTTCATATTGCTCAATATCTATTTTTAGATTCTCTTCCGTTATTGCTTTTCCAATTGTAAGTACTGTCATCAGTATTAAAAGGTACACGCTCACAATGTAAACCATTTTGCCATCTAGAGTTGTACAAATTTGGCACCTAAATTTTCCCGGTGGTTTCTACGTATTGTTCTTTTGCAAAACAACTAAATGATAAAATTTCCAAATGTCCATGTATTTATACGTTCTATCAAGTTCTTTCTAATCGAAACATTTTCTACACCTGAATAAATACTATTTCTTTATTCTTAAATTGTTCAGTTTAGTACTGTGTATTGGAGCAGAAGGACGTTGTAAAAAACCTACTGTGTAAATATTTATAAAGTCACTCGTGCCAAAGACCCATCCATCAAACATGTATGTAAATATTTAAACAGTATATTTTTCAATGTTTATTACGTAACGAGGTTTATTTATTGTAATTTGTTATACCCTGCACCACACTTGTAGCAAGGGGTATATTAAGTCTGTGCAGCAAATGCCACACCCACTTTTAGTCAAAGTCTTATTAAATTTAACCATGTCCGTCGGCCCGTTTTGCGCAAACTATAACTGAAATATTTCAATGAAATTCGGCATAAAGACACTTATTAGCTTAAAGGGGAACCCCATTGAAAATGGACGGTATTGTAACATTTGTAGCATATGTATTGACCTAAAAAGGAACCATATTGAAAATGTATAAGATCGGACTATTTTAAGGAAAATATATGGTCCTATTATAATGGAGGTCTTTATAGCGCAATAAGTCACAATTTTTAATATTTTTTCACAATATTTGGTGAAGGATAGATAATTAGCTTAATTTATTTATATCATTATTTGTGTTTAATTATTTTCAAATTTTTGACAAAACAAAAATAAAATGTATCATTTTTCAAAGAAAAAAATTAAATTGAGTAATACATCAAGTAGTGTAGGGCTTGATCGACTGTAACATTTTCATTTGTTTTTTTTTTAAACTAAGTGGTGCAGTAGGTATACCTAGTATGGTCAGCTATAACCGAATATATTATTTTCACTTGATTTAAAATATAGAGATTAATTATAATATTTTTTACATTCTACTTCAAGTGATGCAGGATATAAATTTGTTCCGTTGTGTGGACTACAATCGGTCATTTTTTGAGTAAACTGAACTTTATTCTATTTTGGAGATATCGTCATGGCAGGTGCGTCCCTTGGGAAGGTAGAGGTGTGGATGGTTAAAAATTAATCCCTTTTGCGTCTCACTTTTAAAATCGTCCAAGACAACTCCGTTTCCTTATTGCTTCCAACTATACTTTTACTTTTAAGTGAAGAGTAAACCCAATACGAATTACAGCAGTTACATCCAGACACTGACACATCATCCCATTCTACGATGAAACGATATGTAGGCGCGTCAAGTTTGTGACTAACTCTCATAAGTCACAAAAGTATTGAGAAACACGACGATTTACGACTATTTACGTTACACACAGCCTATGATGTGAAAGAGAAAAAACCAGCCACTTGGAGAAACTTTGGAAACGAATTTCCTACACGGAGATACATGTCTAAATCGACTCAGTTTTCGACGCTGATCAAGAATATTTATACTTTGTAGGATGCCTCCTTCTGAAGTTAATACTTACCCTTCGTTTTGTCGAAAACTCACTCGTTAGGACACGAAGAATGTTTACCATATAAGGACGTTTAAAAAGAATCGGAATCGGAAGAATGAATGAATGTTACATACATTCATTCATTCTTCCGATGTATAATACCTAAAATAAAATTATGTGATTTTCAATAAGCCGGAATATTGTCTAAAACAATTCAATAATCGTGTTCAACTATTTGAAAAGTTTTATTTAATGGAATTGAACCAACGAGGATTTGATATTATAAGATTTATAAATTTATTCCATTGTTTTTCAAATATTTGACGAGCAGTTTCTCTTTCACAATCATTCAAAACAGAATATTCGATAGAATTCAATACTAGACCCTTAAGTGTTTCTAGACCAGCTCCATATGAAGACATACTCATTATGGCAAAGTAGTAATCATAACTTACACCGCGTGCACTCCAAAAACTGGGATCATCACTGCTTATTACAATTGGGTCGTCTTCCGCCATGTAAAATGAGGCAGGATGATTTCTCAAATCCGAAACTAATTTCAGAACTTGATTAGATATAGGACAAATTTCTATTGCAGTTTTACTATTTTTAAGTCTCTTTCTCACAATCGGATGTTTCAGCAAAGCATAACCATGACCGATACGTGTGGCGTTTAAAAGAAACGTATCTACAAGATTCAAATCACTAAAGGTGCCATACCAATCTAAAAAAAGAAGTATTAAGTGGAGGGATTGCCAAAAAATTTAGTTATTCGAATGATATTAATAGTTTAAGTTCTTTGTAAGACTTACTGGTCTCTCCCGCATGAAAGAAATATCTCGTTTGCAGTTCTGGATCAGCTAAAACTTCCACTAAGTCTTTTAAAGGAGCACCAATGTCTTCTTGACCACCCATATCAAAGCCTATTAATAAATCTGGATATTTCTGCCTACATACGTAGAGAAAAAACAATTTAAAATATTATAGTCATTGAACTGTACACCATATGATCTTACACTTTCCAATTCAAAATACTAATTTTAGACTATTTTTAATCTCTTAAAATTTCACTTCACCAAGTAAAAACATACTTGGAACGTCAGCACTATTTCACAAGGATTCAAAACTTTGTTGTAACGAGACAATTTTTATAATAAAGAACCATATTTGATTGAAAAATACTGAGGACTCTAAAAGTAAGTTTTTTATAGCCGAGAGCTTCTTCGAAATGGAACACCATATTGGAAAAAGGTTTAGAAATAGTTTAATACGAAGACACGCGTATGTAAATATCGAAAATCTAGAATGTAGACATTGAATACTTATATGTATGAAGCAGACAATAATTGGGAATTAAATTTTGAAGATGATTCTTCATTAATTATGTAATATGACAAAGAAATATCAGCACAACTTCAATATGTTGCCTAAGCAGTGTAGGGCCCAATACATACGATTACTATTTTTTCAAATTATTCAATATCACATATTTTCACAACGCTATCTTTATGTTTCAACCACTTTGAAAAACTTACTTATATAGCTTGAATGAGCCAAGAATCCTTTTGAGTTCTTCACGTCCCAAATTACGATTATGAGTGTAAATAACTTTAATGCCCATAAAATCGGGGTGACTTTTCAAGAACTCCTTTACAATGTTTGATAATTCTTCCAAATAATCAAATCCGCTATATTCGCGTGTTAGATCAAATAACTGAAGAAAAGATTAAAATATGTACTTGAATAATTCATGGGCCATACAGTACATACGCCTCTTATATTGATACGCAGTTCAGCATACATAACGTTGTCTTCGTACAACTCCTCCAGTAGTCGCCTATGATAAAGTCTAAATGTCGGTAAGTAGCGAACCACGTCTTTCACTGTGGTGAATATATTTTGAAATTTGGTCCAAACCGTATTAATTGAAGCGTATTCTACTGTAAATAAACGGCGCATGAATATATGTTCAAAAATGTAAGTCAAATAGTTTTACGTTCTGGATTCGGTGTATATACACTTAAAATGGATTCCAGCATTCGGTCATATTTGACAGAGCTTTTATATTTTTGTCTTTCTTTTTGTACATTTACGTACTCTTTACAATTATGCTTCTCGGGCTTTTCGCGAAACGTTAATATAGTTACATTATCACTATTAATGCACTTTAATAAGCCCGGTGTATACGTAATGTTTTTTATAAACCATTCTGTCGATACTGCTGCCGAATTGTGTAAGTGAAGAACAGAGCCTTTGGGCATTCTCCTAATAAACTTGAATACTTTACTATTTTCAAGTAATTCTTTCACTTTGAAAAAGTGCATTCCTGCCGGATTTTTGTCGGGGTTTTGAAAACCTATTTGTAATTCAGCTTTTTTGTATTGCATGAACATATTGTTTACAATTCCTTCCTTTGGAGTAAGTTGTACCCTACCAGAGATACTCATGCCTTCCTCTTTATTTATTACATTCTTCCTTCGGGCTAAACAAAGGATTGTAACGGTTTCATGCAATATTTAATGATTAACTTACCAAAATAATTTGAAGAACTTTTTTTCTTTTCAACTTCATTAGATGCCTTTATGTCCTCGTCTGAATTTAATGGAATTTTTCCAAAGATTCAAAATTGTTTTATTGTTTAAATTTATTTTATTACATACCAATAATTACTGTTCTTGCCAACGTTAAAGTTAAAAGCGATATAAAAATGATTAAATTGGGAAAACACTTTTTCAGTTGCCTCATTGTATTTAAGCGCAAGGGTCCAGGGGTACTTTGAAATAGTCGGTATATTCATTCTGCAAACGCTTATATACTCTTACATAAAGATACCTTATATAATTATTGTACAAAAAACAACACCTGTACTTTTATACCTGCCGCCTTCTTTATAAGTTCATATTCACTTAATCACCTCATTTGTAATTAATTAAAAGCCATAGTTGGCTTATATGAAATCTTTAATACCCTTCGCATTTGTAATTTTTAAGTGTGGGCGTGCCATATGTGTAAACATTTGCCACGCTCTATTAACTTATGTATTATATTATTATTCAGGTCAGAGGCCCTACAAAGTATATATATATCCTTGATCAGAGTCGACTTAGATATATATGTCAGTATATCCGCCTGTTGTTCGCATTCTCACGGGCGTATTTTTTGAGAAATTTAACTAAAATTTTGTGCAGACACATTTAGTCCCTGCAGGCAGGAACTAAAAAAACGGCAAAAATCTATTAAACCGCCGCAAAAATTGATGTGTGAACGTGAAATTTTTTACCCATATTTATAATTATCCAAAACATCGATATGCCGATATGCCGAAATGGTTGTGGTCGGTGAACAAACGCCTCCATTATATCATTTTATTCCAAAGTGGTGGGTAACTTAGATCTTCCCCTCGCTTATTATTATTCATATATGGAATTCATCGTCTTATGTTATTATAGGCTCAAGGTTCCCCGTATTTATCTATGGCTTAGGTATATATTTGAAAATAAATTCACAAACATTCCGACGTATGAAACGGTTTTATTTCATTTATCATTAGAAACTAAACATAACTGACAAATAATATTCAAAAAAAGCACAACTAAATTTTGGTTATCTTCCACATTGATAATAATTGAAAACTGGGTGGATTTTTGCTGTTTTAAATTTAAAACTTTTTGCAAGCACACTTTTACCATGTCCCTATATCCCAATTGACTTGACAGGGTTTGGAAAATCTTCTTCTAGTAGTTGCAAACAGAATGATAATCTACATATAGGGTAGTACAATAATTCGGTGTATAAGAGCAACCAACATTCTTGCAAATATGGTTAAGGCCACGTCTCTTATCTACATAACTAGATTTAGTGTCTTTATCGTAAATTATGCCTTCATTTGCACATTTGAAAAGATAGTAAATTTTATTTCTTTGCAGCAGAAGTTCATGTCTGTTTTACCACAACATTTTAAGCAAATAGTTAAGTGCCAAACTCATAATTTGAACCATAGATCTTAATATTTATTTTGCGATTGAATGAATCTGTAAAAATTATAAAACTTTTAAACGACCTTAATCACTAAAAAGGTTCTGTTGAATACATGTCACAGTCCCAGATTACTAAAATTAATTTTCTAAAGAAAATCCTTTATAGTTGAAAATAAGAAAAAATGTTACAGTCGTTCAAGTCCGACCATTAAATATCCCTTAATATCCACTAAGGTACATAAATTATGCTACAATTTAGGTTTAGTTGTGTCAGTAATAATAATAATAAAATAAGTCGTTTCGAGAAATATCATTATATGAGGAGGAGATCTAAAAATTATCTAATTCAGTTCATTTTCAATATTTTTTTTTTTTTTGACCCAATACATATCCTTCTACCAAATTTCATCGAAATATCTTAAAAAATGCGACCTTTAGCTTGCGCACAATTTTACATGGACAGAGAGACGGACAGACGGATATGGTTAAATCAATTCAGATTTCAATTCTGAATCGATCGATATAATAGAAGTTACAAACATCCGCACAAACTTGATATAAGTGGTGCAGGGTATAACACATAAGAAAACTAAATTTGACTTAGACCAAATCTTAAGCATTCTCCACATCTACGGTCAAACGATGGGCGTGGCAAGTACATAATTAGTATTATGCTTAATAAAAGGAATTTAAAAAAAGTACTGAATATTACCGACGTAATAAAAAATGCAAATTTCATAGCATTATTACACAAACAATACAAATTGCGCGTCGAGGGGGTGGCCTCACTTGTAATGGATACAAACAAACAACAAATTGTCCCAGTGAACTTGACAATTCTATCAAGTGTTATTGAAACATATATATATGTTACACACGTGCACATATATGATTAAGTAAATAATCGGGTGTATTTATACACTTAACTACATACTTTGCCATATAATATAATATACAAGTAGAAACTAAATTTGACTTGGGCAAAACCTTAAATTCCCGAAGAGCTGCGAGTCTGCCAACAACAGACAGACACACGTACGGACATGACTAGGTCTACTCGGACTTCAAAGCTGATCAAGAATATTTCAATATATTGAAGAATTGTGCAGAGTTTCTGACACCTCCTTCTGTATATTGCAAGTGGAATGGCAAAGTTCGCTAAGATGGAGGGTATAAAAAATTCACTTGTAAAAGGAGTAGTAGCAGTAGTAGTAGTAATGCGGTATATTTCACGAATGCATAGTGATGTGATGCAGTAAATAAACATAATGACATAATGTAATATGTGTGAAGCATAAATTTTAGACGTTTATCATATTATGGTGGCAATGAACCATCGGTATACACATACTTGCATATAAAACCCGCACAGCGTGATAACGTAATAGACATGAGCGATTAAATGGAAATGGGTGACTGAGTGAATGTCATGTACGATCAATTGAGAATTGTTTACATATCTAAACATGCGCCCACCATCAGCATTGAGTGTGTGTGTGTGTCTATGCATAATTTTTTGTATCGTATTTATTATGACCATTGTACACATAAAACGAAATTTTTTTTCAAAAAATCAGTTGCGGTACATTTGTGTAACGTTAAACATCACTTACGTAACATATACAAATAAAACACATCCTCATAAAAATGAAGGATTCCATTTTAACTTATTTAATTATTACAATATTAACGATATTAGCGATAACCGTACAGACTATGGAGATGTGTGAGTGTCACTTGGTTTCCACATACAATACACAAGTGTTTCGAAGCATTATATAAAAACATGAAACATTTTCAGAGACTGTTTTTTCAAAATATATTAATATTGTTACTAATGCGTTTATATGTGTGTGTATATCCATTTTTAGCCAACTTGACTCCAAAGATTGTTGTGGTTTATGAAAATTTAACCTCAGGTGGGCTGAACACATTCATCCAAAATTATGAAAATTAAGATCACATCGGAAATTGTTATATGACTCCAGCAGACTACATACATACGCACACAACAGCTTCTCTATTTAGATATATACTAATATAAATATATATCATTGTCGGATCTTTCCAATCATTTTATACTTTTAGTTATAAGACAATTCAAACTTTTCAAAATGTCATCAACATTACCAAGACGATAATTTACTCTCTTTCATTTCTTTAAAGAATTGTGTTATTCCAGAAGGTCCCGTTCGATTCACTCTTAATAGAAATCATTTTTTATTATTCTTAGCTTACGATGTTTTACGCAATAAAATTATGGAAGCTGAGCGTTCTTCCGCTTTGGGTGGCAATCTGTGGCTATCATCGGCTGAAGAGAAGGCTAACGGTATATTGATGAATGCCAAAAAAGAAGAGGTTCATAGATTTTCTGATATAAATGAAATATGTTTTCAGTGGCTACATTACATATAGAATCAATTTTCTTAGATAGCGGAAGGACTAAAAGATCCTACAAAGTATCCCCCTGCCATGCACTTTTTTCAAGGCAAACAATATCTTAGACAGAGTGAGGTGTTTCGCATTATACAGAAAATGCCAAAGGGAGCCCTTTTGCACGGTCACAATACGGGCATGGTTAGTTCGAAATGGGTAATCAGCAATTTGACAACACTGTACAATGTATACACCTGTCGCGATTCTAACGGTTTGTTGATATTCAGCTATAATCAGACACGCTGCCACAGCGAGGTTCAGAATATCTGCTTAGAAAGAGTTGAAGCTGTGGACAAACGCTTGTATGATCGTCAATTGGAGAAGCACATCAATATGTATACCATGCACCCGGAGTGTGAGTTGTACGCATAGGATGTTAGAGATATCGTTAATTTCGCTTTAAACATTTAACAATAGCTTTAATTACCGATCCTCGTAAGATTTGGAAACGTTTTGATAATATTTTTGCAACACTTGATGAATTATTTACTTATATGCCAGCATATTGTAATTATCACAAACGCTTGCTGGAGGAATTGTGCGAGGATAATATACTATATGCGGAAATGCACATTTCTTTATCACCGGTAAACGGAATTGATTTAAGAACCTAAATAATTATCATTATTTATAATGTAAACAGTGCTTCGGTGACGGTAATGTAACCTACAACTCTCTGGATGTGGCCAATGAATTGGAGAAAATTGTCGAAAGTTTTAAAGTGAGACATCCCGATTTTGTGGGTTTAAAGCTGATTTACACAAAACCCAATAAAGCTACTGCAGAAGAAATGGCTCAACGCATTACAACATTTAAGCAATTGCAGTGAGTTAAAAAATTATAGTCGTACGGTAGATAAAGGATAAGACTATGTCAAGGTCATTGCTGTAGGTTTTACGTGAAAGTTTAATTGAAATTATTGATATAAACCATTTGCGCATGAAATTGCACAGGTGGATTTGGGGTAACTAGTAAACACCTGCTAATGAGAATTTGATGAGAGCGAGTTCGATACCGGTTTGGACTCAACAGAATTATATTCGTAACTCGTTGCCAAAAAATGCCACACCCACCTTCAATTTTGCCGTTCAAATCAAATCAATTTAGCCATGTCCGTCTGTGTCCATGTAAATTTGTGTGCAGGTCGCATTTTTTGAGGTATTTCGATAAAATTTGGAACAAGAATATATATTGGCCCAAAGAAAAACGAAATGGACCATTTTTAGAAATCGTAATTCACAATTCTGTTCAAAACAATTTCATGAATAGTTAATTAGCTTAATAATTGGACGTGCCAAATGTGGTCCCGATCGGACCATTTTTAGAACCTCTTTCTATATAATAATAATAAAACGCGTTTACTGATCCAACGGAAGTAATTGTAGCATAATTTGTAAAACTAGATGATGTAGTGTATCCGACCATTTAGGATTTGACCAAATGTATTATATTCACTTACTTTAATGCGACTCATTTTATTTTTATAGTCATGCCAAACCAAATTTCATAATAGGTTTTGATTTAGCTGGTCAAGAGGACATGGGAGATCCTTTACACAAGTTCGCCAATGAATTGAACGACTTACCGCCCACAGCTAATTTCTATTTTCATGCGGGAGAAACTAGTAAGTAATTTACAAATAGAGTAATAGTTAAAGGTCATACCTGAATATACCACGTTTTATAATAGATTGGCATGGCAAAGCGGATTGGAATTTAATGGATGCTTTATTACTTAATACAAAACGAATCGGCCACGGGTTCGCCTTAACCAAACATCCCCAATTGTGGTCGACCATTAAAAAGCGTAATATAGCCATTGAAATTAATCCCATCTCGAATCAGATTTTCGGCTTCATTTGGGATTTACGCAATCATCCGGCAACTGTCTTAATTGCCGAAAACTTTCCAATTATCATATCACCGGATTATCCCGGTATTTGGAATGCCAAAGGTTTGAGTTACGATTTTTACTATGCCTTTATGGCCTTTGCCCCTGCCGAAGCAGATTTAAGATTCCTAAAGCAATTAGCATTAAATTCAATCAAGTAAGTAATTTCCCCTTGCAGTCATGCTTAAAGTGGCACTTGAAATGAAAATATGGGAATTTTTAAACGCGTTTAGATATTCTACTTTAACATCGGAGGAGCGTCGTGAAATAAATCGCATCTTTCAAAAAAAGTGGGAACAGTTCATTTACAACGTTATAAATATGAAATTTTAGAGTGCCAATTAGAAGAGCTATATAAGTTGACTCAAGCCAAATGATGCACCCTCATTACTTCATTAAGGCGTAAAATTGGGCATGTCATTGTGTCACTTTTAATTATGTGTTTAATTTAACTCGAGGCAGAATTCTGCACTACCAACTGTTGTGCGATAAGATTCCGAGCATTTTCATCTTCACATATTTTTGCTCAAATTCAACAAAATCATCATCGAATAGGAAATAAATATTTCATTTCACCATCGGCCGTACAATTTGAACTGATTTGGTGCTGGTCAACAACACCCATATATTTCAGAGAGACCCTGAAGGTATTGCAAACGAATTGACAAACTTTGTATGCCATCGCGTGATATTATCAAACGCATAACAAAAACAAGTTTTTATTGTTAAGATTTACAAGTACATCTAAAGATGTTTCTCATGTGTATAAATATAATTATACATGAGGGGCAAACCACCCATGCAAACATTTCGGCACCGGTCCGGGCGTGTGGAAAACGCAACGACCTTTCTCGACCCAGTTTTTGGCACACAATACCAGTAAGGTGACCTTATTTTCATTGAATCCACCCCATACTAAAGCAGAGAGCACAACACCATCATCTTCTTCTTTGGCATTGGGAGAAGCTACAAATATCGGTTCACTAGGATAGCAATCCGCTTCGCACCATTGTTTGCTGGTTTTATTCAAAACATCAACTTTGATCAACTGTAAAAACATTAAACCCCAAATAAATACACAAAAATACTTGTTATTGTTATTGAACATTTTCATGTTTATGTTGATGATAATTACCGCTCCGGGATTTTTAGCATCCACGTCAGAGGAAATGGCATAAAAGTAACGGTAAGGCTTACCTGACCACAATAATATTAAAACGTATTTATTTCATATAAGTAATAATTTTTTTAAGACAGAGCCGATTATGTGCACGTGAATTAAACAAAACAAGTAAGAAAAGTAACTTTGGCTCAGACTAAACATACATGTCTAGATCGATTCAGATTTTGCTGCTGATCAGGAATCTATGAATGCATATGTAGGGTCTATGACGCCTTCTTCTGGGTGTTGCAGCCGGAAAGGCAATCTTCTATTACCCCCCTCTTGATATGTAGAAACAGTGAACATTTTAAGCACATTTTCGTTTACATACATTGCACATAATCTACACTCTATTTATTACGCACCTAAATAACGCTCATAGTGTATACGGGGCGTTTCACAGCCAAGATTACATAATAGCTCCGGCTTAACCAATATACTTCCGTCATCCACATGAAAGGCTTCTGCATCAGTGTAAGGTAAACTCACCAAATTCCCCGCAGCCTCGTTGCGACAATCTTTTGATTGTACGGCCTTATCTACAATACTTAGCGCAGAACTGCCTAATTTTGCATCCGTTGTTAGAAATGATATATTCTGATTTTGTGCAGCCGCTGGTTGCGAACGATGAGATATACCAGTTATTGTAAACGACTTGAATAACTTTTGACGTCCGTTAGACTTTAAGGAATCCTTGGTTTTGGTATTTATACCATCATTGTGCAGTGGCAGAACAAATCGTAAAGGTCGACCGCAAAATAGAGCGGCATAATTGGGGTCTGATTGCATATTCATCATAGAATCCAAATACATGCAATTAATCATTTCAGGATCCTTGTAGCAACAAATATCGACAACAACGTGTTCATCATCTTCATACTGATTAATAATGTGCATGTAGAAGAAGGTCTCCGAATGATATGTACAATGCAGCTGACCCGTTTTGCGGTCCACTAAATGGAATAGTACTGATTTGTTGTCGAACCATTTTAGGGCGGCTGATAAATTTTGATTGCGCAATTGCGCCTTCACATACTCCATCACGGAGACGGAAAGCGGTTGTTCCACTATAACGAAATAATTATCCGTGATGCCGAATGTGTGCATGTAACCAGGATTCAATTTCCAACGGCAGGGTATACTCGCTACTACTTGAGCCTCTTCAAACATACGCTCCCCATGAGGAAAGCAAATAATGTTGTAAAGAGGGCCCGATTTGGTGACTGACATTCCCAAATTATACACGGTACCATTTGGCATTATGTGGGGATGTGAAGTATGACTTATGATGCCTGTACAATCGGTTAAACACAAACGATCTTCCGTAGCCAAAGTGTGGGGATTTATTCTAAAAATAAGCGAAAAATAAGGATTCCATCCATTCCGTCCCTCTTAACAAACTTACTTGTGTATAAAGGGTGTTTCAGTGAATGTATAAAACTCATCACCAAATGGATAAATGGAAATCATGGTGTTGTCCGAACCCGTATCTGCGCGAAATATAGCGGAAACTCTTTGAGAAATAAAAATTTCCGTTCAACTCAAAAAATTTATTTTCTAAACGTTCACATGTCACCATTACTCACTTGTCAAATATTGAGTGACAGGGATCTGGCACTGAGGCGGTACCAAATTCAGTAACCACAATACGGTGAGCGGCCGTATTTTTCTTCAGAGTCTCCGTCTGTACAAAACGACTTTGATACGTGACGTGACCTTTTTTTATGGCAAAACGATGCAATAAAGCTGAGCAATCGAATAAATGTTGAAACATCATATCACCAACTTTCCAATTTCCCGGGCCATTGCGTAATAGGCTGCCATTTAGCCAAGAAGGAATTTTACCCATTACATGACCATCTATAGGTTCAATCACTTCTTCAGTACAGGAACGCAACCACACTGTGTTGTCACAGTGGGGATAACAGCGCCCGTTCCCATCTACTTTAACTGCCTGGGGATCACATTCCTTCCCCCTGTACTTCACCTATTAATGCCATAAAATATCTATATATGATATATCTTGTTTAATCATTTCAAAGGGCAAACAACCTTTTTCAATCTGTTTAATTTGAGCTTGAAACAAATCCACGTATAAAATGTTTTCGATCTAAGAACTATAATTGTAATGCCAAATATTAATATTATTGTGGAAAAATCCATAATTTTCTTTTCAACATCAAAATATTTCACTTCTACTTTTCCTCTTGTGTGTGTGCATGGGCTTAAACCTCACAAATAGAATGAGTCAAATAAACTTTTATACACGAGTATACGTTTAGTCTACTCTCACATCGCTTAGCACCGATTACAACAAATTCAAACATATTATGTGAGAAATCCTCTACAGAGATGCAATATTATATACACATACTCACCGTGTGCACTCATTGCTTTGAGAAACAAATGCAAAACATTTTTCACAAATCTCTTTCTTTCCCGCATTTCTCCTCCGTTCTTTGGTTTCACCAAAGAATGTTCTCAAATCAGATTAACAAATACACACGCGCTGTGTGATAATAATCCAAGTTACATATGTACAATTTCCCAACCTGTTGATTTTCTCATACAAATATTTTGTACATGCACAGTAAGGGGCTTTGTCCTTGTAACATCTACTAAGTTTGTCATTCAATATAAAATTATCAGATTAAAAATTAAAATGGTTTAAAGTAGGCGAAATCGATCAACAGCCACCACAACCATTGCAAAAAATTCCTCACAACCGTACACAACCGATGGCCCCTTAGCCATCGATACACCCACAATTTACGAAAGCCCCTTTTAGTGTAAAATTCAGCGTTGGACTTGCCCATATTGCAGAAATTTAAACACATCCTCCAAGCAGCAGCTATTTATGAATATAAATATTTATTTGATAATCATTATTTTAATTACGCTTAAAGTAGTCCACGATTAAGCCAAGTCTAATTGCCTATAAGCGATATATACCAATTGTACCAATTGGTAACGATATGTGGATGTGTGGACAAACATTTTGAAATTTCTATTAGAGTAATTATAGCCACCGATTGAGGCTATGCTTTGGTTTTATGAAAATGTTTGTAATACTCCCAAAAAATTCCACAAATTTAATACAAAACAGGTACATATACACGCGGGCCGTTGCAACATCAATAAAAATCTACCTATTAGACTCGAGAATTTTCCTATGACGTCAAATTTTGGTACCTATTAATATGTGGATCTCACATGGTTAGCTCAAAAATTGTCGCATTCGGGTACACAAGCGGTTCTTCACTCAAAATTTTATATTCAGACCCCGTCCACAATTCATACGCTATATACGGTGGCTACTCAAAGTATAACTTTTTTACTACTGTCCATTCTCAGATTTTCATGAAATTTATTTTCCCGTTAATGAAACATAAATTTAGTGTAAAATTTTGCGCTCACCCCTAACTTCCATATTCTGTTTATACTTAATTCTTGCATTAATGTGCTAAAAATAAATGATGTCTGATAAAGCACACGCCCATAATTTCTAAAAAAACGCACTTTTCACTTTTCGAATAATGTTTTACTTCAATTAAAACTATGTTACATATCATATGTATAGCTTTCCGGACCCACCTTCGTTACGATATGAGGTTATATTGGTTTTGTTTATTTAATTTTTGTAAATACCAGAAGGACGCGAGCCACTGTTCACGGGAATGTTCTGAAATGTGGCAGCCTGACCAAACGCCGCATTTGCATTATTGTATGTGCTTATCTGATTATGTTTAATCAAGCGTAACATATAACATACAACGTATACGGCGAACAATATAACACATTCTACAACAAAACAAACAACATAGCGCACCGTACGGATATGATATTGGATACTGGTGTTGGGGCTTCTACATTTGACCAATAACTTCTCACTTGTTTTCATATTAAAGGGACGCCTTCCGACTTTACAATATGTGCCACATAAAGGTGCGTATGAGCAATATTTCATTTCATTCTTCCCATTTTTAAATGCATTTCATTTAATCTTGTTTCATTTTATTATATAACAATTGCAGCTTCATTTCATTTTGAAGCACCCATTATCAATTTGTTTTATAAATTTTTGATTGAAGTTGAAGAATAAACTATAAAATTACAAAATCAACAAAAACACATTTGTTTACGATTTTCACCGCAAAATTTTCTGTCAACAAAATCTAAAAACAAAAACAAAACGTAGTAGCAAACTAACCGCAAAAAGATCACGTAAGAAACTTTTTAAAACACCGTCTGCCATACCGTCACCGTCAACAATAAACATTAATACGCACGTAATATGTAGCAAACGTTGGACTCTTCAATATAATAAAAAAAATATTATTTTACAAGTTGGAAAAACGATCAATATTGACCAATTGGAGTAAGTATAATAATTTAACAAAATCCCTTTTAACTTTGCAAGCGGTTATCCGAGTGCTGTAGACATTTCCGCTGCGCAACATTAAAATAACAATCAGCAACTAAACGTTTAGAGTGCACTGCTTAGCTCGAAGCAGTCAATCAGTTGGTTTTAACTATTATTATACTCTGCATCACACTTATGGTAACGAGCATATTGAGTTTGTCCGGATTTTCGTAACTTCTAAACGACAAAAGGCACACCCACCTTCAGAATTAAAATCTGAATTGATTTAACCGTATCTGTGTGTCCGTCTCTCTGTCCATGTGAACTTGTGCGCAAACTACAGGTTACGTTTTTAATATATTTCGATGAAATTTGGTATCCTATCCATATAAGGTTCTATATATAACAAAAAAATTGCAATTCTTAATGCTTTTTGACAAAATTTGGATCCGACCAGACCATTCTTCAATCACACTCACAGCGTGACTTATATACATACATACTAATGCAACTAAATTTTGTGGCAATAAGCGGGGTAGGTATTAAATGGTCGGGCTTAACCGACACTAACGACATTTTCACTTGTTTTTGTTTTTTTACAATAGAACAAAATACACAAACAAGTCGCGCACATAAAGCTGGAAAAAATATTGAAATTTGAACTACAAAAGAGAATTGCAGGTATATTCACATACATACCAACTTGTGTGTAAACGTTTGCTTGTAAAGCGGTCATTTTTAATTTATTTATTACTAGATTGACAGTACGGTCAGTGGCTGGTTTGTGTGCTTGTTGCCTTTTTATATAATATATGAATAAACCGATATCCCCGACGATGTGAGGGGATAAGAAAATTAATAGCCAACTATTATCTCATAGGGGGCTTATTCATATGTAATGTAATTACCCGCTTGCCAACACAAATTATTGTATATATGTAGGCTAAGGTTTATATTTAAAACTGTAAATATAGTAAGTAAGAGAAGTACTCTTCACAACTCGGCTTTTAAGTTAGTGTTCCAAATATTTAAAGAGCTACACACACCTGCACATTTCAACCCCACTGACTATTTAGCAATCGGTACTGTCAAGGAGATAAAAGAAAACTTTATAAAATAAAGTCTTTTTTTAAGCCACACCCACTCAAAAATATTTGCTGTTATGCTTTTACTTTTATCAAACATTTTGCTGAACCATAAATAGTCAACATTCCATGCACCTTAGAGGTTTCTTCTTACATATACATACCAACAACCGCTTAAGAAATTTAATATCAAGCACTTTAGTTTTATGTTTGAATCTACGCATATGAATTTCTTTGCAATTGCTGGGCACTCTTATTCATTATTTTTTTATGCATTATTTTTATTCATTATTTTACAGAATTTGTACAGAAGCAAATATTACTAATTAATAATAAAGCTGGAACAGAAAAATGAGGTAAGTGCTCTTTTAGGGATAACGGTACATATGAGTTATAAATTATTGTATTGAAGCTTACACGTTCAATTTTCAAAAATCTAAAAACTCTCGCTTCGAATCTATTGTAAAACGCCAACAATTGCTTCAAATTCATTTTCAAATTAAACCCATATTTTAATTAGGGCGTAATTATGTTATTGACTCAAAAGTTAAACCAAACAAAGGCAACAATCTTAAAAGTTTAATAGTTTTACAACTTGTAGGAGAAAACAAAAAATTAACTCAAACATTAAAAACGTTATATTTTATATAAATAAACAAACATAACACTGCTGAGCTAATAACAGTCAACAACCACAACAAGTAAATTAATTCGTTTAGGTATTAAAAGAAATTAAATTTCTTTAATTGAGATCTAATAAGATTTGAATATACATTAATTGATCAACTGAAACGGCTATAAACGTCATAGGATTATACTCCCATTTTGGTGAAAAAGATATATTTCTTATTTCTCTTGCAACTTAAAAAAGTCTAGACATCGCACAATATATTTATATGTATTATAAATTTTTATGGTTATAAATTATTTTAACTGCTTCTGGGTGTTGCGTACGGAATTAAAAACTTCGTATGCGCCGCATCTTGATCTTCATTGACAATAGTTACGATAATTACATATCTGAGAAATATTTTAAAAGGCTATTACAGATTGTAGTAAAGAAAGCACAACATTTCTGTTTCACATTTTCTTTGCAAATTCATTTATTTATTTATTTATGTACATTTTTCATCGCACAAACCCTAAGTTACAGTAGAGTTAGTCCAATTATCAACGTCAATTCAAAATTGGTAAAATTTTTGTTTTCAAACAATTTTTCTTTACACAGAGTGATTCAAAATTATATATTTTTTAACACCTCTGTGTTTTATAAAATAATTATATGGAATATAAAAAAAAGACAGTTGCAGAAACTTCCTTTGGTAAATTGTATCAACACATCATTAACTCAATCTGAAAATGTTTTCAAGTATTTCCTATTGCTCTAATTACAAATAATCCAATTCATGCATATACAAACTTCTATACAAGAGCCCCCTGGTGTCAAATGCATTATTTTAACTTCTCTAAGTAAGAAAACTAATCTATGACAGAGCATTAAGCAAAAATCATTTTATAAACAACAACAAAAAACACTCAATTTGTAAATATTTATAAAAAGTAAAGGAAATTAAATAAAATATAAACATTTTAACGTATGTATTCAGATTTGTGTGCTTTTGTGCCACATAAAAATTAATAGCAATTAAATCTCAAACTGAATAATTAAAGTGCAGGTCACAATGTAATGTGAAAGAAACAGAAATAGGTCAAAGTGCTTTATAATAAACGCCGGAACGTACTACACAATAAAAATATACGTAGTGTTTGTAAGTAGATAGATATATAGAAAAGAAAAAAACCTGCTTCGCAAATTCATGAATGTATTCATGCATTCATTAAGATGTAAAAAAATCTGTGGACGTTTTCAGTGTATTGCATTTAACCAAGTGAAAAGCACATAATTCGCCATCAATGAAAACTAATTTTAAAAAAATCATATACCCCTCTACCTCTCTAATAAACATTTATGAAAACAACAATAATAAAATTTTACATATTCCATCCATGCATTAATCCAGTATTAATCAAGGAAACAAACATTCTAATAAAAGTGGCAGTTGCAAAAAAATAAATCTGCAAAGGCTGTGTTCCTATTTGGGTAGTCCACCAAGCGTTTATAATAGCAGTGCGCCTATTTTGATAATGTATCGCAATGCACCTCACATGCCCACTGGTGAAGATGCTGCAACAGCATCCAAATGTGACAGCAGTCCCACGCGACATCACAAAAGACCTCCTGCACGTCATATGCAACGACCCACGTTACGTAATTTAAATCCTGTTTTCCACAAGCGCGCAAAATCTGAAGATAACTCCTTGGTATCAGAAAAACTAATAAAGACGGCACGTAGAAGTGGAACCCTAAATTTATCGAGTCGTGGCTTGGCTACAGGTAAATGTGAAATTCTTTGAAAAATCATTTCATTAACAACTTCTTTAGTAAGCTCGTAAAGTGCTCCCGCTGCTCTAGTACCCTACAGCGCTTAATTCCACAATCTGTCCTATAATTAGTTTAGTTGTATCAACGAAAGTCATTAACATAAAAAAGACGTGAAAAGGGATTCGAAAAATAATTTGCTAAACAGTTAATTCTTAAGTTTATTAAAAAGTCTGCCAAATTTTATCAAGATATTTCAAAGTCCAATTTTTTCATATAAAGACTTACATTGGAATAGGGCACTTGGTTAAATAGATTCCGATCAGACATTTACTAACCGAACAAATACAATGTGTACACTACACCCTTCTAAGCCAACTTAACCCAATATTGAAATTTTTCAATGAATCGTGAATGTATAAATATTACAAACACCACAAAGAAACATTCTTGCGGTCGTGAGATTTTTACCCATTGTGAGTGTGTTTGCTTCCTGTACGATATCTGCCAAATTTGAGCTCAATATCTTAACAAAGTTGGCGACCGTGTGCATTTCAAATTCAGATTTCCAACCTAAACAAGTATGTATACACTTTTTGGAATCTGCGATGACTTCTTCCAAGAATAAAAAAAAACATTTTTGGCTTAGGCCATCTCAGGAATACCCTTCTAAGTGCAATGTTTACAATTACGTACCGAGCAAAAATGTGAATTTCTTACCCTTAAGAAACGTTGTGGTTTACTTTGAAGTGAACTTTAAAATTACAAACTAGGTCAACAGCAGCGTTAGTTTCTACACCAAATATACTTGAACTTGACAACGAATGCAATAGTGAAAATCACCCTTGCCTTGTCGGCATACACAAGTCATGAATGTGTCACGTACACTATACAATCAGATAAGGTTAGCACCATGTAAGGCGATTCCAATTTCATGCTCCATAAGCTAACATGATTGAATTCTACTGAACAAAACCAAACAAGTTTTGGAGACATTATAACAGTTTAACGATTGATGCTTTCAAAGCAACAGAAAAATCTTACCTCTAGTGAAAATTCGTATAATTAATATAAAAGCAAAACTTAATAAGGAATCCTATCAAAATAGCGGCGGCAAAGCATAAATATAAGGAACTCACATCGTTTTGTGTGTGTGGTCCTTATCCAAGGCGACGCTACTACCACATACGAGAATTTCGTATGATGCCCACATCCATTGAAAGTGAAAATGAAGACACACACTCAATAAGCAGCGACATAGCAGAAATAAAAAATAATGGAATCGATGAAAATTGTAATAATTGCAAATAATTAAATGAAAGCAAATGCATTTGTTATAGTCGGGCAAGACTGACTTTTTAGCGTCCTACACCCCTTAATTTTTAGTAAAACTACATAAGTTGTTAAGTACGTTTAAATGATTCGAAAAATGCGACCTGTTAGCCAGTCAGCTAATAGCTAGTTACTCTACGGTTAGAGATGTTTAATGGAAAGCCTTTCTAAAGCGACCGAGTGCGCACATATAATTATATAATTTATCACAAGTGGTGAACACTATAACAAGTAAAGCAATTGTCTTTCTAGTGCCGAACAAGGTGTACGATCTAAACGAGGGAGACAAAACAACTGAAGTGACTTTAGAGTCCTTGTGTATTAAAGACGAAGACGCCTGGTGGAATGAGGTTCCGCTCACTAATTTAGACTTAAGCTCAAATCAATTATTAGAAGTTTCTCCGAAAATTGAAAAACTCTGCTCATTAACAACACTAACGGTGAGTATTGAACCCTAACAATGAGAAGAAAAATGTGTTGAATACTTTAAGTTGTTTAGCTTTATGACAATGCTTTGGTTTCGGTGCCCAAGGAGATCGCCAAATTGGAAAAACTGGTTCGATTGAACTTGAGCCGGAATAAGTTGAAGGATCTGCCGCTGGAATTTTACACCTTGCCTAATTTGCGCTATTTGAACCTATCTTACAATGACTTTGAGCAACTCGACCCAAATATTAGTGACTTACACATGCTGGAGTTTTTGGTAAGCTACGTCCATTGTACAGTTAGACCTACAATTAGAAATTTTCAGTTTAACTTAAACTTAACTCTCTTTTCAACTTTATATCTAATTTATGTAATATTTGGGTACTAAACTAACTTCTAAATAACCATTCAAAAAATGCAAAAATAATGTAAAAAAAGGATGTATCAAATAATCAATTAAAATCATTGCCGGGTGGTATTGGGTTTTTGGTGCGCATAACAACGCTTTTATTAAACCATAACCACGTCAAAGAACTACCATCTGATCTGGTTAATATGCGTTGTAAGTTAACCATTACATATCTTGTACGCATACTTCAAAAGATATTAATATTTTAGCTTTACAAAAACTGGATTTGATGCACAATGATTTGATTGCGTTGCCACAAGATATTGGCACCCTACGCAAATTGCAATGTTTGTATGTGCAGCATAATGATATCAATGAATTGCCAGATTTCGACGGTTGTAATGACCTGCAAGAGTTACATGTATCCAATAACTTTATTAAGGTTGGTTAAGTTTGAGTTATTGCGTCCTATCACCTATTTTACGTATTGTACATACAGAGCATGTGAAAAGACGGCTACGTTTTTCAAGTCATTATAAGTCATTATTAAGTCATTTATTTGTTTATTTGTTATTTTATACAAAGAAAGTGTCCCAGCGTTTTTGCTCAAATTTGCCTCATTTGAAGATCTTGGATTTGCGCGATAATAAAATTGTTAAACTACCTGATGAAATTAGCTTATTGCAAAATCTAACGCGTCTAGACGTTTCGAACAATTCTCTAACGAATTTACCCAATTCGTTAGCTACGTTGGCCCATTTGATTAGTTTGCAAGTGGAAGGTAATCCGATCAAAACTATACGACGTGATATATTGCAGTGCGGCACAGTGCGCATATTGAAGACATTAAGAGATCGAGCCCTTAGTCAAGAACCGCTTGCAAAGGGGTCAAATTCATCGATATCATCCAATTCGGACAGTTGCAATATGGGCGGTGATGGATTAAATAGTCCTCGAGGAATATTACCTCAAGTTGAGGACTCAATATTTCCAGACAAGTGAGCTGCATAGTTCATATCTAACATTGCAGCATTCAAAGATGTTTTTAATCATTCTTAGATATAAATTACGTAAAACTCATTGCCTAACAGTGACAATGCAGCAACTCACCGATGTTCCCCGTGACATTTTCGAAATGGCCAGCCATGAAAATGTTCAAATGGTGGACTTTTCGCGAAATCGTCTAAACACGCTACCTGATGGGTAAGTTTTTATTTAAACCCTTCACAATATATCCTTAATTTGGTAGAAAGTTTGTCATTCTGTTTACAACACGTAGAAGAAGGCGCCAGGGACAAGCAAAATACGTATATTTCTGATTAGAACCAAAATCTGAATCAAGGTAACTCTCACGATCAGGCAATTTTTGAGACATTTAGATGAAATTTGGTACAAGAACGTGTACTGGCCTTATTGAAAATAGACCGAATTATCACACCATTTATCATTGTATGGGACATTTAACGAAGCGACTTAATGACTTAATTGTAGCATAATTTGTTGAATTTGTTGATGGTGTAGGGTATTACATGTATGTATATAGGGTATTGAACGATATTTTTTTGTTTCTTCTGCTCCATCCAGCTTACATGAAATGAAGAATGTAGCCTCTGAATTGATATTTTCCAATAACCTGATTACTTATGTGCCTGCATTTATATCACAATTTACCCGCGTGACCTTGATTAATTTGTCTTGTAATAGTCTAAGCACATTGCCTCATGAATTCGGTGTATTAAACACCTTGAGGGAATTGAATATATCACATAATCGGTAAGTTAAGTTCAACCAACCATTATTGTGCTATTTTGTTTATTGTGCAATCTAGTTTCGAATCTTTGCCGAAATGTGTGTATGAGTTGCAAGGTTTAGAGATCCTTTTAGCTTGCGATAATCGGATAAAATCAATTGATGCCAGCGAAAATGGCTTTGGAGCGATGAGGCGTCTAGCTACTTTGGATTTACGTAATAATGACATCGAGCAGGTGCCACCCATTCTAGGAAACTTGAAAAATATTACGTAAGCTAAAGAGATGATTTACAATAATTTCATTTCATTTGAATTAAATTGAATTGATTTCATATATATTTTTCAGCACCCTTGACATAATAGGCAATCCATTTAAATTGCCGCGTCATCAGACTTTAGCAAAGGGTACTGAGGCTATTATGTCATATTTGCGTGATCGTATACCAGCCTAAATCCATAAATTTAATATATCAAAACAATCGCCATAAATTGTGACTTAATGTATATTTTTTATGATTTAGGCCCTTCGTTGCTTTCAATTAATCCAAATCCGTATCAATGTAGTTTCTAGTCAGCATTATTATTGTTTCAAGCGTTTCGTATTTGCCATATATTATATATAAATATATTTTGTAAAGTTAGGTAAATATCATTAAAATTAACAAAGCAAACGGTTAAATTTGAAAAATATTAAAAAGTTTCTAGTTTTTTTAATAATTAATGACGTTCAACAACTTCGGCCTTCAATCTCTTTGCCAATGTTTTACGTAATTGTAAAGCATTATTAGCTTCGGCCTCTTCGGGTTTTGAGCTTGCCAAGTGGCGAGGACTCCCATCATTCTGTAGTAATTTACGAGCCACTTGAGCCGAACTAGGTCTTGGCAATTTGTTGTTTGATAATGTAGCGGAACTTTCTGCCAAAGTTTCTTCCAACTGTTTGGTCCGAGTATTCTTTTTAATTTCGATAATTTTATCGCGTTGCTGTTTCAAATATTCTTGTCGCGACATAACTTCATCGGGGTTAATCTAAATTGTGTGATAATAAAATATCAAATTATTTCAATTTCCGGCAGAATATGTAGCAATTAAGCAACCTGGTCTTTTTCAAAGAATAAGTTTAAACGCTGAAGCTTGCTACTGACTTCGGTTTCTGGTACAAGGGCTGCTTCGGGACTTTGCAATTCTTTTTCCAATGATTTAACAATAAAGTCCTCAACATCAGGTAACTTTTCACTGGGAAATGATTATTACAATACAAAAATGCAGTTGCAGACACATCAAATACCTTTGCGAGCGTCCTGTATTGGTGGGACTCGTTTTGCCTCCGTCCTGCTCACCCTCTTGCAGTAGAGTTAATTTATTTTTTTCAATTAAATCTAAAGCCTGCAGCTGCAATTCAACATTTCGTTGCGTCATCATGCGTATAAAAATGTTTATGTCGTTTGCAGCCCAAATCTAAAAATAAAAATTAGAAGCCAACAACAAACCCAATAACATGTAATGGTGGAATACCGACCTGCTGAAATAAGCCTTGATGAAAATGAAATGGAATATCCGATTGTTGGTGCTGCTGTCGACTCTCCTGACAAGCCCGTTCAAATTGTTCTGGCGTTATCTGCAGCTCTTCCATAAAACTTCCCAACATATAATCGACCAAATTCTTGTAATCCTCATATATTTGCTTAACACAAGCATCATTTTCATTCACTTTTATATTGGGGTCAAATCCTGCAAAGAGGAAAAATATTTATTATGTACCGTGTACAACATTCACGTTTATTTAATAAAAAAAATTACGTAAAGATTTCTCCTCGATAAAGGTTTGTAAGGGTGCATTCCACACTGGTCCATGTAGAAAACAAACTAATGAATCAAAAACCCAAGAATCTTCGCCAGACATTTTTGTAATTCTCCCCGAACAAAGAAACAATTTTATATTCAGGTTATACGTAGTTTTTATGACTCTGTCGCAAAAGTTTTGGCCACAATCGGTTGCCACGGTTACGTTTATTAATAAAATTTCCGATGACAAATAAATTGGACAAGTTATCGCATGTGACTAGAGTAGGTTTTCATACCCAACCATAGAACCACATATATCTTGTAGGGAATTTGAATTCAAATCCAATCAAAATTTACACAAATCTAAACGAAATTTTACAATTGGATCCGACACATATTGAGGAAATCAGGAAAAAACAAGTAAAAAAGGCCTCATTAGGTGTAAGCCAAATATAGGAGGATGCCCGGCTCAAGAATTATGCGAAATTATTATATTCGCCTTGTAAATGGAAGTGTAACATAAACTGAAATAGTAGTACTTGTGACCGCAATGTAGAGAGCATGGAGAGAGTGGCCTAAATCCAATATAGCTTTTCCCGTTACTTCCTTGATAGAATTTATATATCCAAAGTCAACCAACCATCCCCTGATTTATCGATAATAAAAACAACAATTTCGGAAATTTTTATTTAAAAACTATTTTTTTAAGTTAATTTTTATTATATATTTATATATATGTGGGTGTGTGTAATTTTTATTTGTTGTTTTCAAAATTAAATATACTCTTATTATGGGTGAATAGTGATTTTTGTTGTTCTTGTAATTAATTACTCATGACGTATGCGTTTCTAGCAATTTATTGTATATGAAGATAATTACATACACACATACATAAGTATTATAAATAAATGTAAAATATATAAAAAAAAAAATATACAATTTGTTTAAAGTACTGAAAAAAGTAAAGGAAAGGAAAAGCTTGCAAAGGTCAAGTACAGCGAGAGAAAACGTTATTTTAAATGCGAGAACCTAATAGGATGCTTGAGAGAAACATAATTCTACCATACACATACACATCTATGTGTTTGCTATTCTAAATTACAGTCTATGGAAAAGTTGAATTCCAAAATTGATGAAAAAAGTTGTACAAAATAAGTAAAAATCTGCTCTTGTGTGTGTTTGCTACAGTGGAAATATTGTAGATAAACATAACTTTTATCAAAGTGCAAAAACAATGTGATTTTTGACTTATTTATGAACTAATTTTGTAATACCGTTTAATTAGTGTGTATGTTATAATACATGCACGCCTTCGTAGACTTTTTGCTTAGCTGTAACATACATTTTCGATTTTAATTTTTGCCCTACTTTCACACACATTTGAAGACTTTTATTTTGTATATGAATATGTTGTTGTTGGTTTTTTTTTTTTTTTCTTTTGTTTTATTATACATTAGACATGATCTCTTTCTATAAATAATTACCGTTCGATACGATTCTGATTCTGTTTCTGTTTCATTTTAATGAAAACTAACACAAATTAAAATTTCTTAATCGTAAATGTTTCGGTTTAAAAAAATTGTATATATATATTAGATGATATATTCAAAAGTGTGAATGGTTGGTGAAAGTGTGTTTGTGTCAATAATGTGATAACTCTTAATCTCTATTTACGTGTTTTATCATTATATTCGTTATTAGAATGACATGTGAAAATTTTGAAATAAATCGCAGCTTGTGAAAAATCGATCTTTAAACACTGAAAACGTGATTATCTTAGTTGGGTTAGATGGCATTTGTAAGAGTGAACATCCAACATTATGGAGGTGTACTGACGTTTATTACATTTTTATCATATTGATTCAAACATAAAACTTATCCCGCACAGGTTAATTCTGTGCAAGGTGACAGTTATAAATGCGTTGGTGTGGTTACGATCCCATATCCAAAGCTTTACAAATTTACTTTAATCAGAAGATCTCTGTGTGTACATACAAGACAAGGCAAAATGCAATAGAATTTGAATATTGCGACTTGTAGACTGTTTGGCATTTTTCTTATAATGACATTTTTTAAGCGAATAATTTAAACAAATTTCTTTTTGCGCAGCTATTGCTGTGTAAGAAACCTATAACACACAATTGGTCCATAGCACGGGTCGCTTTCAAATATCTGAATTCTAAAAACTGCTCATTTATATTATTTCCGCCGAACCATGTGACTGAATTAAGGATTGCATTGCGGAGGTTCGAAACCGGTCCACGTACAAGCTCGACCACCGCCAATTACTCATTTTTCACATTTCTGATTCAATTATAACTTTGGCCATTCAGCTCGACAGAAATAAATTTTCCATAAGTACGCATTAAATATTCGTTAAACATTTAAGTTATTTTCATTACATTAACATATTATTCTCTCTCATACATGTTTTATACATTTTCCCTCAATTTTTGTGCCTTCCAAAAATGGTTGCGACCCTTGGTCTGCAGTACTTGTGTAAATAAAAGTCACCTTGGAGTTTGTTTATTAGATAGAAGTGAAAAGTGGAAATACTTGTACTTGATACACCAACACATTTTACATTATCTCGGAATTTTCATGATAGAAAATGCAAAAAAAAAAACAGGTTTTTCCCACTTTGAGTAGATTTTTATGTATTTTCCCAACTTTAGATGTCAGAAGTACGATTTTTTAGATTTTGTTTTAAAAAAATTTACGTTTTTTTTTTTTTATTTAAATTATTTTGTTGTTGTTGTTGTTGTTGTTTAATAGTTCGATTTTTATATTTTTTTTATAATTTCATATTATATAGTGATATTTTACATTGCTACGTTGTAATTGTAATCGTAAGTTATGTTTTATTCCTTTAATATCTTATCTGTCTGTCTTACTGTTCTGCTCCGTTTTTTTTTTTTTTCTATAATAAACTTTGCTTTTGTATAATGTGTTGTAAATTGTGAATTGAAATGTTTACCTTTTAACTATTAGTGTTATTCTTGCTGTTGTGGTTGTGGTTGTGGTTTTTACTTGAACATATTTTTTGTGTTTTTTTTTTGTTTTTTAATTATTTTATATACTATATGTTAAATTGTTTAATTAAATTTAAAAATTTTGTTTGTTCTTATGGTTGTTATTATGATTAATATTGAAAATAGACGAAGACGAGGGTGGCACCGATGCCGCCAACGGACCGGAAACTGCAGTTGTAGCATTTCCTGGCGATGACATGGTGGCAAACGTTTTAATAATGGTCTCGGCAGCGGCAGCCGCAGCCGCTGCTGCTACCACAGCAGCATTCGTAGCGGCCGTATTCTGTTGCTTTTGCAACATAGCGGTCTGGTGATGATGGTGATGGTGCGCCCCACCAAGGTGCTGCTGGTGCTGTGCAATAGCATGATGGTGGTGTTGCTGAGGGGGATGGTGAAAAGGGTGATGAAGATGTTGATGCTGGTGATTGTGGTGATGGTAAGCTTGCTGGTAAAGTTGCTATGCTAAGCGTGGCTTCTTCTGATGTGGCGATAATGATTCTTCCTCCTCCTCTTCTTCGTAATAGTCCTCATCACCAGAATCACTCTCATAATCCACCAAACCCTTAAAGCATATCAAAAGCCCTCTCAAAATATAATTCAACATTTTAGACAACTTTATTATATTTTTGTTATTTACCTTTTTTAGCATATTTTCACCAGGAACCACAGCAGACGACGGCACCACGGCTTCTTTCGATTCACCTCCCATTGTGACCATACTACTTGTACTCATATCGTTACCGTTTAATTTTGTTGCCTCAGCTGCATTGGCGGCACTCACAGCAGCTGCCGTTACCGCACTATTGGGTACAGCGGATACACTGGCTGCCACCGCAGCTACAGCTGCCGCTGCCACGGCTGCGACAGCTTCGCTTGACGCCATCGAAGATAGTAATTGCGTAGCTGCAGCAGCGGCAGCAACCGCAGATTCGGTCAGCGAGCTAGTTGAGGGTACAATGGGTGTTGATGTCGAGCCTACGTTCGGTGCAGTTGTGGTCACTCCGCTCAAGCCTAATTCTTGGTGGTGTTGTTCTACAGCAGCCAACTGTTGCTGCAATTCGACAATGTCGCTTTGTTGTTGTTGCGCATCTAAATGGGCAACGCTCGAAGTACTTGCTACGCCAGCAGCTGCAGCAGCCGCAGCGGCAGCTACCAGAGTACTGTTCAGATTTAGCTGTTGCTGCTGCTGGTAATTGTGCAACGGGTGGTGTTGTTGCTGGTGCTGTTGGAGGGCTAAATTGGCAGCAGCTGCTGCCGCAACACCCAAATGCGCCGCGGACGTTTGTTCATTATTAGTGCAATTACTTGTTGTAGGTGCGTTACTGTTATTACCAACTTCGGTGCTGTTATTCCCCAAGCCACCGCCTCCCGTTGGGGACAGCGACGCAGTGGACGTCGTCGTTGAATTCAACTGACTGCTCGTGGGACTACCGCCACTTAATAAACTCGTGCTGGGAGTGGCTCCATGTTGCTGCGCGTTTTGTGGCGGTGACTTCTGTTGTAATTGCTGCTGTGATGATCCTTGTGCTCCATTCTTTTCGGTGACAGCTGAAAAACGTTCAATGTTTATTTAAGATTGATTTTAATTACAACAACAATAACAACAACTTCAGAACTAACATTTCATGACACTATTATACGTTTCAAGCTCCTCCAGATCCTCTTCCTCATTAAACCACATTTCTTCCTCTTCCTCCATTTGCCTTTGATCACGTCGGAATCGACCACCACGTATTATTGGAATGCCACTACTACGAACGGAAGAGAACCAACATGAAGCACTTGAAACCTGAACACCCCACTTTCCCCATCCCACTTACGTATCTAAACTCATCTTGTCGCGATCTTTCATTCGATCTTGATACTGATCGTAGCGATTCTTAAGATATTTGAATGTTTGTACATATTCGATTTCATCGAATATCTTACTGAACGTTTCAACAAAATAAACACACAATGTTTTTATATCTTCCAGTTTGACAAATTCAAACAATTCCAAGATGGCGGATTCGAGCAAATTGTAGCGACCATTATTACGTATGAAGGCATCAACCACCGGAGCGAATAAATTCCCCTTGACAATGTGCCTGCAAACACGAAACCAACCAACCGATCAGATAAATTTCATTTATTGGATAGATTATCCAACACTCACCTATTATAGAATTCATCTTTAAGTGCCACAATTTTTCTTAGAAGCCTCAAAGCTCCCAATACCAGGAACGTATGCGAACTCTTCATGAGCACTAAGATTTTCTTGAGGAGATCTTTCTGTATTATAAAGTTCTTAATATGATAGGTGTGGTGCTCCACGCAGAATGATAAAATGTCCAAGACAATGCCTAATAATTGTGCTGTTTGATAATCCTCATTCTGAGGCCGATCGCCAATCGTATTGAGAAGCAGTGGAGCTTCAAACCAGAAATGGAAAATCAAATTGGTGAAAAATTCCCCACTCACGGCCATCGGTTACACTTACCGATCAAGGTCTGTATACTGTGTTTGTAAAAGAAGTTCAGAAAGTCGCCCTTCTCGGTCAGCATGTTCTCGGGTTCCAAGAGAATCTTAATAATGCCCATTAATTGCACAGCCACGCCCAATTCCGGCTCTGAATCGGTCAACATTTGTTCGATGGCAATGTTTAGTAGCATGCGATCCTGCAAAGACGTACATTATATCGAATTTGCCTGCCAGCTCTGCCATACTTACCCCTTCCGTGCGACTCACTTGTTGCAGAGTATAGTTGCGTACCACTAACGGTGAAAACTCCACAATGGCGGTCAAAATGTCAATTGACGCGGCCTTGGTCTTTTGATCATTCATGACCAACGTTATTTCCAGAGCCTGCAGTATACCCAAGCAGGTGAGGGTCTTATAGAACGAATCCTTACCCTGCGGCTGCAGATTCTGTGCGTAGTTGCAAAATTCCTTCAAAAACAGCACAATGTCTCGACGCTTGGCATCGCTTGTATTCGGATCGGTTAACAGGGTAAACATGTCAACCAAGAAGCGCTCGTCCTCCTGTATTAAAGTCACGATCTCAACTTTGTTGAAAAATATAAAACTGGATAATGTGTTTAGCATGTTGTCCTCTACAAAAACGGAGGGTGTGGGCAGTATGATGTCTTGTATGTACTGCACTCGAAACGTTTGATGGATTTTGGCGAGTAAATCTTGATTTTTGATGGGTACCGCCTCGCGAAATTTCGCCCACTGCTTTAAATACTGACGATGCTTTTTTGGTTGCGTGACAGTTGGATCGTACTCCAAGCAACCGACCACATCGAAAATGGTATCTTCGGCGAACATAATCTCGAACAAGGCGTTCTTGTTCAGCAAGAAAATGTTTTTAAATATTTCAAAGAGGTGATGCAATCCTTCGGTATTGTCGAGATCTTCGCACACGTGGAACAAATTTAAAAGCTTTTTAATATAGTTTTCCGATTCTAGGGCCATCGAGAGCTTTTCTTTGCGCAGCGGTGTCGTTAAGCAGCTTTGTATAGTTTCGGATATGTCTTCCAAGCGGGCCAACTCACAGGGCGGCAATTCTATGGGCGGCGCTGTATCTGACATATCCTCAAAGCGTTCATCCTCCGATTCCTCCACAATGTCTTGTGTGATCTCAACTGAAGGGTCTTTGCCTTGCACCTAATATAAATTAAAAGAAGTGAAAATATTGGAGTTGACTCTAAACCGGATCACTTAATACTCTACACCACTTAGTTACACACTTTATGCCATAACTTGTTTATTTATCAGCCATAATGTGAGCCCTGGACCTCGCGGACCTCAAGTCAGTTCGTGCGGTTCATTTGAAGAGGATTTTTAAAAATGAAGCGATCGGGTCCAAATTTTGCATATTTAACTTATGTTAAAATTGCAAACGTACGTTCAAACTCAAAATCCCCCTTACTAAAGATGGTGTAGGGTACAAAAAGGGAACCGCGCTGATTCTTATTTGTAGAGCTACCTGACATATTTTCTCCCAAATTTCATCGCAACCGGCCTTTTCTTGAAAGCTTAAGGCTAAATCGAAATTATCACCCTCAGACCAAACGATTAAAGTATCTTGTTGCTTCTGATATGCCGTATCTGGTTGAATTTTACTTTCCAAAAGTAAGCTACCATCCGACTCTGCTCGTACCAGCAACGAGATTCCTGTAAAACGTAGAACGCATTATTAGAAGATTCGGTTGAAAAGGCAAATCAATAAAAACAAGAGAAAATGTTACAGTCGGTTATACCCGATCATATACTATACTGGAACACTTAGATCAGTGAGGCATTAGTCAAACAATTTTAAGAATTGTGAACTTTCGCCAATGTAAAGATATCCTTTTAAATAGGACCATGGGTGGGAGGGGTTTTATAACAGGGTATATTTTCATGGAATTTCTTTTTAAGTCAAAACATATTCATGTATTAAATTTCATTGAATTATTTTAAAAATTGAGATCTGCTTGCGCACAAATTTATATAGACAGACAGACGGACATTGTTAAGTCGATTCAAATTTGAAATAGAAATGCTATAAATAGATGGAAGTATACTCACCTTTAAGTCTATCCACGTAATTTGATGATACGTGACCGGTGCCGCGGTCATCCCATTGGCGTTCCGCATTTAGGGCGTATAGTTTAACACGGCGGCGGGTATCTGTAGCCATTTTGTGGCCCCGACTTTGTTATATTTTCAATACGTTCCTTATTTCTCTATCTCTCTCTCTTCCTCCCACTTTTCTTGCCTTGCTCTAGTTATCAATTAACGTTATCACGTTTCTATATATTTTGTGATTGCATGTATTTCGCAGTCACGATCTGCCGCTGTCCGAACTAAATTGATTTCGACTAATCAATGGATAATAACGGTGAGGCGTATAATAAGTTACACATTGAAATCGCTTCCTTAATTCCGTAGTTAAATGTTATTGTAATTGTTGTTGTTGTCTAGCATACTTGCAGTACACGTGTCGAGTTGTTTTTTCGTTTTCTGTTTTCACAAACTTTGTATTTTTTGTTTTTATTTTTATTTGAAGTTCGCTTTTATTGGCTTTTTATTTATGACAACAACAAGCCTTGAATAGAAAAAGATTTCTATCTCTCACTATCTCTATTCGTTTTACTCCATGCCTCTTCTACATGTATACAAAGAGCACTACTGAACAGAATAGAAAGCTTTTGCCTTCTTCCACCACTTCACCATTTATTTGTCAAAAGTATTTACAAAGCGTATACATGCGGTTATTATAATATTTTAATTTATTATCTGTGTACGGGAGCGAATATTTGAAAATTGTAACGGAGTTATAAATAGAATAGAATGTGACGATAATAAAATAAGTAAAAGCAACTACAATTGGCTAAGGCCAAATCTTGAATACCCACCATCACCAAAAACACCAAAGCTTCCCGAAGAATGAATTTGTTTATATGTCTTCTTCTATGCTTTATTATATTTAATACGGAAAATTTATTTAAAACATTGCTTCTTTTTCAGTTTTTGTTGCATTGTGGACGTGTTGCCTGACCGATTCGGCCCAATTTCAATACCAACCTGGTCATTAAAACTACCAACACTTTGACAAAGTGATATGTACCCCATATATATATGATGGTGGGTATGAAAAATTTGAATGTAGACTTCAGAGACTCAAGGACCCAGGAAATGTAAATATACTTGATTCAAATTCAAATTCAAATCTTATCCAAAAATGTATTTTCGTCGGTCTGACCCGATCATTTAATATCCTGCAGCACTCTTTACTTTATGTTATAATTTATTTATTTCATTGACATGATTATTTTTCGGAAATCCAGCACTTTTATGCTTGCATTGGAAAACAGGTGAACAAGTTTTCGGAAGTGATTCTAAATCGATCGGTATATTAAAAGTTATTTTTGCCTCCAGCAGTTAAGGAGTTTTAAGCAACTGCACTAACTTAATGTACCCTTTGACACAAATTTGTGAATTTTTATCTGTCCGCTTGTGGTAAAAATTCTCCCAGTCGAAAAATTTCAAAAGTCTACCGCAAATCTAGCAGAAATATAACAGATTACGAAAATAATTTTTCAATCGATTTTTTTAATGTTTTAATCGGACTTGGTCAGTTTTTCACCCATTAAGACACCGCCCACAATATATAAACTTCACAGCCAGTTAAACTTTTATTTTAATGCCCTGGTAGCCTGGATTACAATTTTTATAACCTGTCCCATTTGTAACAAAGGAAATGCTAACGTTGTGCGTACGTTTGTAACTTTTAAAGGGCACATGCCACACCCACCATCGGTATAATTGAATTGAAATTTAACTAAATTTGTGCGCATTTTAGATATTTTGATGAAATTTGGTATGAGGACATATTTTGGCGTAAAATGGAGCCCTATTGAAAATGTAATTATAAAGGGCATCTTTAGAATGTTGGAAATTCATCCTTTTTAATATTTTTTGACAAAACATTACTTAATAATTGATAAGGGAAAATGTTCAAGTCGGTAAAGCCTCGACATTTAAAACCTACACGACTTATTTTAGGTGTGTCAGTAAAGGAGAGACATCGCCATAGGAGGTACTTTGTGAAATATCCAAATTTAGTACAATCAGTATTACGGTCTACAGAATAATCACAAACAGATGTTGGTATATAAACAAAAGAAAAAACATTCTTATATTATATCTGAAATAGCCTTTTCAATGTGGCCTCTTCTGGTAGCTGCAAATAGGACGACAAACTTAGTGTAGCCCTCCACAACAATGTGGAAGCCAAATAACAGCAACAAACAGGGATGAGTAATCGTTGCACTAAGTAAACAAAACCTCTTGCAATGGTGAACAAAATTACTCACAATCTCGTTCTCTTTACAACAATAACAAATATTGTGCATATACTATCAGAGCGAATTTATGACGAATATGATGCGCAGATTTAGTTTAGCTTGTATAAGTTGCATATATATGTATTGTTTAGGTTACACCTCATACCATTCAGCAGCATCTCTTTCTGCTTAATTCAAACAGATCCGGCGCTAAGAAAATTAATTTAATTTCATCAAAGAGATTAAACAAAAATAAACTATTTTATCTAACGAAATAAATTGCTTCAAAAAAGAAACCGCCATACACACGCCTGCCATGCAGTTGAGCGCACAAACAAACAAGCAAGCTCACGATCAATATAAACAAAAACTAAAACTCTAACCGTGTAATGAAACCATCACAACGCAAACATGAATGGATCATTCTACGGTACACATGGTACATGTATATATAGATTACAATACAAATCGACAACCAACCACACCAATGCATTGATAATTAAATGAATAGAAGGGGAAAACAAACCAAAAAAAAATTAACACACACACAAGCATTTACAACAGCGTCACTGAACAACGCTGAACTTGAAAAAAGTCGGGAGTGAAACATTACGTTCAAGGACAGCACAAAGCACAAAGCAAGTAGTGAAAAAAAGGAGGGAAAACAAACTCCCACCCTTCTATGTTCATAAATCTTCACTTTAAGTAACTGGCCTCCAAAGGTTCAGAGATACCTGCCCAACAAAATTAGTAAAAAGTGAGTACTTAGCTTACACCACATTTTGGGCACCCTTTATCGAATTAGTATATTTATTTCAAGTCAAGAGATGAAATTTTGAAGTGGACTCATATGCGGATGCCCAAGAATAATGGAATGACCAAGCCAATAATACATGTAAACACATGAACTGACATAAAAATATACGTAGTTTATGTGTGCAAGTCATCCACGGCATTTTGCACCCGTCATTTTGTTTGTAAACTGAAAGTGGTTTTATTCTTCTTCTAATCATCGTTATGATAACTGAAGTATGAGGACAATCATAGTAAATTTGTATTAAGACTACACCAACAATTTAGAAGAAAAATTAACAAATTTTATATTAATGAACTAGAGTGGTGAGTACCGAAGATTAGTTGTAAGTTAAATAAAATTTTTTCACATGTTTTAAAATCCTCTACACTTTGACAACAGGTATGCTAAGGGGTATCCAATCCAAAATGTTTTTTTCTTAATTCGTAGGTTATTCAATTGAAAGCTATTAAAAAAACTTATATAGGAAATTAATACCCAATATGTATAATTGGGTTTGAATTCACCCATCGTCATACTGCGGTGTAGGCATATAAGGAACATATAAGAAGGAACGTTACATGGCAAGCCCTAAAAATTTCAATTGAAGATATGAATGCAGCCAGCCGGTCAATTACGGTGACGTCTTGATGACGTATAAATGATTTCGCGCATAACAACCAACCGCTCGTACATTTGTGTGTACGGTAAACTACAACACGTAGCATAGTATATTAATACTTAATACTTGTCTGTATGTACCACACATCACACATATCAATACAAAAAAGAGTATATTTAAATATTTTAGTAGAATGACAATGACTATATATTATGCATATATGTGCATGAATGAATGTATTTTGTTTATATTCCTTATACGTGTGTTGGTGTGTTTTTTTTTTTCTGTTTATTTTACTACTTCTGCACTTTTACTCTTATACTATACATAGTACACTAGACAGACAATTCGCTTGTTGATATCACACTTTTTTACAGATAACGTGTGTATGTGTAAGCACTAGTCATTGAGTATACATACACAATTGTCAAAGTTTTTCGTATTATTTTCGGTCTTCACCTCTTTTAACAACATAAATGTTTATTGCGTAGAGTTTTTATCCTTAAATTTAACTAATTTTCATATTAACGTCCGTCCATATAATTCATAAAGTAAACATCTCTGTTAATTGTAGTAACCAATTATTAGGCGAAACATAATCCTCTGGTGTTTCTTTTTATCTTCTTTACTATAAATTCATCTTTTATTACTTTATTGCTTTCCATCGTACGACATTAACGAGACTCATGACTAAGTATGCACACTCACGTTAACACTGTTTGTTTTGCTTTATTCATTGATTAAATTGTTATAATGATCTTCTTTTATTAGGTTAGGATTTTACGGTTTTCAGCTTGTGAAATAAGCTTTGCGCCTAGTCCATGTTTAAACGCAATATCTGAAAAGGAGAGAGTTTGAGGGTTTATTTACAAAGTTTCAATATCTAATACGCGACACTGAATACTGTATGTATGCAATGAAATAATTTGCATCAAGTTCACATAGAGTCCAAAGCGAGTGCAAAACTGTACCAAACTCTAGAAGCGAACGTAATGAGGTCAATTACAACCCACACGCCACTCACAGCATTTACAATACGGCGCAACTCAATCTACAACAAAACAATGCACATCACAGAAATGAAATTAATTTTTTCTATGTACGCAAAAACACAAAAATTAACCCCTTTTATCTTTTTCACATTTCAACTGAAAATGTTTAATTGGAAACCGTCTTCCCACCACCTCCCACACTCTTAGAAGTTCACACTTTATTATGGTAATCTCTTCAACATATTAGAGTACAATATTAAGCGTGTACATTTCGACTTTAGGGAAAAGGAATTATGAAAAAAAAAAACTTTTCAGTAAAAAACACAAATAGATACATACACAGGGGTAACAAAGAAGACGATGCAAAAATTTACAAGAGAATGTATGAATAAGAGGAATTGAAGAAAATACACCACAACTGAGTGCACATTTGGTCACGCAAATCAAATATATTCACACCATGGCGCGCGCGGGAGAGCATAACATTTCGTATAGAAATTCACCGCATTCATATGCGAAGAATAGGAACTATACGTCCATAGCCAGGTATTCGTCACGTAATAAATTCTTCTATGTACCAATAATATGCTAAATAACAAAACAGTTCATGGAATATAAAAATATGAAATTTGTTCTTGATTTAGCACAAAAGGAACAAATTAAAAATCAAGAAACATTATATGAGATGTATAGGCACTGTGTGATTACGTTCATTAATGAAACTAAAGGGCAATGCTTTTTTAACGATGATGTTGACAGAGATGTCAAGCATATTAGTGGTGGCGGCGTTTCTTGTTTTGTTGTTTTCGCCACTAAGTTATTGAATATGCACATACGAATTTCTATATTGTGTGCAACATAAATATGCGTATACATTTACGTATATTTAGCTACATATGTACAAGAATAAGTATTACATTGCATCCTATAAGCCAATTGAACAAAATATTTACTCTCAACATCAATATTATTTTCTAATGAAAAGGCCCAGACATAACCGTAATTCGATGGCCAAAAAGAGATATTCCATATTCCATTAAGTAAATCTTCCTACTAAGGAGCTTAGTATATATAATAATTTGTGTATAAATAATATTTTGACATTTAGTTTATCTTGACTAAAATTGTAAATATTTTATGCTTCCATTCAAATTGCGTTCGTGCTTTTTATACTAATTTCCAACCAACATACAAATTATTAAATGCACTCTTCACCACTAAAACAATCAGTCATTCTGAACATACATTTGTTTTTCATTTTTTTTTAGTTCTTCGAATTTAATTTTTTATATTTTGCACACTTCTTCACTTTTGCGTGTGCTGCTTAAAAATTGTTTTTTCGTTTTACAAAACACGCATTTCGGTGATTATATTATTGAGGATTCAAACTTTTAAACCTTTGTATACAATATTCTCTGAATTTTGAGATGTACATTATACATTTTCAACGTTTCTTTCTAATTAAATTTTTTTAAATAAAACGCGAATCCAATTTCTGCTTTCGTTCAGCACACACACATCAATCCGACTCTATTGTCTTACACGACGAAAGTATTCGTCATTATTATGCCGCCATATTGGAAAATCAACATCGCATTCTAGTCAAATTATCCAATAGCAGGATCGTTTATAAATTATATGTCTTTAAATTTAATATTTAAACAAAAAAATCACTGCTTAAATATAATAAAAGTGCTAACTAGGGATATTTCACATAACAAATATTTTAAAGTGTTGTACTTGTTCATATCATATAAAAAAGGTTTAGACATTTTCACATCTCTGTATTAATAAAGATAAATAACCAGATATAAGTGTATAGCCAGCAAAACAAAACTAAGAAAAGATTGCATAAAAGAAACAGTAAAAAATTAAGATACACAATTCTGAAAAGCACCGCAAATATTACAACATGAGACATACAATGTGTGCACTACTCACTGAGTTATTTATAAAATTAAAATTACAAGTTATTTTTAAAATTTTGGTTAACAGTTTTTCAAAAAAAAAAACATTAATAACAAATGTTGTATACGTCTAGTTACGCAATTATTCCTATTAGCAAACATATAAATCAACATGGACGAAACACAGCGCGCGACCAACTAAACAAAGCCAGAGAGAACTTCATGTGAGTACAAGCACGCACACATTTACATTTATATTGCAAATAAATGAAAACATCAAGTTCCCTTCCCATCGCAAGATGGCGTTAGTGAAAGTTAATTGGTTAGAAGGTGAAGTCAAATTACTGACTTCTCTATGCAGGTTGCAACAACAGTGAGTATTAACATAGAGAACAATACTTCAAAAATTAAAACAATTTGCGACCCAACCACCAGCTGTGATCACATCGAACATTTTGAATAATTTGCCAGTAAGAAATCATTCAAAGCAGAGGTAGCGGAGTAATGTTACACCTGTACAACATAACAATAATTATTAATTAATTTATTAATTATACCAGAGACCTATAAAAACATTACAGCTAATAAATAAATGTGTTCATAGGTCTTGTCTCTTTATGCATAAGTTGTTTATATATGTAAATAATAATTTGGTTTAGAGTTGATTCTGCCTAATAACTTAGGCAGTATACCAAATATGTGAGTATAGATACAAAAGTGCATTGAAAGCAAATAAATAAATAGAAGAGATAGAATTTATAATTTCAGATTTTGATCGACACGGTTAAAGGTGGGTGTTCGTTCGTTTCTTTTTCCTAATTTTAATTAATTATTATTGTTATATATTTGATTGTTCACGGTGGTCGCAATAGATTTGTTTGGATCGCAAGCTACAATTTGCTTTTATTTTTCAAATGTTTCTAGCCATTCTCCTTCTCACTGATATATTAATATGTTAATTAAATATATAAAATATTGATACTTGATGTTCACCAACTTGTAGCACGTAGGTTTATAACCTTGGCTGCATTCTTAAAAAAACTAAATTACTAAAATTATCAATGGGATTAAAATGTTATGAGATTTGATGTTAAGAAAAGGAAAAAACGAAAAAAAAAAATTAATGCATTTGGATCAATTTATTATCACCAATAATGGACGCAGCCCCATGGTTTGACAAAAAACGAGTACAAATATTAATAATAACACCTGTGCGCATTCCGGTAAAAAGCAATTCTCCAACACATTTGACTTCAAAGAAAATTTTTGCAGTATTAGTTGTGTAGGCTTCGGAGGTCGACCTTTGCGTGATTGCAAAGACAAAGTAGAAAAACAATATGGAAAATAACTCCAATACATATAAATTCCAGAGTATTGGTCAAAGGTATAAAGGACCGGAGGATCAGGATTTGCAATTACAAATACTTCAATATGGAAGCGATACACTCGAAGTGCACCTTATTAATAAGCACTACGTGCGACATTGCAATTTTTTGGGGAAGCAATTCGGTTACTTGGTAGTGATGTCGATAGCGATACTGTATTTGAAAATTTATTATAATACGCACATAACTATTGTTAGTATTTTCCTACCGTTATGGTTAATGGTTCTGTTATGTATGCTCCCTACTTTGGTTAAATGTGGTAAGTGGAAATAAAACACTTGTCTAACGAAATAAAACATGTTCAATATCTGTTTCAGAAAAATTCATTTATTCCTTTAGTTTCGGTTTACAACTACAAGCGGACACTTTCTTGGGTAAAAGGAGTTACTTTATAGCAGCTTCCAAAATACATGATATTGTCATAAACGAAGTGTTGGAAAATGTAAGTCGACTCCTAATAATAGTAAAAGTGAAGTTAATTAAGTATTTCTTTCAGTTTGATTTTTGTTATATGCTGATAGTTCGAACCAAACAAACATTGTTTCATAAGAAACCCATTATTCAAGTATTTAAGGTCAGTTTTATTACCGCAAAAATATACATGAAAGATATTAAAATATTTTATAAATTTGCACTTGTAGCAGCTGAAACCTCCGGCGGATTGTTTACACATAATATACAATCATTTACAGCGTGTCATGCGCACATCTTCACAAACATTATTTCAATAATTCAATAGCTTGTTTAACCGCCAAAGTTTCTTTTAAAAGGTCACCAAACTAAAATTAAATTACACATGTGATCATTTTTAATTAATTGAAAATGCATGTACCAAACTACATTATTAACATCGGGCATTTCACCGATAGGTGGTATTTTTTCTGCCGCCGGCATCTCCAACTTTACTTGATCTAGAGCAATTTCTACATTCTTCAATTTTTTATGCTCCGAAGAATATGCCTCCCTTAAGACTTTGCGGTAATCATTTAACGAATTACGATATGCGACACATTTAGCTTGCAAAGGTCGAATTTTAAAAATTTGGTGTAACTTTTCATCCATAGAAATAAATTGAATTTATATACTATATATAAATAAAATACGTGATTTATTTATACATTACCGTAGAATCTAACGATGTGCAGTTTGTAGAAAAACTAGTTCACATTAATTAAGCAATCAAGTGAGAGATGTGTAATTTATGTTCCTCTCTACATATAAAATATACTGTAGTTTTTACAATGTAAATTATATATAATAATATAAATGTACCTTAATTGCATATAACTTGTGAATTTAATAAAAGATATAACGATTTAAGGTGCAGTCACTTAAATTTGTCACGACTTCAGCAAAATTTTAGAAGCAACAGTCATATTTTTAATATATTGCAATTGAACTTGAAAAATTTTAACATTAATTTAAACATTAATAAAAAAAATAATCTACATTCGACTTAACAACTTCACAGATTGCTTTGAATTAGCATTACTGCCTTTATAACAGCAATAAAGTAATTGCACTTATTAATTCAATATTTCTTTCATTTTATAGTATTTATGTTGTTAACTTCATCGACCTCTATTTAGCAGGAAGACTTTGAGTTTGTTATAATTTTTATTTATTTATATACGAAAAATTTAATAGAAATTTGTATAAGGATAACTGGGAATGATGGACGACAATCCGGCTAATATTTTGAATATAAATTATGCATCACAATTTGCTCTACGTGTAGCTTTACAGACAATGAAGGAACGCTGTATGTCTCAACAAAAAAGGCTAACAACAATCGAAGAGGAAAATCAACACTTGCTAGAGCGTCTGGCTCAAGACAATAAACAAAACAACAAAACCACTTTAACACATAGTACTGGAGGTGTGGTTGAAAATTTTCAATTACGCATGCAAGTATCTGAATTGCAACGACAAAATGAACAACTAACGGCCCATATTAATATGGTGTCGGCAGAGAATCGCAAACTATGGTCCCGTCTGTCACAAATGACCAAAGAGAAAAACAATGACACAATACAAAATGCAAATGATGCGTTAGGTATAAATGGTGACATTAGTCGAATGAGTTCAAATCAAAATTTAATCCGTTCAAAAACCTTCACACAACATTCGCCCAATCCAAAATTACGCCACAAGTTAATTGCTGCAGACACCAATGAGTCAGATGCTGTAGACAATAGTTTGGATACAGCTATTTCCGAGGTGTTGGAATCCGCCGTTCAAATCGGATTCAGCTTTTTTAACACGTGCACGTTATCCAAAGAGGATACTGAAGAACAAGATTTTAATGTCGAGGCCAAAAAATGCATTGAAGGTCTACAAGATATGCGACGTGAGGCTATGAAACATCAAAAGGAATTGAATAACGTTTATGCTTCGCTAAAAGCTAAATTGGGTATTAAGAAATCTATATCTAAAAATTATTATATTACATCATATGTTTCCTTATCTTAGCTTCAAGTTCTTGCGGTGAGTGTGCTAAAACATTAAAAAAACCCGAAATGGCTGATAAGAGTTTAGAAACCGATGAGAGCTTGAATGAATACCAACAACAAAATCATAATAAAATCGAATACATAGAACAACTTAGTAGCTCTGGCACTACCAAAGACTTGGACCATACAATTGCAGCATCCAAGCCAACGTCGACTACAGCCAGTAATCATTTGAATATAATACAGGAGAAAATGTTGGCTGATAAAGCGGATAAAATGTGTCCCATGTGTGGCAGAATCTACGATTCCCGAGTATCGTTCAATGCTTTCTGTGAACATGTCGAGGGGCATTTTTTTGATGATAGTTCAGATTCAGAATTTGGCAAAGAACACAATTTTGAAATTATATCACATACTGTGGGTAACTTCTGACCCATCAGTCAACGCATCTACTTTTATCATGAATTGTAGGGGATAGCTGGCAAAAAAGATTTGTTTTATATTCTATTAAATTAGAACTAGTATATCAAACTTTTGTTGTTAAGTTTTGTATAACTGTAATCAGTCCAAAGAGGGCCCATTGTTATTAAAACATTTTTATCGCTTTTTTTCTTTGCATCAATTTCTCAATAATATGAGCAACCATATACATATATACATACATTTGTTTTCAATGACTATAAAACATTTTGATTAATTGCTATAAATGCAGAGATATGTATGGCACTAGAATGTAGTGATAAGTTGTATGTCTTCGAAAGGACATCTTGAATATAACGCGAATAGTCTCGTGATGTATTATGATTTGAGTATGACTAATTATTAAAAATAATTATTTTGGAACAGTAACAGCAGGTGCTTGGTCAATCGAAATGGGAAAGCCAAACAATTTAGTACAATATTCGATAATCCTAAGATCAAAGAGGATCTGTTGATCAACTTTACTTCGGTTGGGTCAGCAACATTCAAATAATGTAAAATACAAATCACAAGAGCGCGTTGGACCAAATTTGAAGTGGAATATATGAATGATTGGAAGCATATTAAGTTCACAATCAACAAAAACCTATATATCTGCCACAAACATTGACTTATGAACTTGAAATTTGCTTTGCGTATCCATATTAATCTCATCCACTGATGTGCAAAAAATTGGCGTGGTCGGTCATAGGTCACGCCGACAATCGATCCAGATCTATATATTAGCCACAAAAATTGATCTATGAATTTGAAATTTGGTTCACTTATTATTATGTGCCAAAAATGGGCATGGTCGGATAACAGGCACACCCACAATATACAAAAAGCCACACTCAACATAAAACCCGAAATTCAAGCTGATACGTGATACGTATACTGTTAGAGGATGTAATCACATACCTGCCACGCCCACAATTTTAGGTGTGGAAGGTAGTTAAGACTTTTTTTAAGTTTTCTTACGCACTGGCTTTGTTTTTAAGTTGATGTTGTTGATAAATGGGGTGTGTTCACTGGTAAGGTTAATAGATTTATTTATTATGTAAAGAGTTTCATATACACAACACTTTGTGTTTACTAACACCCGTTGTTACTATTGTCATAAAGTTCTATGTTTTTATACCTTCCACATAAGATGGGGAACGTATTAAGTTTGTCATTCTGTTTTCAGCACACAGAAAGAGGCGTCAGAAACTCTACAAAGACTGAGTCGATCTAGAAATTTTGTACAGAACTTTTACTTTGCAAGCAGGTCGCTGTTTAAATGAAGTCGCGCCGCAATCCTTAAAAATCTATCCATCTGTTACATTTATTTGTTGCACTTGTTGTCAACTATCGCTCAATAATTGATGAATAAAAGCATTTAAAGCATCATAGATTATATTATATATTAAACTGCATTAATTAAGTGTGTTGGATTTTCTTAATTTGGCTTGGTTGCTGTGTTTCATAGTTTCCTTATTGTTACTTTTACACAAATAAACATTAATCCCATACACTGATGAACTAGAAGCAAACTGAATCGGATCATAACTGCACCTACAACTTCCAAAACTTGACACTGAATTGCCATTACAGACAGACACGGAGGGTGCTTTAGACTTAGCCTAAGCCAAGGTTGTTTGTAATCGATTCTATGAAAGTGTAAACATTAACAACATCGATGGGTGCAGTTTACAATTTATTTTCATTTAATTTACGTTCTCTTGACTCTTTTGCAAATAAATGACTGCTGTGTACAAATAACTTCCCTTCGCAGCCTTTACAGTTTAGCAATGTGTAATAAATTCAGTCTTTAAAAAATTTTTCTATTAAAAACCACCTATTGCAATAATGGCAGATGCTAAAGCTAAACAATATTTCCTTAAGACACTGCTGTTTCTTTTCTTTCCTTTCAGTACAGGTGCTCACCACCATGCTTTAACCACAATGATGCAATGCTGTCTACAGTGAGCAGTGAATTCCACAAAGACAATCAGCATTCGGTGCATTTGTCATTGTTGACTGCTTAGTGAAGATACCATTGCGGTTTGAGCATAAAGATTAATTTAATTAAACCAATCGTCGTCTAGTCTGACTTTGCGAAAGATGATTTTTCCTTTACATACATTTTCAGCATCCCATTGGTCTTATGATGACGTGAACGACTGGAATAAGCAGTTTGCTCTATGTGGGGGGGATGCAACTAGCAATAATCGCCTATAGAATTTCAAAAGGACACGGTAAATTATTATGTGTATATATGTGTGTGTATGTGCAGTTAGTACGTCGTAGAGTATTTGATTAAAAGAAGAGTTCTTTAAAATTTTGCCAGAGCTATTCAAGATCACCGGAACCCATAAGATTTCATAATTATGAAAAATTCTTGGTGGATAATATCACCCTCACAAATAACGGCCATACAGGTAGAATGGTGTATATACTCGTATATATGATCCAAAGATATACTAAGCAAAGAACGGTTTTCTCTTCAGTACAATTTCAAATACCACCACTTCAAAGTAGAAATGGCTTCCCCTCTATTACCAATAAACTTTTGAAAGATCTTTATATACCATCCAATGTGCATTTCCATTGGGGTTCGGCCAGCAGCAGAGGATCCGAGCACGTTATAGAGGGACAACGTTTCGACGCAGAAATGCATATCGTACATAGGAACTCTAAGTATCCCACAACCGAAGAAGCGGCCCAACAGAAAAATGGATTAACAGTTTTGGGTGTTTTGTTCAACATAAGTCACGTATTACCCTTAAACAATATATTGTAAATTCATACTCGTACACATATATACTGCGTTTAACTCTTTTCAGGCACCAGAATTTCATTATCGATGCTTAGAACAGATTTTTGATCAACTACCTGAAGTGCAAGCCTATAAATCGCAAACTAAATTGAGAAGACACATAACTATGCGCCAATTATTGGGTAATTTGCAGTTTTATTGAATTTAGGTGTCTCCGCGAAAGAAGCTCGATGTCGGTCTGTTCGTCTGTCTATTCATGTAATTTTGTACACAACCTGCAAGTTGTAGTATTGAAATATTTCGATGAAATTGTGTACAGGGACATGTATTGACTCTATTAAAAATGGACCGAAGCGGAACATTTTTAGAACCCCCTACCATATAAGGTATGAAATAGAAGAAATCGCAATTCTTAATATTTTTCAACAAAATTTGGTGGAGGATAGTTAATTAGCTTAATAACTGGCTAATAACCGACAACATGTGTACTTGACAGTGATTTTGACCTCAATTCTCAATTCTTTGGAGTGTAAGGGGCCATGAGCGAATTCGAAGTCATTTAGGAGTGAGATACGATCTTCTAAACAGCGCAATTATGGCACTTTGAAGATGGAATTTCACATGTGGTGTAGGGTATAATTAATAAAATATTATTAATAAAACGAACCATTAAAAAGCGTCAGCAGGCAAAGCAGTACGCCTCACACAATTGTGGAAAACCTCAAATGTGATGATAGGCTTGGAAAAACTGAAATCTCTACCAATGAGTACTATATACTATCTAGGGTATAAAAAGTTGATAAAAAGCAATTTTATAAAACATCACGTAAAGGACACGGACCAGCAATATACCCTTTATAAACCGATTACTCTACCATCAAACTGGACCTATATAATCTGGACATCTAGAACAAATTCGTTGTGTAAAATAAGCATATGCACCATAATATTATAAAATTTTATACACAATATTACTCTATACATAAATATAAAACATTAACTTGCAGTGGTCGAAAAGTGGAAGAGCCGAAGGAGGCAAAATAAAAGAATACCTTATTTTCATTTATTAATTATTTATTTATCCATTTGTTGAAGTCGTAATATAAGACGTACAAATGTTTGCGCCAAAAGTAGGCTATGGGAAGCCAAGCTACAAAAACGCGCGGAAATCTAGCCACTTAGAAAAAACGACAACAGTTTTGTATATGTTATCTATTGTATTCTCTTTAAAAAGCAACAGCAGTAACACATGCGCGTAAAAAACTAAAAACGTACAAAAAAGTAATGCTTAACCGTTTTCGGTCCGGAAGAAATTATCACTAAATTGATTATGTATTAGTATACACAAATCCTCTTGCTTCCCGTTGAAAAATCTAAATTTTAACAAATCTTCGACTCAGCTTTGATATGTGCGCTATCGAAACAAAAACATATTAAGTTCCTCCTAGCATATGTGGATTTATGGTTATATCATACACCACCACCCTATATATGATAGAATAGACAAATAAATCATTCCCCCCTAACATTTATATATGTTATCTGAGAGCCGTCTACGTGTAATTGTAGGAACGTGCGCAAAAAGTCGACTTTACCCACTACACGTAATAATAATAAGAGCACAAAAGCTGTTGTCTTCTCAATCGTTTGTTTTATTTTTGTGGCGCACGCGTCACAGAGTCATTATGCTGCTATCAGCTACTCTATGTTATTAGTTAAACATATGATTATTTTCTGTTCTCTCCTTATGTTTATTTTTATTTGTGTTTTTATTCCATCTGATATGAGATAGGAAATTAGAAAGAGTTTCTCTCTAAACAAAACAAAGAGTGAAATGAAATGGTACGAAATTTTTAATCGCTATTTAGATTTTAAACGTAATGGATACGCAAAAGAAATCGCTTCAAAAATGTGTTGTTTCAGGTTGTGTGTGGAAGAAGCAGAAACCTCTTGGAACGCTGTATCGGTTCCCAAAATGTGCGTCACTACTTCAGAAGTGGTGCGCGAATTTGAGGCTTGATATAGGGTCGATTAATTCCAAGACGAGGATATGCGGCCGGCATTTCGATTGCAATTTTCTCCGCTCAAACAGGATTAAAAAGAATGGTTTGCCCACAATTGCATTAGGTAAGCATTGCATTATATAAGTGCAAATAATTTAATTGAGATAATTTATTTGAAAGGTGTAATGTATTTTGGCGTCTGATTTGTGTTAATGTGTTCTGTGCGTCTGCTTTGTGCATGTGTTCTTTTATAGAAGAACCATGGCATTATTTCCCTTTCAATAGACTAGAATTCAAGGGGTTGTGAGTTCGATTTCTGTAGCTGTGGTGTTTATTTTCTTTTTTATAAGAAATTCTTCAATTTATGATTCGCTTATTTATATGCTTATATATTATTATCACATTCGTATGAGAAGAGACTTTTTACTTTTTTTTTTGTTTATTTTGCCTCTAGGATATGAAGGTCGCGCCTTATACCTGAATGAAGTGGATGAGGGCAAACGGAAGTCCTGCGCCGTTAAAAATTGCGCAAGTGATACACATTCTAAACATTTTGCGTTACCTACCAATAATTTGATGAGGGCGAAGTGGTTAGCTGTTTTACCATTAGATTTATCCAAAAAGAAAGTGTTAGTTTGTGATAAGCATTTTAGTAGGGAAGATATAGGCGGTCGCAGATTAAAATTCAATGCAATACCACTCCCACTACAGCCAAAAGAGGATACCATTGGAAACAAGAGTCGAATTGCAGATGTACAAGGAGATAACGACGATATGAAGGAGATTGGCGCGCGGGGGGGGAATCGGGAAGTGGAGCTTTGTATAACTTGCGAAGAGTATGCAAAAAGGGAATTAGACTACATGAAGCGGAATTTGGAGCTGAGCAATAGATGCAAGGAGCTGGAGGAAAAGGTCAGGGAACTGGAGGAAAAGCTTTACGGAGAAGCTATAAACAAGTTGGTATCGTAAAACAACAAAAATGCAGCGCAAAATTAATTTACGTTGCAAAGAGAGAGTATCGTATAGAGTGTATAAATATTGAATAAAAAAAAATAATTATAGGAATTGTGTGGATAGGTTGATTAAAAAAAATTGTTCATTAGAGGATAGGGTGGAGTTTCTTATTAAAAATAAAAATTATGGAGATGATGATCATCTAAAATTAGTAAATCCAAGTGATGGGTATTATGAGGTTTGCTTTCGAAAATATGCCCATCTCCGTGGTGTCGTTCAGCTAATTTTAGATGAAATCTTAAAGTAAACGTCTGAGCAATTTCCTTGGTTTGTGGAAGGTGATGGTTGTAAGGAGCATCGCGTTAGCTGTTTGAAATTTTTAATTGAGGTATTACTATTTAAAAATACCAAGTGGATTTGCAAAGGATATTTACGAAAAAATGAACAAAAAGCTCCCAACCAAGGAAATTGGCCAAACTAAACGTCTCCGCATCTTAAAAAATATTTCATTATTTTGTTTATATAATTAATAAATTATTTGAATTGAAATTGTTTTAATATTTTTTCCGAGCTTTACTTTTCATTTTTCCCTTTAGCTGCACCAGAGCCCACTTTGTTGTAGTGGGTAAATATTCCAAGCATTGCTTAGGAAGTGCATGTTATATATACTCAAATATATATATAACTTAACTCTGACTTTGGCTTCCCACAGCCTACTTTTGGCGCAAACATTTGTACGTATGTAATTTAATAAATGATGACGTGTATGTAAATTTGTATATTACGACTTCAATAAATGGATAAATAAATAATTAATAAAGGAAAATAAAAATCTTTTAGTTTGCTCCTTTCGGCTCTTCCACGTTTCAACCATTCATACATGGCAAGTTAGTGTTTTATGTATTTGTATAAAATTTTATAATATTATGGTGCATATGCTTATTTTACACAACGAATTTGTTCTACATGCGATTATATACGTCCACTATTAAGCGATAGATTTGAAGAATGATGTGTGGTTTGGTGGTAGAGTAATCAGTTTATAGAAAGTATATTGCTGGTTTGGTCCGTGTCCTTTTTTTACATGATGTTTTATAAAGTTGCTTTTTATCAACTTTTTCATTTGTAATGTGGTGTAGGGAAATATTTAAATGTATATAAATTTTTATACTTTGCACCGCCCTTTGAAAAAGGGTATATTAAGTTTGTGCGGATGTTTGTAACTCCTAAACGGCAAGTGCCACAACCACCTTTAATTATACCGATCGATTAGGAATCAAAATCTGAATCAATTTAACCATATCCGTCTGTCCATCTAAATTTGTGCGCAAGCTGCAGGTCGCATTTTTCTGTATTTGACAACATACATTCTGTCAAATAAGTACCCGGAAATTTGAAATAAAACAAACAACTTATCAATCATCTAAATTTATTATATCCCCTTCAAAATAGGCCCTTTCTGAGGCAATACACTTCTTCCAACAAACAATCCAATCATCGAAACACTTTTTAAATTATTAATTAAATTAATATTAAATTAGTTTTGATGTCTCTAATGCTCTCAAAACGGGTTCCACGAAGTGGTAATTTGAGTTTTGGAAACAGGAAAGGAGAGTACGGTGGTTGTTCAATGATATTTGTTGAATTTTTCTTCAAAAACTTGTTCACAATGATCGCTTTGTGCGCTGGTGCATTATCGTGGTGCAAAATCCAACTGTTGTTCCGCCACAAATCTGGTCTTTTGCGACGAACATTCTCTCTCAAACGCTTCATAACGACAAGATAATATTCTTTATTGACGGTTTTTCCCTCCGGTAAGAATTCCAAATGAACAACACCACGAATATCGAAGAAAACGGTCAGCATCACCTTGATTTTCGATTTGCTCTGTCGCGGTCTTTTCGGTTTCGGCTCATTTTTGGTGCGCCATTCCGATGATTGTTGACTCGTTTGCATGTCGTACTCGAAAACCCATGTCTCGTCACCAGTTATGATACGTTCGATGAACGTTGGATCGGAATTGACGCGTTCAAGCATGTCTTCAGCCACCTTACTGCGATTCACTTTTTGAAGAAAATTCAGATGTTTTGGCACCAATCGCGCTGCCACTTTTCGCATACCCAAAACATCAACCAAAATATGACGAGCGGTCTCATGAGACATGTTCATTTCTTGGGCTATCTATAATGACGATTTTCGAGCACCATTTCCTTTATTTTGTCAACGTTTTCTTCAGTTGAAGAGGTCGAAGGCCGTCCTGAACGTGGCAAATCGTTCACTTCTCCTCGCCCCTCTTTGAACGATTTATACCAATCGTAAACTTGAGTTTTCGACATGGTTGAATCACCAAATGTTTTTTTCAACATTTCCAACGTTTTGGCACAAGAAATTTCGTTTGAAACACAAAATTTCACACAAACTCTTTGTTCGATATTTTTATCCATAGTAAAAATCGCAACGCATACAAAAGGTTGACTTGTTCCTAATGACGCCGTAAACAAACTAAATGACACATAGCAATCAAAATTGACAGAATAGTGGCTGACAGTTGTGCCAACCTGGGAAAAAAAATTTTTGAAATATTCTCAGCGGGAAAATTTAAAATGAGAATTTCCGGGTACTTATTTGACAGAATGTATATCAGTTAATTCTTTTTACTTAAAAGTTTGTCCAAATAGATCTTAAAGTCCAGGTTGAATTGACTTGTTTACTTGTAAATGATTAAATCTTAATTATATTTGCACTTTTGGGAAAACGGCCAGCCAAATGCCGCAGCGGTACGTATACGCTAGTGCAAGCCTTTTGAGTTGCGCAAGGGTAGTAAAACAATAGGTGCCACCAAAAGTAAGTTTATTAGACGTTCATAAATGCCAAGATGGATTTCCAAGTTCAGTCTGGTACTAATATACGCCCCCTCCTCCTCCTTCATTTCATCTTATGTGGAGGGTTTAATAATGGTTTTGTACTTCAAGGCATCGGTAGAAGATCGTATTGGAGTGAACCCAAATTTACTTTTTTTTTACTTTTTATGTGTTCATATAACATAAATAATTGTTCAGAACGTATATAAATCTGTGATCCTTTCTAAAAAAACAATTGAGGAACACCTTACTTAAAGGTTTCCGTACATTTTAATCGGTTTATATAGCAAATGATATAAATTAGATTTTTATACCCTGCACCACTTGTGACAAAGGGTATATTAAGTTTGTACGGGTGTTTGTAACTCCCAAACGGCAAATGCCACGCTCACCTTCAAGTGCAATACTGATCGATTCAAGATTGAAATATAAATCGATTTAAGCATGTCCGCCTATCTTTCTGTCTGGCAGTAATTTGTGTAAATTTGTACGTAAGCTCCTGGTTGCTCTCCTATTATAATGGAAATTAATTGTGGAACTAAGTAGTGTAGAGTATTAAATAGTCGTGATTGGCTGGCTATAACATTTTCACTTGTTTTTATTAGACATTCAAACAACAACAACAGGTGAATTGAAATAGAATTCGTTTCCAGAGCCCGTACAAAGTATGTACGTCCGTACGTCTGTCTATTGTTGGTATTCTTAAGGTCATAAGTATTTAAATATTGAACTGAAATTTTGTCTAGACATTGTACGCAGATCGCTATTTAAATTGGACAAAAGCAGTCAAATGCCACGCCTACAATCGACAAAAACCTGAATTTTTGCTTGACATAATAGATCTATAAGGTTGAACGTATTTATAATTGTCCCATATATCGATGGGCGTGATCAATTAACAGACACGACCACAATTTCCAAAAAAACCGTACTCAGCGTAAAATTCGACTTTCAAGATGATATGTAATACATACACTAGTAGGGGGCGTAATCATGTTCCATGCCACGCCCACAATTTGTGTGTAGATGCGGAGGGTATTTACCATTTGGCTTAACCCACATCCAAATTGGGAATAATCTCTTAACGCACATTCACATAAATTCAATACATTTACTACGCGTACTAACGCATACTAAACACACGCTAAGCTATTGAAAGTATGGATAATCATTTCGATTCTTATTCTGCTAGTATTAAGTTTCAGTTTATATAATAATAATAATAATAATAATAACAACAACGACGACGACGTACGTAAATGTTGTTGTGGAATAAAAATTCAAACATTTCTAATGATTAACACTGGATAAGTAAAATAATGAGAATATAGTAATCATTTACCACAGCTACAACCGTCTTCTATCCCGTCCACTCCAAGTAGCTCTTTCAATTGAATTGACAAGTTACCTGTTAAATATGCTTCAAACATTCAAACGCAACAATATTTTATTGTACCCTTCGCATACGTTAAGTTTGTCATTCTGTACGCAGCCGCGAGAAGGAAACTTGAGGGACCCCTCTCAAGTATGTATTGTATGCATTCTTGTAAAGCATCAAAATCAGTCATGTCCGTCCGTGCGTTTATATAAAGCAAAAAATTAAACATTAAGCTTAAATTCGGCAGAGACACACTTAGTTGATGCAAAATTGCCTGATAGCCATGCCCGCAAACCTCCCCATCGTTATGTGTACACATATGCTGGGTATCCAACATTTAGCCTAAACCTGTGCACTTGTTTTGGCCATTTTACTCGTTTAGTATCAATTTAACTTTTAACTAATTTGTCAACGACTTTCTTAACATTCAACTTTCCACACGTGATTTATTACCATACATACTCCATTTCATAAAAGATTTTAGTGGTCTTATGAACAACATAACATATGCAACGCATTGTGTGGAACGAGTACTACTTGGTTCGTTAGCTGGTGGTGGTGGTGGTTACAACGGCCAAGTTATGATCAATCCTCGTACAAATGGCTTTTGTATAGAAGCGAAAAACCAAATACAATCACAAACACAAACACAATTGTGCGCTAGGTATAAAACGTCTTGCGGATGGTTTATATCAAGTCAGTCAGTTTATAATTCTCTGCATATAAGTATAACACTTGATTGAACGAAGCGTGTTAGCACATTTTATCTTATAGTTGTAGAAAACATTCAAAATTCAAACGGAATAGAATTTTCAATTGTGTTTACAACAAAACAAAATCATTTCTTTTGTTTCATTGTATCGCTTTGCGTGTCTGTCTCATCAATAATTGTTAATATTTAACAAACAAAAAACGTAAAAACGAAAACTATGCGCTTTCCGGTTTCTGCATATTTTTATCCGCGTCTCTTGTTCTTTTTGCCAATGGCAATGGGTGCGTCTACCTTGCGGAAGAATACTGCCTTTATTATTATTGCTATTACTACTGCTGCCGCTACAGCTGGTTATGCCGTTGCTACTGCTACTCCTATTGCTACTAATCATAATAATAACATTACGACTACTAATGGTGTGTGTGTGTGTGTTTGCATGTCCTAATAATAATAATAATTGCTATTAAACTTGATGGGGTGGGTATGGTCAGTTAACTTGTGTATTCGAGTGTATTATTCAATAATATTCAAGATGCATTGTGATGTGTGTGTTATGAACAGTCTGTTAAGTATTCGAAAAAGGACATGTGTGCTCTATGCAACACAAGTGCTTCTGCCAGAACAGTATTTACGTACCAAAATTCCTAGAAATATTTGCACATAGTGACGGATTCAAGGCCTTTATAAATTGGTCGTAAATAAAGGCTTTTACAATATAAAAGTAATTAAAATTAATGCATTCGATCAATTTCGTTATAAATCAAGTACGGGGCTGAGGCCAAATTTTGACAACCCACAAATTATTGAAAATCGCACTTTGTGCAGAACTCAACCTTTGAGTTGACACCTGACTCGTACGTTAATAGTTGTTCTAAGTCGAAAGTACTTCTTCGACTTAGGGGGCATAATTTTGTTCGTAAAAGCTACTTCTCTCTCCTCTCCTCCCTCGGAGGTATGAAGCGCTACTATTATGTATCCTTGACAAATTACCGGACGCCATTATTTGTTTATATGCTACTAGGGCTACCTCTCGTTGGAATGTAAATGATTTGAATGGAGATAAAGAGATGGTATACTTCATGCACCTGTTAACGCGTACAAACATATTCAAAGAGTCGAACAAGGAAATCAACAAATGAACAGGATTTCATCTATATGTACCTCATATAACAACTGATTGACTGACAATGATATTTCATTGTATGCTATGTTAAATATAATAAATATGCTTTCGAGAGAAGCAATTGTTTCGTATTTAGAGCAATATACTGAATGGACGTTATTTTAGACATGTTGCATAATTGCTGAAGCAATTATTTTATAACCGTCAATTGATAAACAAATACATGATCCATTCATCCAAATTTACACGACCCAATATACAATATATTGACATTTCATGTATGTGCGAGACCGTACATTAAACTCTTAAATGTTTCATTTAATGACATTTGAATAGTGACGAAACTGGACTGGTAGTAAAAAAGGCAATTTTTTTTTTTATTTTAAAAGAATAGCATCAATGATTATTCAGTCATTTTTTTGATAAATCTCGGTACGTAATTACTTTTTAATGGTGTAATATGTGTACATACATTCATACATCATTTTTAGACACATGTGTCTATTTTGAATGTGCGAACATGTTAAACGACAAAGCTGGACAATAAAAAACTCTTTTTGTGAAGAGATATGTAATAAACTTTAACACCTAATGTAAACAGTGGTTGGCAACCTTTTGTCAGTCGGAGCCATATTAAAAAAAAATTCAATTTCGGTGTAATACGCGGAGAGTAAAATAAAATGTTTGCTTTCATGGGCGTGATCTTGGTTTATCAATTTATACGCGCAATACTAATACCGCTCCGTACCCATTTTAATTATAACAAAATTATCAAATTTATTTGTTTCAACTTTGGCGGAGAGTGTGGTCGATTGCCCCCATTTTTTGGATACATTTATGAAAGCCTTCTGAGGGATATATAGTTTGGTTTATAATAACCTTAAAAAATAGATGCCAAGTACGCGCATGTAACTTGGAAGCCACGCACGCTACCGACCACCGACTTGGAGCAAATATAACTCATTAAACCCTTTATTAAGCCTGAAGTCGTCATGGACTAATCAATTTGATTTTTTGGTATGCGATAATTGTCGCCATGGGCGTTGACCTTGTATGCATTTTTCACTTTCTTACATCAAATGCAATGTTTGCACAACGACTAACATTCAGTCTGTCATCCGTTTGAGAAAACGTTCAGAGGTCTCCGGTCAATTTGACCGCGCGTGGTGGGAATAGGTATACAAGAATTATCGGTAGAGTTAGTGTTAAGGCAGCGAATTATCATGAAGCTTGTAAAGCGCAAATGTCCGTCACTCTATACATAATTAAAAACCAAGCGCGAAACGTTTTTCTTTTTTTCGATACTTTTGAATGCTAAGTAAAAATAACAAAATCACAATGGGGGGATGCATTGCAATATTCTAGTTTAGATAAGTATTTTAAATTGCTTCAAATAACATTTTTTTCAATTATCAGAAAATTGATGTAATTTACAAAAATTAACAAAATAGTGCAAAAACATATCTAACATGTGGTAATAATTCCTTCATACAATATTTAGTTACAATGATTGAAATAAATCACTTTTATTGCAAAACCTATTCTTAACCATTTAGAGCCCTTCAGCTATCGCCAAAACACGGACGATTGGTACACCAAATATCCGCAATGTAACGGTTACAGACAATCACCGATCGCCATTTCGAAACACAAGGTACAGTATTTCAATTGAATGCACTGCTCTCATAAACATAAGCAATACAAACACAAACGGAGTGATAAATGCATGAGCCATGCATAATAACCACAACTAAGCAGTGACCGTTGCGGTGTGAACGCTCATGCTGCAAGCAATTTCGGGATTCTATTGATTGCTCTACTCATTACTCCACGTGCATGTAATTGTGACAAAAACCAACGGGCACGCTCCATATACAAACATATGCATAAATATGTACTTTTTCTTTTGTAATTTCATGTAGTCAATACCGATCCAAATGCCGCCTCTACTACTCGGTTTATACGACTATCCTTTGGCTGAAGCAATCGAATTACGAAACACGGGTTATACGGGTAAGTGATTAAAATCAATTCATATTCAAAAATACAACCGTTATGTGCAAAAACTTTAATTTTTTTGAGAAAAAAATTGAAAAAATGCAACAAACTGTTTTTTTTTTTTAATTCCAATTAGTTCAATTCAGGGTTCCGCAGACAATTCTGGGTGAGAAACCGTTTATTGCTGGCGCCTCGCTGAACGACAAGTACGAGGTGGAAGATGTACATTTCCACTGGGGTTCGCCTACTCGTAAAGGCTCCGAACATGTCATTAATGGTTATCGTTATGACTTGGAAATGCATATTGTGCATCGCAACAGGCGTTACGCCAACGTCAATGCAGCTCGAAATTTCGAGGATGGCTTAGCTGTAATCGCCGTTCTATTTAAAGTTGTAAAGGTACCGGGATGTGATACAAATTCTGAACAAAAATCAAATATTTATAGACAAACTTTTTTAAGGATCCCTTTGTTTATTATCCCGGCCTGAACATTGTCTACGATCATTTATCTGATGTGGTGCCGTACAATGCAACATCACGTGCCCAACACGCCATTCGTTTGGGCTCCATGCTGGGCAGTCTGGATCGTAAAGACTTTTATACATATCAAGGCTCCTTGACGACACCACCCTGTTCAGAAGCAGTCACTTGGATAATATTTTCCAACATATTGCCCATATCAAACGTGGAGGTTGGTGCCATTTATAGACCATCCCTTGTAGGCTTCTGTTATTTTCAATTTTTCTTTATTAGTTGCGGAAGTTTTGGCAGATTAGGGACGACCAAGCGGCAACTTTTGTTAATGTCCGAAGCTTACAACCAAGTAATTATCGGAGAGTTTATCATCAACAATCGCCAACCTTATACTTTCCCTTCAACTTCGATCATTCTCAAGTGCATTGACGCGCATTGCTTTTAATATTGTAGTTAGTAACACCGTAGCATTAAGTAACTTTACACGTTATTTTTTTGTTTTGTTTTTGTCTGTATGGCTATTGAATAGTGTTGAACCAATTGTTATTTAATAATAATGTTACCAAGCGATATTTGGAGAGGTAGTATGTAATCCGAATAACTTAAAAACAAGTTACAACTACAGACGAATTAATCTAATTATCAATGGCCAAATAAAAATATTTATTGTATCATTACGAATGTTTAAAATCAATGAAATGCGTGAGAATTCGTAAATCCAATGAAAGACCAATAGTTTACACAACATACTACTGCATCAAGTAACGTGTTAATGAGAAGCTCGTACTTGGTTTGAAACGAATCTGAAATATGCTTCGAAGGTGGACATGGTCATGTTATTGTTGTAAATCACATGGTAATGTATTAGAGTGGCACATAATAAAACTAAATAAAGCTTTATGCCCCCATAAAGTACAAATTATGAAATATGCATTATGTGGCCACTTTTTAGTATACGTTTCATTTACATAATACATGACGGGTTTACTCCAACACCAAAACCATTGTTTTTGTACTTTTATGAAAGACAACAAATTTATACAAATTTATATAATTTGTCATATACAGTTAGAGTAGATGCGTTACGAGAAAAGTTATGAATTGTAAGTGGATTTAAAAGAAATGTTTCAAGTGTCCATTACACCTGCGCGATAATTAAAAAATGAGGTGAAGTCACATGCTGTATATAAAGTGTGTGTGTGGTGTGTGCGTGGTTGAGTATATAAAACATATCAGCTTAATATTCAAATTCTGCACCAAATAAATTACCTGCTATCCGACCCCGAATATTGTTTCACATCGATGCCTGAATGCATTATAAATTTTTAGATAAAACTTCAAATTTATAGAGATTTGAGTCCACTCCACGGATTACACGCAATTTAAATAGAAACTATAAATGCTCAGCTCGCAATCGTCAGAGTTTGATACCGATTCTAAATGGACCTGCTTTGGTGTCTCCTCCCAAGTGTTCCAAATGAAATAAGAAACCCAGTATATCCCCTTTATCTTATATGGAAGTTGTAAAAATAAACACCACCACTAATGATTAAGATATACAATGTTCAGGTGACAGGCAATTGGGTGATAATTGAAAACGTGATGCATGACTTCACGTTTATAACTGTAATATTATCTGCAGTGTACACATGGCCAATATCAAATTAAGAATCGTTCGCTTACTTAGTGTTCTTCACCCTCTGTGCCTCCCACTCACTTTCTTTACGCCTTCAATTGTTCCTAATATCAAGTACGACTGCAAAATCTAATCAAGCTCACAGTTGTATGGAAACTAAGCTTTCAGACAGTATTTCCCAAAGTGTGGACCCATACGGGTAGGTACTCCCTGTACAGAACTTAGGAGTGTACAAAAATAAATGTTAACTTTTATGCTCTCTCTTACTTTATAGGTAAGATTAAGGAAAACAAAATTAAAAATTATTGTAATCAATTTGTACGTGCGTCCACCTGTTATAATAACGCTCATGGTAAATTTTAAGGCATTAAAATGAAAATTTCTTTAATTTTATTTTGCAATCCATTGGCTGATGTGTAGGGACGCCTACAACTTACAAAATACTTTATTTCACCTGTTAGTTAAGTCAACACATCAGCTGTAGAAGAGTAATTGAGTACCTGCTACGCTCATTTTTTGTATGTTTTGTATGCACAGTAAGTGCACTTTTCTTAATCTGTGAATTGAAGCATTCAATCATTACAAGAAACACCGCACATCGATGCTAAGTTTATTCGTACATTTTTTTAAATTGTTACCTGAATTATAAATTTGTTTTTTCTTAATTGTGTAGACGTAAAATTCTAACTATTACATATTTCATCATGTTCAGCCACCAATGGATTAAAGAATTTAAATTGCCAAAAATTATAAATCTTAAACGGAGGGTACAAATTACTTTATTCTTGATAGGTGAAAAGGAAGATTAAGGTACTTTTATACACTAAATTAACATCATGTCAAAATTCAAAATATTGCAAATACAATATTAAAAAGCCTATTTACAATGCTTGCCTGTGGAGTACAAAAGAGAAAAATTAAACAAACTTTTTTTGATTTGTTATTGTTATGTTATGTACATAGATTAATTCCTCTAAACTACATCTCCGATATATACAACTATACAAACAAATTATAAAACAAATCGACTTTTAACTCAATTATAAATGGAAGCACATGAATTATTCTTTAATTGTCACATTTCATACTACATAACATAATATGGAGAATGTTGAATGTGAATTTTGTAACTGTTGTGGAGTATCCTCCTCTGTAGTAGGGTAGAGTGGAGTACAATTGCATTAGTTGCTGTTGCAGGATATTATAGATTTGGGCTTACAAAAATACTTGTGACACGTAATAATTTTAAAGTTTTGAAACCGGCAGGAGTGATGTTCCCCTACATAAAAATATGAAATAAAAACCAAATTACATATTTTTGCATTTTGTTAAATATAAATAAGTGCGTATAAAAACTCATAAATATAAACGTAGACTTAAATAAAATGAAAATGTTTAAGTGACTCAAATTTTGTACCATAATTGTATCCGTAAATGTCAGTTTTTATCATAAAAGACCCTTTTCCAAATATAATTTCAAGAAGAGGGACTTTAAAGAAGACTTGACCCAGTCTAGTCGTTAGGGAATATTGAAAAATATGGCTTTTTTTCAAACGAGGTTTATTTTAGTCGAAGTCGCTAGATGGTAAGAGGTTTAAAAAGTAGGCACACTTAATGCTTAATACGCCAAGCACTTCCTCACAAACTTGTTAAAATTAATTAACAATCGTGGGTTTAGTTTATAAAGAAAAGTCTACGATCCGACCATGTTCATTCCAAATAGGCGTCGTCTTTAAACATGATTTTGTACCGAACTTCATCAAGATATCTCAACAAATTACCTGGGCATGTTTAAATTCATTCAAAACAATTTATAAAGCAGTACCACGTAGTGCAGCACTTGGAATAGTACTGAACATTTTTTAGTATCCTGCACACAATGCATAATTTTGTTGCCTAAATATCACTTTCAAACGTAAAATTAGTTGTAACGTGAGGTCTCAAACTCAACTTTGTTTGTAAATATATGTACAAGTAATGATATTAATAGTAAAACAAATATGCATTATTTGTATGCCCTACAAATGGAATTAATGATGTTAGTATAGATCCGTCTACTGTAGGGAGAAGTGTAATGTACATACATACCAATTAAAAAATTATATTTAACAACAGCAGTCTCAAGTGGGTACCTGTATATGTAGGTATCACTTACATGTGCTCGGGATGGGAGCGTATACAATCAATTAATTCCTGAGGCTTCAGCTGACCCGAACAAATGTTATGAATGGCGGTAAATAGGGGGAATCTGAAAGAGAAATTGATATCGATAAGTTACCGTACATGTCCTTATTCATGGCTATTGAATGTACTTGTCTTCTAAATTTTTATTCTTCAACATATAATTCACTTCTTCAGCGGTAAGTGGTCCTTGCAATTTTTGGCCCTTCAATAGTTCAGTCTCCAAGGTAGCAATCGATTTGCCCGTTTTTACAAAAGCTTCTGCACATCGGCGATTTCGACCGCCATAACAAGTGGTAATTAAATCGGCCACTCCACAACTCTCAAAGAAAGTCGACAATTTACTGCCAGGATACATGATCTCAACAAATCGGATCATTTCCATTAGACCCAAACGAATAACGGCGGCTTTGCTGTTGTCTCCCAAACCCAGGCCGTCCACGAAACCGGCGCCCATGGCAACAATATTCTATAAATAAAGGACACAATTTTCTGTAAACCTGTAAACAACAAGAACAACAATTGCAATTAGATTACCTTCAAAGCTCCACAAACTTCAACAGCATCGGAATCTTCCACCACCACCACACGAAAATGATTGGCTTGGAATAGATCGCGCAACAATTTGGTATATTTGGGATCACGACAACCAATGGTGGTTTCACAAAATTGACCATCGGCCACTTCATTGGCCAGATTCGCTCCCATTAAAACGGCACACGGTACTTTCAAGTGACGCGTTATAATATGAGAAATCAATTCGATGCCACCACCTTCGGCTTTATCGAATCCCTTAATTAATGAAATGGCTACAGCGCTTGCTTTGATTTTACCCAATAATGTTTTACATAGATTCGGAATGAATTGATGTGGCACAACGAATATTAAAATGTCCGCATCTTTAGCTGCTTCTACCAGATCAGGCACAGCTACCTATTTTATCATTGTTTTGCATAAGTACGGTAGTATAACATTTATAGTTTTATATACGAGTACATGGTAACCAGATTTCGAAGTTCGAAATTCGGAATGAAAAATATATAATTTTTTAAATAATTGATTCTACATCACAATCGATTTAATACACCCAAGTCTGATTTTGTGGGGTATTTTTATACCCATCATTGCAATGATAAGAGGGTACATTATGGTGTTTACGGAGACTTGGTTAAATTCTGCAATATATAGTTCAGAAATGCTTAGTCCGAAATACAGCATTTGCAGACGTTATCATGCTAATGATCATGCAGACAATACAATGAATATGATAATCTTATAGACTTTGGCGTCAGAGTTGGTCACATTAAAAGCAGTATTGTAAAATAGTAATTCTTGCATGAAACAAAATTTTAAAACGCTGCATACTTTGAGATATGAAAGACTGCTGCTCTGTCGCGTCCGCACTTGTAAAAATGCCGATATATAAATGATCGTAATAAATAATTTTATGTTTATGGGGGTTGTTTAAACAGTTTTCATGGAAGTCGTATTACTTTGAACATTGAACTGAAGCACTTTTATTCATTTATTAGTATACGTATCTACGTAAATGTAAGGCTGCATCCTTCTCTTTTATAAGGGGTTTACTGAGTTTGTCAAACTGTTTTCAACTACCAGAACATGGCTTCAGACACTATAAATATATTGTCAATTAGCGTCAAAAGCTGGATTAATTAGCCGCACTTGCTCGTATATTCGTGTATTCTCATGTCGATGAAGCTCTCACAGACATAATGATTGACTTATTGGTATTGAACCGTATGCATTAATACATATTAAAAGCGAACAGAATGGTACACCGACACTTCCTGAACATAATTTTTACATGTTTTCTTTCGTCATTTAAGATCATTCCTAAAGTCTAATTTATTTCCTTTTTATCAACTTAATTAAGTGTATACAAAAAATTATAATCAATTGATAAGCAAATGCGAAAATTCAAGTAACTTGTGAAAGTTGACTACTTTTAAGAAACTTTAAGAAAAGAAATCCAACAATGAAAATCGTTAAATGTGCCCCACATGGAAAAATGCAAAATAAAGGCGAACACGGCGACAGGAAGACACTGAAAGATCAAATTTATTGAACCTTTCTTTTAGCATCCATTTGTCAAATCCCTAACTGTACTGCCCTAAACTGGACAAATTAAATTATTGTTTTGCTCTATCACATGACCTTGACCCACAGCTCCATATAGTGCATGTCCGTACATATTTATTAGTTTACAGGGTTTACACGGATGGAGCGAGCAAGCAGAAAGGATGAGAATTGTATTTGAGACAAGTGAAATAGCAAATTGAATGAGAGGGAGAGCGCCCCTCACTTGTTGCTAAACGGAGAATGAGCACTAGCACATTCAGTTGTGTAGTTGTTCAAGCATCTTGCTCTCAATGTCAATGTATGATTAAATAATAAAGAAACCGGTGCTTTACTGCTTGATATTGAAAGGAAAAACAACTGAGAAATATATTTGAATAAATACTACTTTTTACGTAAGATGAATAAAAAATATTTTGTATATATGCGTATGCGGGTATTATAACTAAATGGTAGACATAAATATTGTAAAAATATTTGAATATCATTCAAAAGCAAAAATACTACTTTCACCAAAAGTCTGATTTTAAGTTATTAGGTATTTTTGTGGGCCATGAGTACGACACGTGTTTTATTTTCCCAGTTTTTTCTCATTATAGACAAGTCCAGAGGGCAGAATTCGATTATTTTCAATACCAATCTAATTGCCGGAGTTCGCAAACACTTCCCTAATTTTAAATCGATAGATATATCGATATTTGCTATCGCGAGAATGAGTACCGCACATGAATATACAACCGTAGCTAGATCTATTAAGTACCCGCCGCCTCTTTCTGAAGGTACGGCCAAAGTGATACACACATATTTAACCATAACTCAATATTTTGTTGTTTTTGTATTTATATTGTACATATATTTATACTTACGACATTCCGTGGTAATTTATGTCCCGGCAGGTATTTAACATTCTCATGAGTGTTATTAATGATTTCTGTTAATTTTTTTCCATCGATCATTTCCTCGTACACGTACATTGTAACCCGATCCTCAAATTCGGGTAGATTGGCACAATTGACACCGACTATTTTTGCTATGGCGGAACCCCTAATTACATATATATATAAGTACATGCATATGATAACGTTTCAATAATAAAACATCAACAACAACACCATCGTATTATTTAATATATATACAATATTATCAATAAATGTCAAATGAAGGAAGCTTGTGGTGAAGAGATTAATTGTACAAATTTTTTAAAACATATTAACATATTTTTTATTTTTTATTGTATATATTAATTTGATTATGTACTCACCAGTTACCTGATCCCACAATACAAACATTCGTTTTTTGCGCCATTATTTTTTTTTTATTTTTTATAATATTTAACTTTATCTATGTTTATATTATGTACACTGTTAATTTTGTTTTGTATATTTTCGTAACTATTGTCGATATGAACTTGTTATTAAACACACTTTAACTGAGTCAATTGTAAGAAAGCAACTGATTAATATTTGTGTATAAAGTAGTGGGGTACCTCCACAAAATGAGAAGCCTTTCGTACAATAAAGAGTAAGGTTAAATGCATGAGTACCAGGGCTGCGAAATCGGAGTCGCAATGTAAGAGTCAGTGCTTGAATATTTTTAAAGCGGTTTCACGCGGAGTGTGCAGCTAAAACATGTCTCGGTGCAAAAGTAAAATTTAGTTTATATTCCTTAAAGCTGTGTATGTTTCCAACTTAAAAACATACATTATGCGCTGGTTCTTTGCTACAATTTTAGAATTGCCACCGATTCAATGAGGCAGATTTTTAAATGAAAATCTTATATTTTTTCCTTTACCCTGTTAAAGGAATTATCAAATTTAAGGTCAATGGAGTTTATCAAAATAAATTTTGTTCTATTTTGTCCATAAGTATTCAAAATGAAGAATTCTGAAGTTGTTGGTGATTACAGTGATTTATAAATAGCGTCATGGCCTCGCCCGCAAAAACAATTATTAATATATTAATATAAATTGTTTATACCGCAGTGTATACAAACCGTGGGGTCATCGTGTACTCCAATTACTTTGAAGACGGCTAGTTTTTGATTCAAATAATTGCATGTTTTTGCCCGAAGAAATTATTTTTAATGTAATTTTTTAGTTTATATACAAAAACATTTACATTATGTTAAAACGAAAACTGAACTAAAAAAAAAAAATTCAAAGATGTTCTGAAATTTAGCCAAACCATATTTATTTTTATATATATTACAGAAAAGTAGGCGGAGCTCAACCTCAAAAACTGTTGCAGAAACAGAACAGTTATTCTGCAATTTTGAACTCAAACTACTCAGTGGTTTTTACAGTAACTTACTACATACAAGCGCCATCTAATGTTTATTTATATAGTTTACAAACATTAATGTTACTATGTGCGAGAACAATTGGTTATGGTTAGATCAACTCAACTCAACTTTATTTTTAATCGATCGAGCAATACTGAATTAATGTAACCACGTCTGTCCGTCCGAGTTATATTTCCAAACTGGGCAGAAGTGTTGTAGACTCTGCACTCAGGCTGGCGTTAAAATTGTTCAAAATATGTCAACGACACAGTCACAAAAACTGAAAAAGAAACATTTTCTTAAGAAATAATTCCGCCCCTAGCGTATAGAAGATGTTTTGACACATATATCACGTTTTTATAAGATGGTCGCGAATTTATAATACGGCTACACATCTCTGATGTGTTCTCTGAATGAGTATGTGTACCTGTTTTGCTCACGCTTCTGTTATTTAATCTCCGCTACAAACAACTCTGAGTTTGTTTTTGTTTCTACATTTATATTACATTTGTAGCTCTCATGTTCACATAAAATGTAAAAGTAATCATTAGCAATATAAAGGAGCTAATTAAGATATGCGTTGTGGGAAAGAGGAAGAAATAAAAATTGCTAAGGCAGAAAATAAACACACAATGGAATAAGGAATAACTATAATATCGATGGGCACGTGTCATTAAAAAATAAACTTCTAGCGATTTACTCAAATTAAAAATATTAAATTTCATTCAAGAGAGCACCCATTTTTATTAATAAAAAAATTTATTTTAACTCATTTTTCACCCAACGCACATATGCTTCGTTTTTACAAAATTCCGTTTATATTGCACATTGTTAAGCTGGAACTTAAATTATAGATTCATTTAACTTCTTTGCTTATTATTAAGTATTCGTAAACTGGAGTTAATCGGCGTAAAAATACGAACTATTTTTATGCAGAATATTTTCACAAAGTAAAAATATTTGTGAACTTAAGAAATAATATAAAGCAAAAGCAAAAACAAAGTTAAATCGAGTGCGAAATTGACGAAAAGGAAATCCAGCAGAAAGTCTAGTCATGCACCATTTTATTTCATTTATTTTCTTACAAATCGAATTTCGACTTTGACTGATTATACAAAAGTAAATGAATTCAGGTTGCAGCTTAGTAAAATATATCCCAAATTATTATTAATTTTAATTTCACTAATCGCTATCAACATGTAGAGCGGATACGTAATATTAGCTATTTCGGATCACAAATGCCGCAAGCTGATTTATAATTAAAATATATACTTCTTACTCAAACAGAGTACGTTAAGTTTGGGCGGATGTTTGTTTCCCAAACGAAACAGCCACCTTCAAATTATCGATAGGTTTAGAATCAAATTTGAATCAATTTAACCAAGTGCGTTCGTCCGGAGTCTATTATTTTAGAGGTTTTTGCCACCGTTTTTAAGATTTTTCGAAGATTTATATGACGAAAATAATCTATATTCAATAGGTTAATTTACTTGCTTTTATAAGAGTTTATGAAATTTCGAAAAAGTCTGAATTGCTTTAATATCCATTATTTGAGGAAGGAATTAGCGCTGCCATCTAACGTAGAGCTATTGCATGATAGAGGGAGCTACATGTTCTACGTAGATAAATTTCCAAAAATTTTGTACACAAACCTTGCAAAAACCTATAGATGAATTATATAAGTGTAAATATAAATTTATAACGTAAATAAAGCAACTATATATAGAATTAAAGAATGCCAAATTCAAAAAGGAAAAAGAAGAGCACGATAAACCCTTGCCTACGAGGATAATTCAACTTTTTTAGGGTAAAATAATTTTTACGCCGGTATTTATTCAAAAACCCACTCACTTTGAAAATTTCTTGAAAATATCAAATAAAGAACCCATGGAGAGCATAAGCAACAAAACCTTATCCATAAACGTACTTAAATCAAAAATTATCTAAAGAAGAAGTCTTACTAAGGCTGTGGGAACAAGTCATATACAAACTGTAGAAGACTTTTATATAAATCCTAATGTGAATTGCATTGCTTATATATACTTGTACGTTACACCTTTCAGAGTTTCAATCGCTATTTCGGATTGGTTGATAATCTCGATTAATTTGCATAAAAAAATTTACATATTGAGCACTTTCTTTAAATTCCCTTTAAATGTATAAAAAACTACCCAGAAATCAACACACAAATATATATATATATGTACAATATACCAACAGCTCATAAATAAAATCGTGTCAAAATGTGAACAACAACAAAGCAAAACCGGAATCAAAGTTGGTAAATAAAACAATTGAAGAGGAGAAAAAACGTTAATAAAAAAGGAGTGTACTGTGAACAAAAAAGCATACACCGGCGAACGTTGACAATAAAACGGCGGCCGAGCAGCCAGCCTCTATCTATATCTATCTAAAGTGTTTATATGTGCCATGTATATAAAAAACTACTTAAAATTCTTTTCAATACAAAAGGGCTCTCACTTACTCACTGGTTGAATAAAAAAATGTTTTCATGAGGCACTCAAATAAAAAATATAAACACATGTGCTCTCCTGACTCCCAGCGGGTTTATATGGTGGTACTGCTTCCTCTTAGCGTAAACAAACGCATAAGAATACTCTAATCACATCACACTTAACCACTAAACATACAATAATTGTTGCGCAGCAACAAAACTCTCAATCGGAACAAAAAATTGAAAATTCTCATAAAATCAGTTTTTTTGTGCTCTGCTAACAGTTAACTTTTTGCTATGCAGTGGTGAAGATTATTTAATTATTATCTACCGGACAGACACCAATCGAAAAGAAACAAAACATACAGCCTATCCAACTAATAGTGCAGCCGTGTTGTGCTGTTGATTTACCACAGTTTAAAAAGGGAATTTCACGTAGTGTAAAGCAAAGTACCATTCAATTAAATCGAAATGAATAAAAATTTATAACAGAAAGTGAAAGTTATTTAAATTTATTACAGCAAATATTGCAAAATAAGAATCTTTCCGTATGATATCTGCTGTTTGTGTGTACATGTTTGTTTCGCGGCCATTTTTTGTGGCTGTTGTTTTATAAATTCGTGTGTGTCAAAAAAAACCCGAAGTTGGACGCGAAGTGTTGTTTTAGTGGATTTTTGCAATTGACGAAGTTCTGTTAAGAAACAACAAAAACGAAACCACGTCGATAGTGCAAAAAATGTAATAAATGAAGAGCAAATCAAAGATAACAAAACAACTACATGCAATTAAATTATGACGACTATGAATCGCAACATGTGCGAATGCGATGTAAAAATAAAGTTGGGACAATTCTAATTAAAGCAAACAAAAGCCGAAACAGTTGGACCAAGAACAGAACATAACGTTGTGTATACCTCTTTATATATATTTATACATATTTTACAATATGAACATTTAAACTATACTTAAAAGTTTGCAAACACCCCGAAGCATGCAATTGAGATTTCCGTAGTGGTGTAAATATTAAAACAAATCAGGTTATTGTACTTGTAGAGCAGTACTGTTTGTGTAGATTTGTTATTATGATTGATGCTTTCATAATAATAACAGCAACAATAATAACTCACTTTTGTTTGTAAAAAAAACTTACGGCACGTGTCGCCAGTTAATTTCATTCCATTTACCATCAAGTAAACCGCATAAATTATTATTGGTTAGTATTTGTTTTAAGTATATTCCTATATCCAGTTGGTGTAGTTGTTTGAATATAGACAACAATAATGAATACTGTATAATGTATAAAATGGTGTTTAATATTTTGGCTTCTTTCATTTTTTTTGAGATTGTACACTTCGATTAAATTTATAAAACACTTTCCTCCGACCAACACCTCTTCCTACTGGTTCACATCATATACTTATATTCCCGTTCCCATATAAGCCGTTTTCTGTGTTTGCTTATGTTGGAGTCTTTTTTTATGATATCATTATTTATTAAGTGTTTTTGCATGCATTTGTATATCTTTCGTATTTAGTATTATTGGACACGAAAAAACTTGTTTATGCTTTGTTGGTGTTGTTTGCATCCTTATTTAATATATACCTTACCTCTTACTACCTAGCTCTCTGTTTCATTGCATTTATGCATATGTGTGTTACTCTTTTTAGATAGTAGGTGTCATCTCTTCTCTCGGAGGCAGAGTAATTTTCCAATTTCTTCTCCCACGCCATGTAAAATAGTTTATTCTTCTTCTTGTTATTGCTTCTAATAATAATTTTACTTTATGTACGATTCCGCTAAATTAGAGCGCAGTTAAGAGTTGCCGAGTTACATACATATGTGTACGTATTACTTGTCAATAAAAATAACAGATATTAACGCAACTTCAACCTAAATAATTGATATAATATTAAAGCTAAAGGGATTAAAGATTTTGATGTCCCCCTAGGTGTGACTTAGGTTTTTTTAAATATTTCAACCAGTAATATATCATATTTTGTCTGCCTCCATTACGACGCCTCTCCGCATAACTCTTATGTATTTACGTTTCAAGCCCTGGTTTTTTTCTGCAAGCGGGAATCAAAACATATTTAGACGAACTATCTATGAAAAACTCAAATACTCCTAGTACTCCTACGGAATTAAGTGAAAAGGGCTCTGAATTATTCCCTCTAGGAAACTATTCTTAAAAGATTATGGCAACTCTAAGGCCCGTGCCGATGACTTTAATATTATACTAATTTAAATATTTACTTTGCCCACATGTTTATATACAACATCTGAAGATATTATATGTATGTAAATATATACTTTGTATGTTTGACCGCGCGCGAATATTGCCAACACAAAACTCCCTCGCATTTGCATTAATATATAATGCTTTTACTCTCTTTTTTTCTCTCTTTAATGTCGCTCTCACTGAATTCTTTTCTGTTATTTTTTAGCATTTTCGTTTCTTTGGATGAGTTTTTTTTAGTGTGTATACTATTTTTTGTAAATATATATATGTATGTGTATATATATATAAAAGATGTTTTTTGTGTGAAAATTTCAGAAAACAATTGCTTTTTTGTTGGTTATAACAAAGAGGAGTTGTAAAAGTGAAATAAACTGTGTGTAATTAGTAATTAATTGAATCGTGTAGATGATAAATTAATGTGATCTCAAATAAAAGTTAATAACAGCATCCACTCTTTAATCCGTGTATTATTTGATTGAACGCCTTCGTAGGAATTGTTAATCAAATATTTTACTGTACGGTATGCTGTTTTGAAATCGAAATAGGTGTGTTTCTCGTTGTGGTGATGCATATGTTACCGCACCAAATATTAACTTTGCTATAATTTTACCTGTTTCAGCAATATATAGTTCTAATTTCCACCCAGTTCTTCGCATACTTTACATTTCAGCATTGTTAACCTTACTAATCTTGTAGAACGAAAATTTTTTACAAGTAAAAAATTCCACCGCACTCATTTACATATTGTCGAATTTTTTTTTTTTACATTATGTATGCAAAACCAACTGTGATATTCATCGAAACCATAACAATAACAACAAAGGAATCAATTAATTTCGTAGAATTGGCAAACTTCACTTTTAATGATTTTCTGTTCGTTAACAAGGTATAAGGTTACTGAAGCAGGGGTTGCATTTAAAAGTGACATAAAGACCACGCCTACAATACAGACGATTCATTGTATGTAATACATTTGTATATTGAGGCGTCAGTGAATAAAGCAAATCGCTTCTTCGATTCCTAAATGAGCGGTTCAAAGAGTTAGTTAGGAAGAGTCTCGTTAGGCCGACAATGGAAAATTCTTCAGTCGTGTGGACACCTAGTTATAGTCAATGAGAATGATTGAATTGGACGGAACTTTCTGTGGTCTAGGGTGGATTCACCTTTGCTCCTCCGTTTGAGAATAAAATATGTCAACTCAAGTTCTTTGCAAGACATATAATGATAATGTTTACTTGCTTGATCCATTATTGGATTCTATTAATAGAACTATTTTGCGAAATAGGAATTAACTTGTGTTTGCCAAAAAATACTCTACTTTGTAAATGTATTGCCAAAGTCTCTAGAATATATATTTACTGTTATTTTTTTTTTATACCCTCGCCCTTAGTGGTGGGGGTATCTAAGTTTGTTCTTCCGTTTGGAAGAAGGAGCATCAAAGCATCAAAAGAACACCGTCGTAAATTTTTATTTATTGAACGGAAACTTTGTACAAACATTTCTATTTATTGTACGTAGATCGTTATTTAATTTGTAATATGGTATATGCCACGCCCATTATTTGAATGTGGCGGCGAAAGATGCTGAAGATTTGGCCTAAGATAAATTTAATATTTGTCGTCCTTTTTATAAATCATTAATATTGCACACGTACCTGCACGTTTATGCACTTATAAAAAGTGTGGCAGCTTACGAATGCCTTTGAGACACTTTTATGTTTTTTATGCCCCCTACCTTAATGATGATGATATATTAAGTTTGTTTTTCCGTTTGCAACACCTAAAAGGAGACGCCAGAGACTCTACAAAATATATATATTTGTGAGTCGATTTAGACGCGTTCGCTTGTGTTTCCGTGCGTCTGTCTGTTGTTGGTATTCTTACGGGCGTAAATTTTGAGATATTGAGGTGAAATTTTGTACAAGCATTTTAGTTTATGCACGCAGATTGTACATCTATAAATATTAGATCGATGTGTCAAAAATGGGCGTATTTGTATTACAGACACGCCCACAATCAATAAAAATCTTTATATCTGCCACAAAAGTTGACCCAAGAACTTGAAATTTATTATGCGTATACATAGTTAACCTATTCACAGATGTGGTAAAAATTGGTGTGGTCGAATAACAGACACGCCCACAATAATCAAAAATCTATATATCTGCCACAAAAGTTGACCTGTGAACTACACTTATGAAAGGTTAGCATATCCACCGATCTACCGAAAATGGGCTTGGTAGGACAACAAACACGGCCACAATTTCCAAAAAACCATATACAACGTAAAACCAGATTTGCAAGCTAATACCTAATACATACACTATTAGAGGGTGCAGTATATATATACGCCTACCGTTGTGATTGAGTAGGGCATTTAAGATTTGGTCCAAACCAAATTTAGTTTTCTTTCTTGTTTATACTTAACTATGGTGATATGACAGATTATATAAATGCCTCCCTTCTGTGCCAGTTGAATTACCTCCATGAAGTACCGTATATGATAGTACGGAAAAATTATTAAATATTTTACATTGTTTCTTCAAGTTCTAAAGAACCTACTCCAAAGAAATCAGATTATCTAATATATGGTCGATGGAAGTTGAAAGGAAAATGGTGCAAATGTACAATTTTTATAATATTTCAAGAGGTAGAAAGTTGTGTTACATAAAATTTATGTTCTGCTTCTTAATCTAAACCTCAAAAATGCCCAACATTCGATTTTCAAACGTCTTTTTCAGTAAAATAAGAGCTGATGTTGAAAAAGTGATATCATCTTCAGATTCAGAATCCCAAATGTATCTAAAATCGGTTCTAGAACGCCAACGCTTACTGTAGTATTTGATAAATTTATTCCTAAGCACTATTCTGAAATAAATTTCTATTATTTGAGAAAGATTAAAAATTGTCACATATTGCTTACTAGAGTTTTCGCCGCCTTCAAACGCAAACCTAAACTAAAAAAGAAGGCTAGCACCAACAGTGTACAAAAAAGCTATTTATTATAAAATATTACCGTTAACTTTTAGCGATTATTGCTAACAAAAAAGTAAGGAACATGAGTTTTTGTCATTTTCATATGTCAACGTTCGTACGCACGTGTGCTGAGTGTGCCATGTGACCATCAATTGTTTGTATTGTTTTGTGTGGCCTTGGCCTCCGGTCAGCTTGCGTATTTTTCGGTTACATTGCACACGTACGCGTTGATTACATAAAGTATATACGTATGGGGGTATCAACTGCCAACGTTATCCACCCATATCCTTAAATCGTTTCGTAATATCGTAACATGAAGGGATGAACTGATTTCCGAATCAATTTACCAGATCATAAACATAGATCTACTCTAAGTCTCTGTATCACTGTCATTTCAGAAATTAGGCATTTAGTAGAAACAACAAAGTTTGAACTCTCAAGAGAGATCTTTTTTATACTCTTAATCAAAATGATATGAGGGTATATTGGTTTTATGCTAACGTTTATAATACCCAGAAGCAGGCGTGCCTCACTCCAAAAAGTGTATACATTATTGATCAACATGAATATTCGAGTCGATTGAACTTTTTTGTCTGCACATGTATTGAATGTGCAAAATCGACCCAAAGACACGCCCATAAAGCTAATGAAACACAACATTTTTTGCTTTTTAACCTATTTTTTCGTCTCTGAATCAGACCAAAGAGTCACCTACATGGAAAATAGTTTTTCTAGGAATAGTTTTTTAAGGAAATTTTTTTACGCATTGAAAAGTTAATTAATTAATAAACTCTTAACATATTATAGATGTGAATTGGTTGAAAATATTTTACTGCGTCGATCTCAAATTTGGAAATAGCATTCCTCTTTTAGGTCGGAAATCAACTTGTGAAAATGGGCGTGACTGATTGAAGTAGGCGCTTGTAGTGGCCAGTTAAAGTTTTCAATTACGGACTACTTGAGAAGTTATGGCACTGTTGGTAAGGGTCTGTAAAGGCCGTGGTGGTAGGTATCATAGATCTGCCTAATATAGTCTTCCTTTCTTGCCTTTCATATCGCCTTTCTGTCGACAGTACGTTATGCAAACTTTGGCCCAATTGACCAAAGCTCCGCTACAAGAAACGCATAAACGCATTTCCACGTATAGTTAGGGTTGAAATTCCATTTTGGCAGCTTTAGTAATATTGTACATAGTGACCGAAAATTATTGTAGATTTTGTTTATTCTAAGATTTATCGTTTCAGTGGTGCTGGATTGATTTGCAACTAGCCTTTGTGGCGTCTCGTATAATACATTTATCTGAAACTGGAATATTTGTCACCTTTGGAGCAACGACCGAGTGTTGTTGTTTCCTTAGGTCGCAACGCCAACAATTGTACTAAGCAGTTACAGAAACAGAGGCAACTTAGCACATCGCAAGAGAATCTATCTTATATGGCCGATATACCGGGCATCGGGCCACTTTCCACGCTCACCTCTAACGATTATTTGCACCGCAGTACAATCGATCAATTACGTTCGATGAATGAGCGCAGCGTTCTCTCATCGCTGAGTCACTTGACTTCGGCTGACCTGCGTACTGCCCAGTTGGTGCACGAGTACAACAAACCATTCAATATCAACGAGTTCCGCCAGAATGTTGAGCGTTTAGATTATTCCTTAAAGAATGGTTTGGTTGGCGTTAATCTACAGCAACAGCAACAGCAGCACCAGCAATTATTGGAACAACAACAGCAACAGCAGCAGCAACAACAACAACAGCAACAGCAACAAACGCATGACCAACATCATCAACAGCAGCAACAATTAAAGCAATCTTACAGTCCACCGAACTCACCCACCCCACCTACCATTAGTGACCAGCCCGAGCAAAAGGTAAGAAAGTAGCCACACGTTCTATTTTAAAGGTATATGGTTTTAATAAATTGCATACAAAATTTAATTACGTTATAGTACGATCCGAGTACAGATTCTCAACAGCAACAACATTTACATCAGAAATCACATCGTTCGCATCAGCATAGCTCGCCCGATGGCCGAGAGGCCAAACCCTATAAATGCACAAATTGTCCGAAATCGTTCGCTAACTCCTCGTACCTATCACAGCACACCCGCATCCATTTGGGAATCAAACCGTATCGCTGTGAGATCTGTCAGCGCAAATTTACCCAGCTGTCACACCTGCAGCAACACATACGCACACATACTGGCGATAAACCATATAAATGTCGTCACGCCGGATGCCCCAAAGCCTTCTCTCAGCTCTCCAATCTGCAATCACATTCGCGCTGCCACCAAACTGACAAACCCTTTAAGTGTAATTCATGTTACAAATGCTTTAGCGATGAGATGACTCTATTGGATCACATACCACGACACAAAGACTCCAAGCATCTGAAAACGCACATATGTAATCTGTGCGGTAAATCGTATACGCAGGAAACATATTTGGAGAAACACTTGCAGAAGCATGCAGAGAAGGCTGAGAAGCAGCAGCAGCGACATGCTAATTCCAATGTGCAGCATCATGTGCCGGCCGGTGGTATAGGGCTCAATCTGCAAAGGCAAGTGGTCATGAATGCGGCAGCGGCCGCTACTGATGCCAATGCAGCATATTGGGCTAAGGTAGGTACAGATGGAGCAGCTGCCACTTTAGCCGAAGCTATACAACAGCAACAACAAGCTCAACAACAACAACAGCAGCAGCAGCAGCAGACTCAGAATGGTTATAATTTCGTCACACTACAGCAGCAGCATCAACAACAGCAACAGGAATTACTGCAGCATCATCAACGCTTAATAAATGGAGTGGGCAGTAATGGCGGCACAGGTGGCGGCGGTGGGGGTGGTGACAGTGCTGGTAGTGGTACACCGAACCATTCGCAAAGTCCCAATGAAGAGGGTGAAGATTTGGTGATACGCCAAAGCTCGCAGCAGCAGCAACAACAACAACAACACCACCAACAGCAGCAGCAGCAACAAAACTCACCAAATTCTATGGTAGTGAATCCCGCCGCTTACGATGTGAAAACCACCTCAGCCTTTACGCCAATCAATACCGCACCACCACATTTGCAGGCTGCCGCCTTAGCCCAACAACGTCCCCCGTCAGCTGCATATATTTATCAACAAAATGCAGCAGCTGCAGCCGGATTCCCCACTCAACTAATATCGTTGCATCAAATACGCAATTATGCCCATCAGCCGAGTGCTGCCGCGGCAGCTGGCCTGCTAACCGGTGATCATTTACTTGGTCTCAGTGTGACTACTGGCGGTTCTGGCAAAGAAAAATCTCAATAGTATAACGGAAAAAAGTACAAAAACTCAACGTACAAGATGGCTTCGTCCATGTCCTCCACCTCCTCCTCCTCCTCCTCCTCCAACAAGGCAGCTGAAGCATTATCATCGACATCATCTAATACCGGCAAGCAAACGATTATACAGCAACAGGTCACCAATAGCTGAGTTTTGCCTAATTATGAGCAAATCATTAAAATACCGAAATATACAACAACTGCAACCAACAACAAATACACCTAGTATAACATATTTAGATAAACGAATCATATGTAGATTAAAACAAGAAAGTATAAAGAAGAGACTATGGACGAGGAGCGCCAGTTGAACTGCCGCTCCGAAGTAATTTAACAACAATAATAATAATAATAAGGATGTAGCTCATGCTTATACACTTCGGTAAGCTTATTATTATTATTTTCCCGTAATCCAGAAAAGGTGAATAGATTTACAAGTACCACCATCCTCTGAGTGGTAGACTCAGGCTTACAAAGTGACATGAATTTCATCATCAATGTAACACGTATGTACTACCTTTTAAATCCACATTCTTGTACAGAAAAAGATTCTTAAATATTGTTAAATTGTTTACTTTCTTTAATGATTTTTTTCTACCGCTTCTCTGCTTCCTTCATGCATTTCTTAAAATTGTAATTTTGCTAAAACTTGAAACTCGTATTAAATTGATTGTAATTCATGTAAGCTATTCACACAAACACACATGCAAACAACACTTTAGCATATATTCGTACCGACATACATATATTCTCACAGAATACTGAGCACCACTGTTCTTGTTCACTTAAGTATAATGATTTAATAACAACGTCTATTTTATTCACTTATTTAAATACATTTAAACATTTTTTGTAATCGTTTCCCTAGAGTAATTACAACAAAAACATGTTTACAGAAAAAAAAATAAAAATAAAAATAAAAATTAAAAGATATAGAAGCACGTGTAATTTTATATAAATAAATGTAAAGTTCAATTAATTCATCAATTTTAATTCCAATTGGCAGTTGCCGTAGCGCTCATGTCGTGCTATTCTTAAACTTTATTACATACATATAATTACACAATAGTACATATGTAACTATAAGACTAAGCATTAATATTTAAATTTAACTAAGTTAAGAGAAAAGCCCTTTCAAGTATTTTATAACAAAATAAAAAGAAAACAAGAATGAAATTTGATTTTGTTTATCATTGCTTGAAATCTTTACAGGATTCATTCTATTTACAACATCCAGAAAGGAGCGTCAGAGACGCTGCAAAATATATTTTTGATCAGCATGAAAAACTGAGTTGATGTCATGTCTAGGTATGTGAATGTTTGTCCGTTTGTTGTTGTCATCCTCATCGTCGTAAATGTTGAGTTCCTGCACGCACATCGCTAAATGAGACATCCATAATCTTCAAAAATTAAAAATGCCATCGATGTGCCAAAAATGGTCGGATGACATTTACGTCCACATTTTACTAAAAAGCCTCCTCACTCACAGCGTAAAAGTCGACTCTCAAGTTGATACGTAAACATATAATATTAGTGGTTGTAATCATGTTCCATGTTACGCTTTTTTGTACCCACCATCATAGTGATATAAGGATATATTGGTTTTTTTTTCAAGCGTTTGCAAGTACCAGAAGATGGCGCGCCACACCCCCAAAAGCATTCTCAATCAGCAACAACATTGTTTGTAACCTTTTCTGTGTGTTTACCACTATCACGGTCATCTATTTGAAATTTCGTACCAGCGGATGCAGTTTGGTATTGTTCATGGGTGAAATCGGAAAGATCGACATGTCCATAATGATGGAAAGTATTTTAATAAAATCGGTTTTGATACTGTCACTGTTAGGAATTGTAAAAACCTTTGGTAAAAATTCTAGTTATTGAAAATGGGCTAAATCGGTTTATGGACCTTCCTTTAATTTTACAAAACATACGGCATAGTTTTAAGGGTTTTTCCTTTAATCCAGACAAACCGTAAGAGATACATACATAAAATTTTGCCACAATATTAACGAAAATTTTCTATGTCACGCCTACCTATAGTGGACTTATTAGGGATGTTACTAAGTTTTACTGGTTTGTTTAGAATATTTAACGCAGTTGCTCCTATGAAAATCTAAAATTTAGAAAGAGCATTCCTCTTGTATTCCCGAAACAAACGTGCAAAAATGCGTACACGCATACGCGGTCGGTTAACGCACATGCATGCAATGAATACCTTTTACTTGCGTTGTTATGAAATCGTTCATAAACCCGTGAGAAACTGTCCCTATGGAGGATTTTTGTACTTTTGAATGTGTGTAAAATGCATTGGTATTACCACGCCCAAAATGGCGTGCCAATATCGTTGTCATTCAAATCAATTTGAGATATTATTTCCTTATTATGTATATCGATCAGTAATGCGGTGGTGTTCTATTTGGAAGAGATTAGTGATGGTTAGAATCCTAGTTTGGCATCCACCTAATACAGCCGTTTTTATCTGTTATTATTAGTAGCCTTCAGCTATACAAAGCAAAGTATTTTAGCAAATATCTCATTAATAAAACAATTATCTATGATTAGTGATTAATGGTGATAAATTCGTTTCATTAGTATTAGTTTGCATAAATTAAGGAACTTTTTGCTTCAGCCAATATAGCATCTATAATGAAGTGTCATTTTTAAATGAATAATTAATAAAAGACAACAACTCCAACAATAATCAGTTAAAATATTCTCTCACTTTCGCAACGCAAGTGTATCTTCTACAACAAAATCACACAAACTGCTGTATACTCTGCATTACTTGTGGCAACGGGTATATTAAATTTGTGCGGATGTTTGTAACTTCTACGTGATTGATTCAGAATCAAAATCCGTCTGCTCGTCTGTGTGTTCAGAGTCCAGGTAGGCCACGGTTTTTAAGATATTTCAAAGAAATTTAGTACAAGGGCGCGTCTTGACCCACAGATGTGTGCAAGTGAAAATAGTTCAAATTAGACCCTTTTTAGAACCCCTTCCCATATGACACGTTTATTTTAAATGAATCTGTGAATGGAAAAAGTCGCAATTCTTAACTGTTTTTTTTTCAAAATTTTGTGAAGAACAGTTAATTATCTTAATAATTGGCTGTATCAAATTTGGACCCTTGGATCGCTTTGTACATGTCTCGCGTTTACCGATGCAATTAAACTAATTGTAGCATAATTTTGTAAAACTAAGTGGTGTAGGTTGCGCCTGACCCGGCTTTGACATTTTCATTTGTTATACCCTCTATATAAGACATATAGGGGGTATACTAAGTTTGTTTTTCCGTTTGCAACACCCAGACTCTACAAAGTATACATACTTTTGATCAGCATCAAAAACTGAGTCGATCCAGACATGTATGTCCAAATGTCCGTGTGTCTCACGGTCGTAAATTTTGAGATATTGAGGTGAAATTTTGTACAAGCGCTTTTAGTTTTTGCACGCAGGTCGCTATTTAAAATAGGCAAAGTCGGACAAGAGCCGCGCCCACAATCGTGCAAATTTTATATATCTGCCACGAAATTTACGCATTTGTACAATAAACTTATCCATCGATGAGTCAGAAATATCCGCCGTAGGAAAACAGACGCACCCACAATTTTAAAAAAATTATACTCCACGTAAAGCTCGACTCGCAAGCTGATACATAATGCGTACATTATTTGAGGGCGTAATCCTAAATTCCTAAATCAGTTTTCGTACTTGTGTTATTTTATTTTTGTGACGGTGAGACATTTTTTATCCCTTGTCAGTTACAGTGTCTGTTACTCATTTCGTTCGTTTAAGCATAATTTTCATAATTTCCTACATGGACCAAGAATTTCTGCTAAATGTCTCAACATTTTATTATAGAAACTGTTCATAAAAGGGAGAGCATGACCTTTGGCAGAGACTTCAAAATAATGTTCTACGTCTTTATCGGTGTAATATAAAATGAAGCATCACTTACCTTTCTCATTATTTGGACCTTCAAACCGAAAAACGAATTCTCCCCAAAGAATGAATCAAAATGAAAATTTGAATTGTTAATTATTATGGTTCTGTTCATCCATCATTTATCAATCGATGATACGGAAGAATCTTCTTCAACACCCCAAACAATACCCACCAACTACTGCTGAAAAAGTGTTGAAGAAAAAAATGTACGAAGCATTCAAGCAATAAAATCATATAAGAAAAAAGAAAGAAGAGTGCGCGATAATAGCGCGATGACTAAATAAATAAATGAAGGGAATGTGCGAAAATGTGCACAAAGAAAAGGGTTTGCGAACGCATCAGCAACAATAGATACAAAGACACACCACAAACACAATGCCTTGAAAGTCGCATCGTATGTCATAAACTCGTACAAACAAACACACACACACACACACACATTCACAATGAAGCGCAATATGATTAAGAAATGAAATATCTCCCGATACAGGGGCAGCAAATTAAAGGATTTTATTGAGAGATGATTGGAAATCAAACCTCGCGTTAATAGCCGAAAATCTGCCATAAGAATGCTAATCATGACAAGACCTCAACAATACGCACAAGACACGACACGCTGCGATTTAATTTTTTTTTTGCACTTTTCCCTTTTTTGGCAAGGACGAACTGTGCGTACCTGTGTGTGTATGTGCTTCGAATTTATAACAACTTGTATAAAGCATTCAGTTCTTTATCCCAAGTGCCTAACAAGGGATTTTTTTTTTTAATCTTTAATATGTTAATAAATTACATACTGTACCCCCAAGCATTTTCATAATATATGCGGCAAAAACTTGAGGAAAAAACATGCTTCACAATCATTATCATAATCTTAAGATTTTTTCGTTTTTAACTATTTTACGTAGATACTTAGATACATACACGAAGAGCGATGATAAAAATTTCACATGGACTCAAAACTTTTGTGTTTATTATTATAAATATTATAGAATCAATATGCATCGCAATCTACGTGAGATGGATTAGGTTAGCCCATGTTCCCTGCTATGTAATTTAAGGCTTTTCATGAAGTCAGGTCACGTAGATGACGTAGATGGCATGACGCCCACAAAAAAATTTACGTATTAGCCACAAAAGTTTACGTGCGTATAAATTTGTACAAATTAATAATAATTCGCGCACTTATCGAGGTGAATCGGCCATTGTTTGTATATATATAGGTGCGGACCGTATTTCAGATTCGGTCTAAGGTATTTAATTTAGTTTTTACACCCCATGCCACTGTTTGTTACTCCTAAACGGCAAATGCCACACCCACCTTTAATCAGATCCGTCTGTCTGTTATCGCATTTTTTGATATATGAAATTTGATAGAACGACTTTTTTTGGGTCAAGGTGGAATTCTATTGAACTGAACCGAACCGGACCTTCCCAAATAACGTCCTATTGCAAAGAAAGTCTTTATGCGGAAAAAAGCGTAATTTTTAACATTACTGATACTACTGACGCCTAAACTAAAGTAATTGTAACATAAATTGAAGAACTAAGAAATGTGGGGTATTATGCAGTTCGGTTAATAAATCATTTTTAATCTGCGAGGTTTCAGTAACTTTTGAGGTTTGGCAAGATGTCATGAGTATTTGAGCTTGCCTCTTGCCCTTCAGTGCTTACAGTGGCTGGCTGCTTTTTTCTTCACGACTTACTTACTATATTCCTCCGTACTGCTCTGTTTGTGCGTTAAGCAGCTTTTTCGTTGCCTTCAATATTCGATTGGCCGTGTACCTGGGCAGACATGCTTTGTTTCATTTTAGGAGTTCATTTAAAAGGACGATACCTACTGATACTAGTTTTGAAGGCGCTTTTTGTCGCATGTCTACTTCCACATTTTTTCTCCGACATTCAGTGGGTTATATAATAAAATAAATGAGCGAATTTTCATTGGAATACTCGAACGAAAATATCCTTCCTAGAACTTCGAACCGAAACGCCTAACTGTTCATTATCCAAAGTAGTTTTCAGCAAAGATTCTCTTCCAGATACGATCACCACAAAAAAAAAGTGTTGATGTTAGGACTTTTTTCTTGTGTTTTCTTAGTAATTGAATGAAAATATTTCATCATTTCATTGAATTACAAAGCATCTTTTTTTATAATAACCGCCTTCCTATGCTTGACTAAATATATTGAAATGAAATTTCCAGTTATTATGCAATAAGCTCGCATTAAATAAGCGACTCAGCTTACAGCCTAATATTGGTTAGATGTCGAGTAGGTTTTGCTTGAACCCTACCTCACCTTAATGGTATGAAATCCTTTTTATGCCACAGATGTCTATGGGAGGATGGCCTTTATTATGTCAACACCACAATAACGAGTTTGTTTGTCTATAAAACTATTAGAGAGTTAAGAAAAGGGGAAAACATTCTCATAGTTTGCATAACAATGCTCCTAAATGTAGGACAACCCAAATAAAAATCGCTATTGTACGGGAATGTTACCCGAAATAGATAACCGATCATTATTTGAAGCCAAAGTGATGATTTGAGCACTAGCACTCTTTTTTCAATTTACTTATAAAGGAACGATGCAAACGGGGAAAGTACGTACTACTTAGTGGAGAGACAGCCTCGGCTTGGCTTGGCTTGGGGTTTGAGTTACGGGCGCTTGCTTATACTTATTTATTATGCTAATTTCTTGCACAACAAAATCGAATTGTTAATACTGATCAAAAGAATGAAAAGGATAATGGTATGTGCGTGTATGCATCTCATTAAATATCACTATCCCCGAACAACCCTTAACGGCTGCTTTGAGAAACCAACAAACGCAAAACAGAAATCAAATCATTTATCAATTAGAAAATTGACAAACATTGCGTTTCTTTTGCTTTCACTCTTTTGTTTTTATTATTTTTTTATATATTTTCTACGATCGATTGTGTTGTCCTTTGTGTGCATTGTTGCGTTGGACAAATTCACCTTTTTTCGCCAACTTTGGAATTGAACGTTACTGGCATCACGTTGCAAATCATATGTTGTTGTGATCTATCTCTTTATGAGTTGTGGACCTTTTCTTGTGGATTTTTTTCTTTTACCTACATACATACGCATATTATATAATATAAGCCCCTTTCGAGACAAACAGTAGTTCGGCTGGTTTCAGAGAAGACAATGTTGTAAACACAGTATAACAAACTACTGTACAACGCACCCAAAGGAAGGGAAACTTTATTAAATTGATTTTGAATTTAGACACAGCCTGTGTTATAGGTGAAAAACAGGAATGACACGACCACCCGACTGACCTTTCCAAATAAATTCTTGAAATTACTTAAAACTTTCATTCAAATCAGTAACAAGTAAAAACAGCATATTGGCTTAGGTCAAATTTGATGTACACTCCAAAGCGGGCGTTTCAAGAACCGATGGATTCGGATTTTAATGCTGATCTAGAACATACACAAACATTCCAATGTCTCCGATGCTTTCTTCTGCATAACAAACTTAGTATTCCATCCATTTAATCTGCATTTGTGTTTGTGTGTACCTGAATAACTCCATGTGGATTCATTTTGGAATGCCTGTTCGTTCTACGCAAAGGTGATAAACAAAATATTATATAATAGCGTATGTGATATTTTGTTAAAGTCCTTGAACTTGACATACTGGCGAAGATACGCTAGATTCAATCTAAACACTTTTTTCGTTAAACAATAGATGTTTAAGCCTTTGAATGGCTCTATAAACACAAGCATATAAAAAACACAACAAATTTAATAATAAAAGATTAAGGGAAAAGGTCGAGGGCGCTTAAACAACGGTTTTTGTTGAACTCGACAAATTTAATAAAAATAAAAGAAGAAGGGAAAGGAAATAATACGCCTTCTCAACGTTTGCTGGAAAATAAAAACCACTTAATAACAATAATATTGAGAAACGAAGCACTTGATTTTTTGTATACCCTATACAATAACCTACTCCATGTCCAGCTATATGCTTAGAAATTGCTAAATGAAATTCAGACATTCGTTGAAAAAGCGTTAAATGAAAGTCAGACAATCCATTTGAAATTGAGAAACTGTAAATTTAAATTTATAGTCTAATGAATTGAAATTCTGAAACCAGCGTAAATCAATTCTAGGTAGTTTTTAATCCATACCCAAAGTGGCAACGTCGAGATAGCGGTCAAAAGTTGCGGAGCAACTATTTTGAGACTAAGTAGAGACTAAACGCTAAATTCAATTGCCGCTATATGGCCCAAGGTCAAGTCATTAGTCAAGGCCTAAATTGATTTGCTACATAAAAGAAGCACCAGGTGTAGTAAACTAAAGACACTAGACTTTGTAGAGAGTCTTATTGACCAAGCTAAGTGGAAAAACCGTAAGATGCCTACAACATATGCTGTCTTTGAAAATGATGGAATTGTTGTTAAAAAATCAAAATATATGCGTTTTATTTTATATTACACTTCTATAAAGCGGACCAATTACATAAGTTTGGATATTATGGCGACAGCTTTAAAAAGTTCAAGTTATTCAAATATTTACAGTTCTTCTATTTCTGAATTTCAATAAACGATTTCTAAATTAAGCGACTAAAGAGATACCCTTCTTTTGTTATGAACTGTTATTGTTCAATTCAGAAGGGCATGCCTTGACCCAAAGACGTGCACAATTGAAAATTGATTAAATGGGATACTTTTTAGAACCCCACCTCATTTAAAATGAATCTTTATATGACCATAACTCTTAATTCTTTATGTCTAAAAAAAAATCTCGGGAAAACTTAGTTAATTAGACTGATAACGTATTGTATTAACTTTGGACCCTATCACAGCACTTTGGATCCTTTCCCCATAGGACGCTCTTATTAGGATGATGGGGGAATAAACTCGTCATCGTATTTTGTTTTAAAAAGATCGGATATCTTACCAATCTTACCCCCAGATAGTGAAATTTAGAAATGTTTTTTAAAACATTCTATCACCCGACACACGGGTTCGACTGTACGCAAATACCACACCCACTTTTAAATATAACAATCGATTTAGAATCAAATATCGATTGCAAGCTGCAAATCGCATTTTTGATATATTTCGATTAAATTTGTACAGGCCGAAAGATATTGATTGCCAAGAAATTGGCGAAGCATAGTTAATTAGATTAATAAGAGCTAAATTTGGATCTGATCGGACTATTTTTAGGCACTTAAATGGCAATATCTCGCATTTACCGCGACTAAACAAATAACTAAACTAATTTTAGTATTGCCTTTGGAGCCAAGTGGTGTAGGATTCTATATGGTCGGGTTTGACCAACTATAACATTTTCACTTGTTTTTGCTACAAATTTTATATTGTTTATTGTACTGAAAGAAATTTTACAACCAGCTGTTTCCGAAATACAATATTAAATAAAAATAAAAATAAAAATAACAATTTTACCAACAAAAAAACAAAAAACAAGAAACATTAAGCTTCCCCTAAATAAAGGGTTAAAAGTTTAAATGGTTTAAGACAAAATGGAACCAAAAAAACCTTTCTTCTTACAACATACACCGGTTCACGTGTTTATGCAGCACAAAAAAATATTCATTTAATTAATATTTTTTATTGTACACGAATTTGGCATTTTTTGTAACACATCCCATATCCTATATGCAGAGAAAATAGTTGTCGTTTTCCAAAAAAAGTGCTTCCTTTTTTTCTAGCTTTCAAAAAAAGAAAAAAAAAACGCGTTATAATCTACCCGAGCATGATTTGTCCCAAAAATACTGCTTATGTTACTTTTAGGAAAAAGCTGCATGTGGTTTAGGCAAAATTTAGAATACCCTCCATATGTACAGGTAATTTGGTACATGGAAGCGGCCCTCTTTTAAAGGATCTGGGGGTAAGTCAGGATTTTACAATAAATAAGACTTTTTGTAAGTTGTAGGCGTAGCTGCTGCACTCATCCATGTATCAATTTCAAATTATTAGTTCAACTTTCTCATACGTAATGGTGACATATTTCTTCAATTCTAGGCGTGGCTAATAAGGAAACCATGCACATAAACTAATTTTTCAAAATACATATACTTTCCAGAGTTTCTGACGCCTCCTTCTACATATTGCCAGCAAGCTAAGAAACTTAAAATACTTTCCACTATAATCTGGTGAAAGGTACATAAACGTAAAAGTATAAAAAAGGTCAAAGTGTAAAAATCGAATATTGTTTGTCTACCATGAGGAGTGGCACATATCCAATGAAGTTTTTATGTTATTTGAATTATGTTGAAAAAAACGCAAAAAATCGGAAACAAGCGCACAATGGACCCGAATTAAAAAACTAACAATTTCATGTAAAAAAAGTTATAAAAGTGGTGAATTTGTTTCCATGAACTTGAACACACATGCCATGAGATTGCTTCAGAGGATTTTCAAAGACAAACAATTTACCGATTGTACCGATATAGAGTTTTTAAAAATATATTTAAAGAACAAGAGTCACAAATTATACAACGTTGACAATTTATTATAAATAATTGAAGAAACTCTATAGAGTTGGGATGGTCCCTAGTGTTAACGTGAAAAATCCAACATCGGAGCAAGGTGAAATAGTGTCTTAGCTGAAAATTAAACTGGCCTATCGCGGTGCACTACTAACTCAAGGTTATGATCACAGGAGTAGAGAATCGTTGAGCAGAAGAGTTGTTAGGAAAGCCACATGTTTTTTATGACATATTCGTTACCAAGTTTTTGAAAATAAAATCAAGAATATACAACAATCCGCAGAAACTTCTACCAGTAAATTATAACAAAAAGCCTTCTATGCGGTAATTTGGACAGCTTATGCAAAATAGAAAACTAAACGTGGTACATCTTCTGTACTGTATTAGGGACTCTTTTCATTTGTTTACATATTTTTTTTTTTCAAAAAAAAAAAACAAAGTTCTCACGTTTTCAAAAAGTTCAGGGTGACATGAAAAAAACACAAAAAATTACAACAACAACAAGAAACGAACAAAACAAAAACTCTAGAAGATAATCATTTATCTCTATGTACTCGTCTTAGACAAAAGAAGATCCTTCGCAGAGGCACATATACACATGCAAGGAAAAAAAAAAAAAACATTCAAATAAAAATCCGGTCTTTTTTGCCTCATTTCCATGCAAGAAACACATCAAAGAAATTAATTTCTCTTAGCAAAGATGTGTCAGCCACAATAAAACAACACAATGCACAAGGCATAATGACGCTCTGCTAGAAGAGGGGTGAATAATAATAATAAGTACAATAAGCATTTGGCGAAGGTACCTTCCTTCACCCAAGAAAAAGAAAAAAAATTTCATTTTTACGCAAGAGAAAATATTTCTATGTTTTCCTACTATTCCGTATATTACATGCACATCACGTTAGAGGACCCGTTCTCGGGACATCCAAAGGGTTACAAATAGATAAAAGACAATAGCAAACCAAACAAGACGAACACACGGGGTGTCCTTGACGAATGATCAAACTCATTTGCATACATGATCAACAGCCAACCAACAGTTTCCAGGCACAGAAATGATAAAAACTCATTTTTTGCTGCGCACGTTTCTTAATACACTAAAGGGACGTGCATAATTCTAGACGAGGAGATACAGAAAGTTGGTTATGGGAAAAAGCCTTGGGCAAATGTTTCAGTAGAGTTTACAAGTACAACAAGCTGAGGAAATGTTTCACGAAAAGAAGCACCAGCCGTATAAAGTGTTTAATAGTGTCATCAGCACATCGCACATATTTCGTTCGTTATTTTTGAAAAAAAACCAAAAACATTTTATAACACTTAAATTTCGTTAATATTTAAGTCTTTTGCATAAATTTTATACATTCCTAAGTACATTCCTCTCATAGCAAATTCCTAAATGCCTTAAGCTACCTTTTTCAATTAGATTGATTGTACTTATCATTCCTTATGGCTTCAGAGACACCTAAAACAACAACTACTGCCGGTTGCCATCTTGTTCGATTATTAGCCTTAAAGGCTTCCGCACCCTTTTCCCGTACGAGTTTTTCTCTTCTACATTCTCTCACATGCTTCAAATGCTAACCTTATGTAAATCACTTTACATTCAATCGATCACCTCTAAAGCAAAAGAAAACACTATTAGTGGAAAATCGATCAAAGTTCATTTAGCGCCAACCCCCTTCTCTTACCAAAGTACAAAGTACATGCCAAGAACAAATTTCGTTCCTTTTGAAAGTACCCAAACGCTATTGTTGCGTATGTCATTTAAATGCGATGATCGCATTGTTTAGCTGTCTTGCAATGATTTATTAAAATAAATATTTATCCATTAGTTTTATTTGTTAATTTTCCGACAACAACAAAAACTTTGCTGGAGGACTTGAAAGGATTAATTCAATTTTAAAAAATACACAATCAACCAAACGTTGATCAGCTGCATCGAAATCGAAAACGAAATTTCAATTTCATTAATATTTTCAACACCGAAATTATGAACCGCGTTTACATTTGAATTAAGTTTAACTTGTGATGGAACTAAAATGTGTGCAAGGGGAGAAAAATATTTGATTTTTTTCTAGCCAAACTATTAAAAATATAAGTTTAATATATAAACAACTTAGACATGGACACAATGTAATCTTAAATATAATTTAATTATTAAACTTGGAGAAAAATAAAAAAAATCATCAATCATAAATAATTGTGGACGTACATGCATGTAAAACCATTCAACTGAACATACACACATACACATACATATGCCCTAATAGAAAGGAGACTTTTTGTCAAATACATTTGCAACACCATCTGACAAGTCAGTCCTTCAGTGCAATGAAATGTTTTTTTATCAAGCGAGTCTAAAGGTGCATCGAGTAAATGGTTATTAAGCGTCTCGCAAATAACCCGAAAAGGGTTAAAGTTGGTAATTTGTGCGACACTGCGAGAATTTATTCGTCTTAGAACGTCTAGTAAATGGATTGGGAACATTAAGTGAAATCCTTTCAAGGAGAACAGGTAAATAAATTGTACCCCTGATTAATTTGACCACAGAAACAATCCCAAACGTTACACGTCTCTTCTCTCTAGTGGATAACTCAATAAGTTGCAAACTATTTGCATACGAAGGTAGGTCCAAACGTAAAACTCCACCCTATTCCACATAACACGAAAAGTAGAATATTTCGCCGAAACGATTCATATGTGAGAACTATAAATAGGTATCCAGACAATGGCAGAATATTGTAATGTCAGCCTAACAAGACCGGTGCACAAACTTCTTGGACTACCTTTTCGAAAATTCAAGAAGTGATTTAGCTTTTTCAACAATCGCTTCAATGCATTAAAGCTGGGAAACAATATATGATTTTCCGAAAAGTACCATGAAAGCAACATGTAGACCACGAAAAGGACATTTTTATACCCTCCACCTTAGCGAAGATCAGCATAAAAAGAGAAATCGTTTGAGACATGTCCGTCCGTATGTCTGTCTATTGTTGGCACTCTCACGGTCGTAATTTCTGAGATATCAAATTGAAACTTGGCACCCTTATTGTTAGTTTAATTTCACTGTTCCGTATTGAAATTGGGCAAAATCGGTTCAGAGATACGCCCACAATAAACAAAAATCTCAACATACCTCGAAAAAATTGTATCTTTAAAAAATTATATGTCGCACAATCAAATTGAAATTTGGTATATATATAAGTGGTACCGTTATCCAACGCAAACGCCTATAATTAAAAAAAAAACACTATTTGCGTAAGTACATATGTATGTACATAAATATGGCAATAGGAACTTATTTTTTAGGGGACTATAAGAGGGGGAGGGCATTTAAGCTTCGGTCTTAACCGAACTTCTCTATCTTGTTTAAATTTTTTTCTAATTTAACGTCAAACATTGAACTTACACCACAAATAAAAACTATCCGAGTCAGTTTGGAGAAGCTGCGTTTCATTTATTGAGTTAAATGATTAAAACAATTTTATATCATCCGCAAACATTAACATCTTTCAAGGAAGGTCGTTAGCGTGAATAATAGGGCGACTATCCTGTGGAACAGACGTAACAGAAATTTCACGAGAAAAGCTGGAATTAAACAAAACTTTTTGTGTAGGGCATGCAAGACAGTAATTAAACCACAAAATCACATTTTCAGAAAAACCAAACTTGATCAAAGACCTTCGAGAAATCTCTTAGGCACTTTAGGAATAATCCTTAATTTGGCAATGCCTTTATAATTCTCAATTTTATTCTCAGGACCACTTCATCTTCAGTGAGCTTACAAGGTATGGATAATTATCAGACTGAACATCAATTCTCGAATAAAATTTTACGAAAACGTCAGCGATTAGCTAAATGAATTGAATTCGAAGACTCCGAATTTTCACATCGCATAATGGAAGAAAACTTTTTACTTTTCATTTGGTATCAATAAAATCAATCAATCAATCAAAATTTAGAGGATTGGCAAACAGTTGATCTCTCGGTAACATTTGTTTATCAAATACTTAAAGTCAGGCTTTAAACTGAATTAGCGAATGTAAACGACCAGGGAACCACTTTTTTTATACTTATTGAACCATCTGCTTTTCTTATTATGGATTACGGATTATTCTTAAATGTCTATCAAATCATATCCGACAGTTGGTTGCAATATTTGTTATTAGTTTTAACTGGAATAGACTCAGAAATGGTAGAAGGAGAGTAATTAAGTTTCCAGTCAACTTTGGACAATAAATTTCTAAGGTTTACGCAGTTCTTCAGGAAATACCTAATTCAAGAGTGCCTCGCTGGCATTGCATAGAATTAAGAGTGAAATACGTACAGATCAAAAAGTTCATCAAAGAAGTCGTTATAAATATTAACGTTCTATCTTAAGTCTTTATTTATATACAAAGATAAAAATCGCCAAGTACAAGCTGCAAGGACTTAATGATCGTTCCATTTAAAACATAAACAAAGCTGTGTAATCAGTTGGAGATGTTTTAAAAATAGACAGAAAGCGAGCCATGCAATTTACAATTTGAATTGAGGTACCTGGAATAGGTATATGTAGATAATTTCCACTTCAAGGGATATATTCAGAACGCTCAAAAAGATCTTTTAGTGTATTAAATGTATCCGTCATTTTGTTCTGGTTTTTACCTGAATCAGTAAAATCCAACTGTGTCTGTTTAATCAATTTGTATAAATCCATATCAGATGGTCGACACTTTGGGCTTAATCAACGAAGCCCTTTAGGCCTTTAATTAATACAGTCAAATTGTTTACGCTTGAACCCGGCACATATAGAGTGTTCTGAAAAACATGTCCCGTTGTTTTAATCAGTATTTTTATGTAATTTGCAAAAAGTAAACTATGCAGATGGAGAAAGAAAACAGTGAGTTACACACAAAATGTTTTCTAAGAAATATAAACATAAACTCGGGAACTTTACCTTAATAGAGAATAAATCAAAGACCACAATTCGATAAGAAATAAAAGTTAAACAAGTTAAACAATCACAAGTCGCACTGCTCACACAAAGAAATGTTCAATTTGATTGCGCCGAGCTGCCAGACCGAAAGTTTATTAATATTGTACTTTAACTTAAATAATCAAAACTTATTGTACTAACTTTTTATTGAACAATTCTTTCAATGAAAAACAGTTCAGTGTTTCTTTTTGCGCCGTAGATTTTTATGCGATGTGGAGGGTTCGTTGTCTTGATCTGGCAGCACCACGGTACCGTCAACTATTTCATCTTTTATATCTGACTCGGCTATCTTGGTTTGAGCATGCATATAGAACATGATGTCGTGCAGTTGTTCTTTGACGGCATTTAGCTCCTTCTCCTTATCTTCCTTATACTCTTTGTATTGTTGTTCTAAAGCTTTGTACTTGGTGAGCCATGAACCCTGATTAGTCTGCAAGGCACGAGAGATTTCTTGTTCTTCGGTCAAATGTTTTTGAAATTCTTTTATTCTGCGACAATAGAAAAGAAGTGATGCATTGTGTATTTTCTGGGAGGGATTATCAATTTTCATTAATGTACTTACTTATTACTATTCTGCTGCAGCTTTCTTTCCAGTGCTTGTTTTTCTTTTGATAATATTTGTACTCGTTGTTCCAACGAACTAACCCTCTCATTGGCTGTGTCGGCCGATTGACGAAAATCCCGCCATTCCTTTTCTAAGCGATCCATACGTTCTTCATAATATTTTCTTTGAGTGTCCAATTGTGAGGTCAACAGATATGTAAATTCCAGTTGAATAGAATCAATTTTTTCTTCGCCATCATCACTTGGAACTTGGGCAGAAGCCACCAGTTTACCATCGGTCTTGTTTTGAAATAAGCGATGTACGAAATTATCACCAGCATAATCCCAAACACTGGAGGTACCCAGTTGCATAGCAAAAGTGTGATTTGTGGCGCGATAATGAGCGGCAGCGTGACCACCTTGGTAACGGCCGCAACCCACATGACCACATATTAAACAAATCCATAGAGAGTCGGTACCTTCGCATTCCATGCAGACGGAATTCTCCATAAGCTCGGGTGTTTGAACGTGCCTACACACCGGACATGTAGAATCACCCCATTTCACTAAACAATTGGCGTGAAAAGCATGATTACACAGAATCGTAAGAACACCATCAACACTTTCGTCCATACGTTCTAGGCAAACTAGATGGTGATTGGTACAGAATTTGATAAACTGGCATTATTGAACGCGTTTTATTATTATAAACTTGCCTGGACATGTCGGCAATTCCGTATGACCTATCGGTGGTACGCCATCATCACCACGTTCCACCTCCGATACCCAAACAGCATGGCATAGTGAATCTGGTTCAAGGGAGTTGTAAGGTGCCCCATTGTAGGTTTTATAAAATTCTAAAGCGGCCGAATTTGAACGGAACCTTGAACGAAAGGACCAATGTAACCACATTCACGAATTCACTTTTGATGTATTTTTTTTACAACTTACTCCAACAACACCATAAATTGATTTGGACTCCCATCACGCACTATACGAATATGTTGTATTTCTGAATGACACGGACCCACAAAACTAAGGAGATCGTGACAACTCAAACTGGCTGGTACTGCCAACAGGCATAATTGATTGGAAGGAGCTTCAGCAATGTCCTTTTGTTCACTATGCAAGCACAGAAAATCAATTATCATTTTTTCTGAGATACCAAACGCGCTTTCGCACTCACTCTTTCTTGTACAAGTGTATAATTCCGTTAGTCACTTCAACACTGGGATTTCCCGAAAAGAAACAAATTTCTTTGGGTAACTCCGAAGAAGCGTATTGACCCTCTTCTAGTGGTGTCATTTCTCGAGAACTGCTAGCTGTTGGAATTCCACGTTCTGAACATTTTTGTTTATTTGTTATCTGGGAACTCATGACGTCGTCACCACTAGTGGTATCTGGCGACCACAATATATTTTTGTAGGTTTCGATAATAATTGTTGAACTATTTCTCAAACCGCGATCGCGTTCACGTTCTTTTTGTACTCGTGGATGAGCGGGATGTTCGGTCGAGATGGCACCTGTCTCTTCTAAACACAAAAGGAATTTTTAAGAATCTCTTTCTCAGATTTACGCTGCATTGAATGGAATGTTACCAAAATCTTCGTTTAATGATGAATCGATTTCGATCTTTACAACACACACCGAGATGTTATGAAGCATTACAGTTATTTATTGCTTTCATTTAATTTTACATATTTCGCGTAGTTGCTTTTAATTTATTTATCAGAAGAGGTAAATATTTACTTTTACAATTTACAAATTTGTGTATACCTGATAGCAAAATTTACGAAAGAGAATGAAAGAAAAATAGGAATAATTGACGCCACCTTGTGAAGGAAAACTTGAAATTTGACTTATTCCTTACTGACGTTTTTCTTTTCAAAATAAAACCAAATCGCATTATCTTATATTTCTTAGTTATATGTAAAGAAATTTTATGGTAGATGTCGCCATGATATGCTTGAGTTAGGAATTTCACAAAACATCCAGTAACAGATGGCACTATAGTAGAAAGATCTACCTTATCCTCGTTCTAATAAATTTATTCATTTTTTTTTTAATTGAAAATTAAAAGTAAAGATGATTTAATTGAAAATAGTTAGATATGCATACAAATAAGATTGAAGAATTTATGAAGTATGTAAAGTGTGTGTTTGATGGAAATATTTGTATACAATTCAATTAGTTGGAATAAAACGGGGAATTTGGTGACGTTCTATAGAAAACAGCCCAACACCCAACACCCATCATGAAATTTAATACAATTTAACTTTTTTCTTTTTTACATTCCCGCTCGCTAAAATTGATGTTGAAGCTTGGTACTGTGCAATTGCCAGAAAATTGTTTACATAAAGAAGATAGAGAAGCATAAACAAGAAATAAATAAGGCGAGTGAGAGGGAAAGGAAATTGCTGAACACTTGTGATAATGAATAATGCGACAATGACTTGAAGATTTATTTTAATCTCTGGCAGTCATCCTATTGAGAGCAAGAAAGAAATACTCAAGAGCAATGCAACGACGTCTATTATGCCAATAACGGCCAATTTCATTTTCAATGCTTCCCACCATCTCTCATCTTATCGTATCGTACGCCCTGAAGCATTTTATTGTCCTGAATAGGCACTTTTTCATTGTTCACTCACTATAAAATCCTTGGGATGATTGTTAATGCCATTGTAACACATATATGCGCATACAACAACAAAACAGTATATGTACGAATGTTGCAAGAAAATAAAAGTTCACAACTTTAAAAATGTGAAAAATGTTATTTACAGATCCCAAAATCGCTAGAATGCTTATACGCTAGAGACAGAGAGATGGAGAAAGAATGAAATAGAGAATAGAAGACAAGAAATGGCAACGGCCCTGCGAATTATAGCTGCACGTGTGCAGGTGAGGATAATATCGAAAACATGGACGTCGACGTGTGTAGTAGGTAGGTAAGTGAGGAGGTTTGGTAAACGTGTTTGCAGTAAAAGACAACAATAAACAAATAAAATAAATTTGCGTTAGAGACCACATCCAAAATGCCATCTACACACATATATGCAATCCTTGGTGAACACGTTTGTGTCCAATTTTTATACCCTGCACCACTTGCGTCAAAGGATTTACTAAGTTTGATCGAATGACTGGATAACTTCCAATCGACAAAGGCCATATACCACCATCAAGAATCAAAATCCGAGTCGATTTAACAATGTCCGTCCGTCTGTCCATTTAAATTTTGTACACAACTCAGCTTTACATTTTTATTTATATTATATGAGTTTGAGGAGGGGGGTTTAACAACAGACAGGATATAAAAACAATACCTACAACTTTTTGCTCACAATGGAAAATAATCTTCTGATGGATGACATGAAGTACCCGTCAGTGCGTGTGTACTTGATTGAAAACAATATTTCTACATTCTACGTTTATAGTATTGGTGTTGATATGTTTGTGTGTGATGTTACTTAACGCACTTCATCATTTACACTTCAGTCGAGTTTTTAAATTATTTTCAGTTCGTTTCTCTAGCATTTGTATGCACCTGAGCCAACTGCAACTTTTTCCTTGTGGAAAATGTGGAAAATGACTTTTGCAAACAACAGTAACGATAAATAAACACTTTCACTTTCACAATGTTTGAATGGTGGCAGCAACACTAAAACGGAAAATAGATTGAATGGAACAGAATCAAATGAAATATTGGTTCTCGCGATTTTTCAATTATTTTATTTACGGAAAACCATATTGAGCGTAAAACTCGACTTGTAATTTGGTATTAGAGGGCGCAATCCTGTACCTGGCACGCCCACCGTTTGTATGTGTATGCGGAGGATGTTTGAAAATTTTGTCTAAGCCGAATTTAGTTGTCTTACTTGTTTTTTTACTCGTTATTGAAATGACTTTATAAAATATTGATCAACACCCATCAAGATTAGTTCCAAGTGTGTAGGGAAAGATTATTAATAGATTGACGGGTTTCTTGAAAGAGTTGTCGAAACGTCGGAACAAACATAAAACTACGATTTCATTAGTTTAAGTGGTGCCTTAACTGCTGACCTTCATCCTTGGAAAATGTGAAAGGGTTGGGCGAAAACAGTATATACGTATATATACACAAATAAAATACACACGTAATCGTAATGGTTTTATTACATATATACTTTTAAACGCATACACACAGAGGGTTACGTGGGCTTACGTAAAACAAAGAAGTCGCATAAAACCAAGGAACACTGACAAATAGAAGCTGTTCTAAATGCTCAGGCCCTGACCATAATGAAATTAAGAACAATGAAGAATTATTACTCGAGAGGATGCGTTTAACGAGGAGTCCCATGGTAAGTTGCACCTCTTGTGGCAAAGGGTATATTAAGTTTGTGCGGATATTTGTAACTTTTAAACCCATCTTCATTTATAACGAACGATTCAACCGATTCAATTAAACCATGCTTATCTGTCTGTCCATGTAAATTTGTGCGCAAGGTACTGGTCGTCTGTTTTGAGATACTTCAATGAAATTTGTTCCTATTATAATGGAAGTCTTTATATGAACAAAAATCGCAATTCTTCAAATTTTTTGACAAAAATTTGGTGAAGAATGGTTATTTAGCTTCATAATTGTTCAAAATTTGGACCCAATCGAACTACTTTTAGAACGCCTTCCCATATAATGAAATTTCACGAAGAGACTTATGTGACAATACCTCGCATATAATTGCCGAACTAATGGTCGGGCTTGATCGGCTGAATCTGAGACACCATATGTTGAGTCGAGTAAGTCAACGTTCTCTTGTATCAGTTATTAGGAAAGCGAAGCAAGGTTTTCAGATTTTCAGATTTTCTCACTATATATGATCTTTGACGCCTGGTTGACGTAGGTTTTGCAAACATAAGAATTTTACAAAACGTTCCAAGAGTCTGCTTTTGATTTATTATGTTTTTAAGTAGCTGCGTTAACCCATCACACCCATTTTTACAAATTAGTTTCCGACATAAAGGAGGAATACTCATTCTAAATTCCCGCAACTACGTCAAATATTCCAAATGAACCCCTAAATCAAATTATCACATCAATTATGGCTATTAAAAGTGGTTGAAGCGTGGTTGAAGTGATTTTTCTAAATATGGAAAAAGTTCGATTTGAGTAATCGGCTATGGTTGGTCTGTAATAATGGAAAAACCCAAAGAAACTATATTGTATTGTCTGTAGCATTGTAGGTCGACTTCACCCATTGCCAATACCACACGACCTATCTGTTATGTATTAAATTTCATAACAATAAATGTTATATGTAAATGTTTACACACAACCAATATACCCCCATATCATTATGATGATGGGTAAAACAACTACTAAATCTGAATGAGAGAAGAAGAATACAACAAAATAACTTTTTCATATACATAAGGCATAAATTAATGGGTACGTACAAGGGTTGGTCGGCAGAGGTGGTTATATATGGACTTTAAACAGCAAACAACATGGTAAACGGGGAGGACAGTGAGTGCAAGGCAAGGAGTTTCAACAACTTTAACAATGACACTTGTTCACAAAAAACTATAAGTGTGTGCACACACACAAAAGTCATACACACATGCGGATACATACAGCTGAACGTAGGATTAGTTTTATACGCCGACCTATGCTAACGACTTGTGCACATTTTTACAAGTTTTGACTTTTCCTTTCGTTTACATGCAAGCATGTGGGCACATACATACCTAATATATTTGCATATATTTGTGTTGGTAGTATTAGTGAGTGAGTGTATGAGTGAGTCAGTGAAAACAAGTAAAACGGGCGGATTTAGGCGCGCGCCGAATCTAGGACACTCATACATAATATAATGACAATATCTCAATTTCTTCATTTAAATTTTTCATTTATATGTACATATATAAATAACTACAAAGCAATTGATTTGAAAAATATTGCGCGGTTCGATGCCTGTCACAGTGTCTTAATGTTTTGTCAAGTTGGTTTTTTTAATTGGTTTTATCCTTCTAATAGGGTGTTGTGGGCCAGTCAGTGGGCCGACACTTTTAACATTGATGAAGAAAGCACTGAATGCAAGGTTTAGGACGTCACTGTGGACGTATCCTTTGCCCGATTTTACCGAATTGCAATAGGGAACCGTAGAAAACCGCGACGATTGCGTGCACCAAGTTTCGGTGTCTCTCTCAATTTTTACGACTATGAGAAGTTCAACAAAAAAGTGTATTATTCACAGGGACGGAGAGATTGACTGAATGAACTTTTCTATTGATGATGATCACGATGCGGGGATGTCGTTCGCGCGCTTCTGTTACTTACAAACGTCTGAATTAAAACAATATGCCCTCATATCGTTATGGTGAGGGGTATAAGGAAGGAAATTTTTTTTTTGTTATAAACTCGAGTAGAAACTGAAAAACGCAATACCTTTTGCGTATATACGTAGACAAGGTACAATACGTATTTGTGTAGGGGAAGGCATTTGGAAGACATTTTACAACAACAATAGAGTTGTTTAGTTGTGTCCATTTAAATTTGTATAAATCAGTGACTCCACAGCATTTGTCCTCTTTTACACAATTCTTCGAGTAATGGCCGTTTATATATAATTTGTTATTCATCCGCTCCAGGCATAAGAAACATTATTCATTGATATACAATAAGGGACCTCGATTAAGTCCAACTTCAAATGGTCCAGTTCAAACCACTCTCGTCTTTCATGGCTCGCCCAGAATCTGGCTGTTAGAATTTGGGGTTAAAAGTTTTCTATTGATTATGCAAGTGACCAAGTACCTTAGAGGAGAAAGTCTAAGATATTGTTAAATGGTACAGCATTTGCACCATATGCTCAACATGTGAAATTTTGCGACCATTAAAGTGTCAACAACAGACGGACACACGGAGATACACGGACTGATCAAGAATATATAAACTTTGTAGAGTGTCTGACGCCTTCTTCTGGTATAAGAACAATGGGTGAGAGTTCCAATAAAAAAACCGAATAGCTAAATCGTCTCGGCTATTAATGCTGTTCAAGAATATATATACTTTTAAGGCGTGCCCGCTCTGGTACTCTGGTACAAATGTTTGAACAGAACCAGTATACCTCCATATTAACATATTGTGGTGGGTATAAAAAATACCAGAAAATACCCTTGGCAGGTTGTTTCAAAAGAAGCCCCTTTACGTGAAGATTTCAAAAAAAAAAGTTTTTTAGGGTCAAAGGCCACATCCATTGATAAAAATTAATTTACAAAATCGAAATTTTGCATGCATGTTTACATTCAGGACATTCATCGAAAAAATGGACATGGTCGGGCAGAGAATACGTCACAATTTACTTTTAAGAGAGCGTTTGTAATTCCACCACGCCCACTTTTACCAAATATGACGTAATGTAATTTTATGGTGAGAATATAAGCAATTAAGCGGATCGAAGTCGTTACAACAGAAAAGCCCGTCAGCAATTTGTTGTTACTACCGACAACTCTCATTATATTCTTTTCTTTTTGTTTTTTGTTTTTTTTGAACACACACACAGTTTTTTTATTTTTATTTTCTTTGTTTTCATCCTTTCGCAAAAGTTACAGAGATAAAAACTTTTGTTTCCTACAGCATTAGTGTTGAACAGGTATGCGTGTATGTGTATATATGTTGTATATAACTACCTATCAACTATTGTAAGTACGCTTGCAAGAGTGCGGTTGTATACAAAATTTATATGCAATTTAGCTTTGTGTGGCTTGGATTTGCGGTTTGCCACATAACATATATAACACATACATACATATATATATGTCTTTATACACATATACCACTATTACCACTATTACCAAAAACGAAAATTTACTGCAGAGAAATTAAATATTTAATCAAGTCAATTTATTGTAAATAAAAAGTACTGTGAAGGAGTAAAAATGCCATAGACAGTAAAACAACAACAACAGCAATTGCTTGTGCTGTATCGCTTGCTTGTATTCGTGCATATGTAAATACAATAAGTGTTTGTCTGATGAACTTACATTTACAACAACAATTATCAATCATTTGAACGGTATATTGGTTGGGTGTGAGTGTGGGTGTTTGTATATTTGTTTGCTAGCATGCTTGTTCGCTCCTTTGTTTATTTGCTGTTTCTCTCTCTTTACAATTTGGGTTAATTGAAAATCGCCTTTTTATTGTACACATACACACATAACAATACTGCTTAATATATGTAAACAAATGTAAACAAATGTGCTTCAATTTAACGACATTTACGGGGATCGAACATATGTAATAAAATTAATTTAAATTAAAACAACAAGTAAAAAAGCTATATTTGGCTGAAGCCCATCTTGAATACCCCCCATCGATGCGCCACAGCTTTCCGAAGAGTGTGTACACGTGTGCGTCTGCAAATTTTCTCTACGTTGTAAGGACGGGGAGCTTACTTTAAAAAATTGTGCATTGTGGGTGTGCCACTTGATCGATTTCAATACCAACCAGCGATCGATTCAGTATTCGATTTTTTATAAATTGTAGTCGCATCTTTTTTGACCACGCCCACTCTTGGCAATCGTTCGATGGATAATAAATAGAACGTAAGGTTATACTTAATATTAACTTTGTAGTACTTTTATTATGGCCGTAAAATATTTCGATTTCGGCGTGACTGTGAACCGATTTCGTCTAATTTAAGTGTAAACATGAACTAAGTAAGCAACTAAGCAAGTTTGATAGACACGTGCACACGTTTAAATATATAAAATATACACATAATTATAACAAGTATTAAGGCAAAATTTTAATTTCGTTGAGTTTTTCCTTATTAGTACATTTCTTTGATGACATTACGTTCACTAAAAGGTTAAAATGCGCTTCGTACAGCCGAATTTAATGTTTTCCAATAAAATTTAATATTGAACACACTGCATAACGTCTAGTGCTTGTAAAAAGCGTGCATACTATGTATATTATTGTGTAGTAACTGTTTATGTAGGTATGATATAAAACATGTATGAGGCTGATTTGTTTGTTCTAGTGAGTCAAATTCGGTACTACAATACCCTACACAACGTGGCTCTAATTGAAAGGTAAACCGGGTAGGAGTAAAGCTCAAAGTAATTTATAATCTTTGTTATATTTAAATTTTGATTTCTGCAAAATGGTCCAATCCAGTTCAATATTTGAGCATTGTAGTGCCGCGCGTATACAGATACAACTAAACTAATTGTAGCATAATGTAAAGTGTTTAGTGATGTAGGGTATGAAAAGATTTGCAGTAGTCGAAGGTTTGATTTCCCGAGAGTATAAAACTGAGTGACTCAAGGCATTCGAATAATTATATTAGAATTGTATCTAAAAGGGTAAGAACGGCACGATATAGAAGTTTTCCTCTGAGCGACGGTATTGATTGAATAGAATTTACAGGGATATTAAATAGACGTACAGAGGGACACGCTTAATAAGAATTTAATTGTGTCTGTCTGTCCGTTTACCTTAGATAAACATTCCTCTAGTACCAAAATTGAAATTGGGCAAAACCGTTCAAAGGACACGCCCAAAAAATACTGAAATCAGTTTTTCATTCAAAAAAATCCACTTAAACCTCGCCTCCGATTCAAATACATCATTACCACCCAAAGATTGGGACTGAGTAAAATATAACTTTTTTACTTGTTCACAGAGAGAGGCTCTAAATGAAGTACACATTTTAGCTCATACATACCCAACCAAACAAACACGCACAAGAAATGCTTTAACGACATGTTTTATAGAAATGTTGCAACTAACAAAATAACAACCGTTGTATACGTAACAATACGACGACAACGACGACGACACTAACACAATAGAAGCCAATAAGCAAACACCATTTTCAATTAGTTGGTGTTGTTCTGTTTACCAGTTAATAACAAACGTGTCGCAGTAGTGTGAGGGATAAATTAACGTCATAAATAATCATACAAAATACAATAAAAAGTCTCCATTTGTATACATGTTCAAATTTGGATTGTATTTGTGGGAAAGAAAATCCATAGAAAACAAACAGAAAAAGCCGCGTAAACTCATTGAACAAAAAAAAATAATATTAATTAAAATAAAAATAAAACAAACAAGTACATCCAATGGAAGTGGAAGAGCAGTGGAGCCAATATTTTTAATTAATAATGTGAGCCCTCTTATAGATGAAAGTGAAAGCAGGTTGGGGGTAAAGTATTGTTTACTGATTATGTTGATAAATTCATTGATAGGTAATGAATGCCAACCAGTCAGCCAGTCAGCCAGTCAGTAGAGCCCATAAACTCGTTTTAAGGAATTAATATTGATTTTGTGTGTTGCAAATGAAACTGACATTATTTACATATGTGCGTCGCTGTGTGTGTACGTACATTTGTTTGAGTAACACAAACAAACGCTCTTGCATAGTACGTGTGAACCGAACATTTGCTTTTGCATTGTTATTCGTTTGGTGCGGCTTTGGGGCGTTTATCGTGTTGTTTGTCTGCCAAAGGACTTTGTTTTGCCATTTTACTTGTGACACCTTAGATACTCAGGCCTACAACATATGTACGAGTAGTTTCATGTTGTAACTAGCCCTCAAATATATCTCACACTAGATTTCCATACAGGGCCGGTCTGCTTGTATGCGTACCGTAAATGTGTATGTGTGCTTTGCTTGATATTGATTTGATTGCCTATTGCTGCACTACTGGGTGTATATGGCACATAACAATGAATTGCGTTACCCAGGCACTCAGGCATTCAGACACTCAGGCACCCAGAACACAACTTAACCACTAAGAGCGAAATTTATAACATCGTTGCCATACTTTGAGTGTACTATTAAATGTTGGTGGCGCCATTGGGGTTAAGAAATGTCCCATAAATTAAATGTTATTCCGCGTATAAAAGAGGAAAACATGGCCTTCTCTAGTTGGCTCCGGCTGTGGTTGCATAAATACTTCAATGATTCATACGTTTGTTTAGGCCAGCACACACTTAAATGTAGCTTTCCTCTAGGGCGCTCTAAACCTTACAAAAATATTTTCCTTTTCTCTTAATCGTATATTCTTGTGTATTGCTTGCACCTTGGAGTGTTTATACCCTGCACCACTGGTGGCTAAGGGTATATTAGATTTGTGCGGATGTTGTAACTCAATAACGGCAAATGCCATACCCACCATACCAATCGATTCAGAATCAAAATCTAAGTGCGACCAAACGTCTGAATCTCCATGTATAGTTTTGCACAAGCTACTGGTCGCATATGTTGAGATATTTCCAATTTAGTACAAGCACCCGTATTGGGTCAGAGAAATTGACCTGACAAAAAATCGCATATCTTAATATAATTTAACAAACTTTGGTTAATTAGTTTCATGTTTGGCTGTGCCAAATTTGGATCGAACCATTTTTAAAATCACCTCTTAATGATATATGGTAGCGCCTCGCTTTTACAAATACAACTAAACTTGTTGTAGCCAAGCAGTGTGGGATATTATATGGTCCGTATTGACTGACTGTAACATTTTCACTCGCTTATAATCGAGATGACTGTTTTAATACAAGCAATAATGTTAATTGACTGTTGGTACGGCCTCTACCTTAAAGAAGCTATTTGCCAGCATAAGAGCAGAGAGTAAGTAATCCCTTAAGCTTTGATGATATTTTACACTTTGGCGTTATAGCTCACTTGCCCACTTTGTGTTCATTTATTTGTTTACTTTCTCGTACATGCTGTGGTATGAGAACGTACTCGTAGGGTATGGTTTCGACGTAGTAGTAAAAGGTGAAGAGTATACACATATGTGCGTAAAACCTCATAAGTGGTTGAAGTATAGGAGGAAGCACGTAGAAAGCCAAGTTTGTCTTGTGTGGAATTTTAAATACCCTCCACAACAATGCATAATATAGAGGCGTGGCATCTATATAGGATATTTAATCGAATACGGAAGTAACAAACACTTGGTTTACAAAACTGGAGAAGGCGCGCCAACGATTGAAACGCATAGCGTTCTCTTCTGCAACAGGCCAAAGACCTACATAGGTTGCAATCGGCCATCCATGATGATGATGATTTAATACAGAGTTGGATACATTAATTATAATGAAATGAAGCGAAATTCAATTCAATTTTTATTGCAAACGGATATATACCCTCCATATACTATATGAGGTATACAGGATTTGTTATTCCAACTGCAATACCCAGAGGGAGGAGCAACAGACTCCAAGAAATATGTGTATTCTCGATTAGCATCAAAAGCTGAGTCGATCTAGACATGTCCGCCCGTGTAACTGTCTGTTTTTCGAATTATCACGTCTGTGTATTTTGAGATATTGAGTTGAAATTATTTTACCAACATTTAAGGTCAAGAGCCACGCCTACAACCAACAGAGTCCATCTAGTACCTACAAAAATTTACTTGTAAAAATGAAATTTTCTACACAAATATTACAATTAGTGTATATATGGGTGTGCCTCTTGTGGGCGTGGCCTCCCATTTAAGCGTAAAATTGGACTTTGACACATAATGCCTGCCACGCCCACTTCTTGTAAATTAGACTAATGGAAAAGTGCGATAATTTTTTTATTTTGTGTCAACAACAACTGATTTGCTTTGATTGAATTTCTCAATGACCTTTCTCACGAATATAACCCATTTAGTACCCATTTATTCGACTTGAGTTTATCCCTTCGATCCACACACACTATAGCCTTGTCGCGTACTGTCTAAATGTTAGCAACTTATTATTACAAGGTGTAGTGTACACGCTTTTACTTTCGCTCATTCATTCCACCGCTGATGCTCTTACAAATAAATAAATTAAACATTTCTTCATTTCCACATTTGCACACGAAAACACAACGAAACCACGTACTTATGCACATATCGTACACATGCCATTACCCGCTAAATTGTCTAACTAACAGGCCAGCTGGGTGGTTAGACATAGTTGGTTAGACTAGCTGCACAACAACTTATTTGTATAAAGGAATACATCTTCATATGCTTATTTAAACGAACTCAACGCTATGCAATGCTGTAACACAATCAGCAAGAAACAAAAACCATCAACCGCCTCAGCCACAACTGGCTTTTATCCCAAAGGGGTATTTGGTATACGGTGGTTTCGCCAGCCTCTTCATTTCATGTTTGTTGGTGGTGGTGGTGGTGGTGGTACCACTGGTGGTAGCACAACACTAGATCACTAATTTGTCGTATTAAACGTACATGCAATTCTACATACATACATTCATTCATTGTTTATGAAGAGCTTTCGGTAACTTGTCAGCTGCAGCTCTTAAATAATTCCATTATTAATATTTCATTTTAATATTTTTCTACGCAATATGGTTTGGGGCGACAGTTAGAAGCACCATTTATTATAGTCGTAAATTTTCCCAATTTGCATTTATGTTAACCTGATAAATTGTTTGGTAAATGTACGCAAATTTAATATGTCAACGTATTCGTGAGCAGCAAAAAAGAATTTCAATTTTATTGCATTCATTTTATACATGCACACGTGCTCGGCTGTGATGGGATGCGCGTAAATGTCATTGTTTCTGTAGTAAAACTTTCATTTTTATATCCTCTACATATATTCGAGGGGTATGCAAAGTTTGTTAGTCCACTTGCCAGACCCAGAAGGATGTAGGAGTCAAAGACCCTGAGCAGCATCAAAATATGAATTCATCTAACCATATCCGTCCATGTGTCTATGTGCGTATCTCTTTATGGCACCCTCACGATAGCAACAATTTATATTTTGAAATTGCGTACAAACATTTTTAGTTTCGCTGCGCAGATTTTTATTGAAACTACGCGAAATCAGTCAAGTTCTACGATCTCAATCGGCACAGCGGTTTAAACAAAGTTTCAAACCATCCGTTTTCATACTTAATCCGGGGCATCCAAGGTTGGCCTAAGCCAAATATAGGTTTTTCACTTCTGTGCTATGTGTTTTGTACGAATTGTAATATTTTCTATGTATTACACGTTCGTTACAACTAAAGTGATCATTGAGGATACATTGAGGATGTTTTTTAACACCCAGCGACTCTTTCAGATCCACTCCCTTATTTAGTAAATTGTACAAAAAAGTTTGGAAATTTTCCACAACAACGTTCAATAAATGGAAAAGAATTATTCATATATGTATGGCTGTGTGCGATCAAACAATTTGAAGAAATCTGTAATGTTCTTATCTATTATGGTTTATGAACTACGCTGAAGGGCAGTAAAATAGTTACACGACTACATTGTGTACCCTTTGAAGAAGCAACATTTCAGCCAAGAGTCGATATATGAATTCTTACACACACACGAACTCCTACGAAAATACTATCAACTCAAATCAAATATATTTACGCTCCTTCTGGTCATGTTCAAAAATTTCTTCATTGCAATTACTTTTAATGGATCATAAATTTTTCTTATTAATCATAAATTGTTTGTGCAATTGTAATGTTTTGTCCAAGGTAATAACTTAAGTAATTGTCCAGTACGTAGTACACCTACACAGTTTGTGTGCAATGACAGGAATTTTCTTGTTGGAGCATAATTTAGATATTATTGTGCGTGGGTGTGTGTATGTTTTAATGTACATGTTCATATACTAAACACAAATGCAAAATATTCATTTTGAATATTTGGTTGAATGGCCTTCAAGTGTGCTCCAGAGCTATGGTGTTTCGGTATACCCTGCACCACTTGTTGGAAAGGGTATATGAAGTTTATGCGAATGTTTGTAACTCCTAAATAGCAAATGCCACACCCACCTTCAGTTATACCGATAGATTCAGAATCAAAATCTGAATAGATTTAATCAAGATCGTCTATGTTATCATGTATCCATGTGTCCAAGCGTCCATGTAAATTTGTTCGCAAGCTACAGGTTGCGTTTTTAAAGATATTTCGATGAAATTTGCACAAGGCCGCAAAGGAGATTGACTCTATTGCAAATGGACCGGATTGGACCATATTTAGAACCCCTCACCACATAAGGTCTCATGATTTTTTGAGACATTTTGATTAAATTCGGTACAAGGATATGTATTGGCCCAAAAAGGAACCCTTTTGAAAATGGATAGCATCAGACCATTTTTAGAATCCTTACCCATATAAAGTCGCCCTATAATGGGGGTTTTTATGCGACAAAAAGTCATAATTCTTAATATATTTTATCTGTCTATCCGCTTGTTTCTCTCCCTCCCTCTCGACATATGCCTTTCTCTTCGTCTTTGCGTATTTTTGCACACTAATGTATCTTGGAGTCTTTGTAACCTCCACTAAGTTTGTCATTCTATTTACAACATTCAGGAGGACAGTATTGACAGTTTTCAATACTGTGTTGAATCTTGATTGTGCGTTATCACCCCTAAGTTCGAAACCGGTCCAGTTTTAATCCCTCCAGTCGCCAAATTTTAATTTTTCACATTTTCTAATACATCATTACAACTTTCAATATAGTCATATGAAAAAATTTGTATCATAACATAAATTATTATGTTTTTTTTGGTGTGTAAGAAAATATGCTTTCAGGGGAACCCCACTTGATTTGATTCGTAAAATACTAGAGGGTGCAATCAAGCCTGTAGACCTAAATGGGATTAAATCGGTCCAAGGACTTTGCAACAATTTTACGAATCATATGGTTCTTAGGGTGGTAAGAAAATAAAATTTTGACAGAATGGATACATTATAGACGTTGATATACTTCATTGAGCTGCACTTGCGTTGTTATGAGAATGTTCATAAACTCGTGAAGAAGTTTCTATGAAGGAGTTTTATACCTTCGAATGCACATCAGCATTTTGGGCGTTGTATTGATATTTTCACGCTGCGAATGGCACATTTGGTCAAATAAATTTCAGATTATTAATTCCTTATTATTTGGAGCAGTAATATGGTGGTGGCGGATGACGTTAATGATGATGGGTATCTTAGACTTGGCATACGCCTAATGTAGCCCTTTTTACTTATTTTACATAATCGTTATTTGGTGCAAAAACATCATATTACGTAAACTTTGAGATAATCTGTGCAATACAAAAGTCATGCGTGAGCACGTTTACGTTTAGAATGCAATTTTTCGAGGAAATACGCATTTTAGTTCTACGATTTCGCCACAATAATTGCGCTTTACATTTAAATAACAAATTCGTTAATTTTCACACTTATGGTAAAGGGATGTTGTCCCTAAAGATAATCAACATGCATTTTTAATGTTGCTTCCAGTAATTTATTTAGTCGTGTTTTTGGAGCGGTTTAGCCATCCATCCATATGAATGTAGGATGTAGACAGTATTGTTTTGTACATTGTGTTGTTTGCACACAGCAAGCAAATAAAAGTTCTTACATTCGGTTAAGTTCAGTTGGGTATATGATGGAGGACCTTCGCACACATGTACCCACCCGAACACAATGTCAGTTTAGTTAACCACAAAGCAATCAAGCAACTGTAAAATTTTCTACAGTATTCATAGCAACACTATATCAAATGTATTTAAATGTGAATACATATACACTTCAGCACTACTACTCTCTCTCTCTTCCACTACATGCAATGTGAACGAAAATGCATGGCAATGCAAACATCAATTCTCACTTTATCCATTTAAATTATCTCTCATAAGTCACACACTCACACACAATGTAAATGAAATTTTACTTGAATCGCCGCATTTCTCTAACTGGGTGGTTTGTTATTTCGTTTCGCTTGGCGCCATTTGAAGGTTCCCGTATGTCGGACACACCGCTGCAGGAATTCAGATCTTGAGCTGAAATATACTTTACACAGACTGTTAGTTCATGTTGACAGTTTTCTAAATAAAGTGGGCAAATTTTAATGAGAAGCTTGTGGGCCATGCCCAAATTGACAATTGTATCCTAAGGGCACAAAAAACGTGCAAAGGGATATCTAAGATTTGATTTTGATAAGTCAAATATAGCTTTTTTACACGTTACTCTCTCTTCCTTACTCTGCTCACTTAATCTGACATTTCATCTGTGGTGCATGGAAAACTAAAAAACTAAATAAATTTATATACGTATATGGACAAAAAGTTGTCCGTGTGTATACATATGTGTATGTGTGGCATATTAAAATACGTGGGGAACATGTACTTACATATGCATACGTAATGCGTCTGATAAGCATGCAAGAGAGTGCGCACGGTTTGCTGCAGTTACAACTTACTGCTGCAATTGCTATCGTGTCGATTGTACTTAAAAGGCACAACAATAACAATGGCAGCCTTTTATGCACAATAGCATGTATCTGGTGTACAGCAGGAAGGAATGTTGTGCTTCCTGCTTTGGTATTTCATTGTGTAAGAGTTACACGAAATGAAACACGAACAAATGTCACACAATCACCATCGCATATATGCAAGAGCAGCATACATACACATAAACAACACATACACATGTATACGTACACACTGGGGCACATTCATTATTCATTGTTCGCTCTACTATGGATAACAGTGCAAATAAATATATATTTAAGGCTGTAATAAAAAAAACACAATAACAACAAAAACAACAATAACATTTAGTCTAACTATTTTATAAACGTTGGTGGCAATATAAAATTCGTGGTACAAGGAACAATAACGTGATACACGATTCACTTTTTTTTTTAGTTCTTCTATCATCATAAAGCACAGGGGAATGCAGTATTGAGGGTAAAAGGCAAATACTATACCTAATTGCAAATGCATCAGTACTGTACACATCTACGATCATACGAGGTTCTTACATGATGCGCTTCGGAAGGGATGTTTATCACCAATGTCATAATGAACTGATTCGTTCGTTCAACTTCATTAATTCTGAGACAATTTTCATAAAAAATTGCCATTTTTATCAAAAATCGACCAATACACTTCATGTCACGTTTCAAATCAAAAGTCGCGTGCTAGTCCAAATAATATTTGTTACCTGATCCCGGAGCTTTCTTCTAGCGAAAACGGCATGTATCCGATTTTGGGGCATGTAAATCATTAAGTCTTTTCAAAACTAACCGTTGCATTCAAAATAAACAGAAAGGGGTGTAGCAAATAATTGGGGTTAATTTAATGGGTGAGAAGGGCTCGTAAGCACAAATATGTATGTATAGCTTAAGTCACACTTTTCTAACTTGTGGGCCTGGGAAATATTTATATGCGCCCAAAGAGAGTTATTTTTTTATGATATTTGAAAAGAAAAAGAGTAAAAAAGATACATAGATGGGCTGAAGGCAAATCTTGAATAGCCACCAAAGATTCCCGAAGAGTCAATAAAATAAAACAAAAAATAAAAAATTGCTCTCTTTTCAGTTTCCGTGGCATTGTGTATGGCTTGATCGATTTTGCCCAATTTTAATACCAACCTGGGCACGAAAACTTCCTGTACTGCTGCCAAATTTGGACCAGGAGAGTGTTAGAGTACGCACTCACCTGGACAGACAGACATGGCTAGATCCACTTAGTATTCGATCCTAATTCAAAAAATATACACCTTGTGGGGTTTCCTACGCGTTACAAATTCACATAGTTAAAAAATACTGCAGCCTCCTGCCCATTTCGATAAGAATTCTACACTATCTAACAACTCTTCCGCATCATATTTCTTTTAAAGTAACGTAAGTTTAACGTATAAATTCATATGGAAATTATGCTCTCAAGATGACAAATTAATCGGCCGTTATGTTTATTGCCTTAGTTAGCCTCAAAGAGAAAACATATTGCGAGCACACAAGGCGCTTTAACCTTAAGAGCATTAAACTAAAAGAATGCATATATTGTACTATTAAAGAAGCTTCATCCACTTTACATGTATGAACATGTACGGAGTAATATTTTTGGCTATCAGTGCAGTCACGTACTAAGTATAATATAAAGAAACCAATGAGAAAAAATTAAACTTGGTTAGACCAAATCTCAGTTGCCCTCCTTACGTAATCCATGGCTATTCAAGACATGGATATGGTACTCTCCACGCCTAAACGTAATCCATGGTTGGGGCAGATGTACGATTCCGTGGTTTTTTTAAGGACTATTGAATCATCTTATGTTTGTTGCAACCTTTGCTTTTCTAGCAGAGGGTTCCACCAATCGTAGGCCTGACATCCATCTAGTGCAGTAATTTTTGCCAGATTTCATTTTCAAAAATCTATTTTTAATTTTGTCACAATTCACTATCGATTGTGGGCATGTTTTTTTTTGTTTTTTGTGAAATTTAAATGGAAAACTAGCTACACCAACAAAACTCGTTTATAGCATAGTTCAGCTCAATGAACAGCTTTTGCTTACGTGAACGTTTTAATATTAAACACGCACATATACATCTTTAAAGAGTACGTACCGCCACAATAATGTGAAAGAATCGGCGAAAACTGTTGACAGAGAAACGTAACCAGATCGTGTCAAAGTTGCTTCCATTTGCTCCAACTGACACGGGTTACGTGTATGATGTCACTTCATTTTATTCTATACATATGACTCTGGGTTCATGAGTTCCTAAATATGTTGATATTTAGGGCATTATGCCACACACACCACACACACGAGCACACATACTTTATAAAAGTTTGAGCTCGTTATGACGTGAATGTCACACAAGAATGAAAATCATATTAAAATAACAAACTTTTACTGTGGATTAGTAGGAGTGATGGCTGGGGAGAAAAAAGCGAAAGTCACTGAGGCAATATACATACTTCTACAGCTTTTTATTAAAGCAATAGTTGCATAAGAAAAGTGTGCGTGTGTGTATGTCTGTGTGTATCTATGTGTAAAAAGCTGTTGATGCTAAACTGGTTTATCAACTTAAATCGACAAGAAATGTTAGAATTGGTTAAAGTTGTTCGTTGGATACTGTAAAATAATCTCATAATTAGGTACGATCCGGTTCTTATACAACAACGTTCACAAAATTGTTGTAAATTGTAATAAGAATACAAATTAAAATATCACTGTCGCTGGTATTCATTTCCACTTCAATTCGTTTCAATTTGTTTTTTATACCATCCACCTTAGTGATGACGGTATAATAAGTTTGTTCTTCCGTTTGCAACATCCAGAAGGAAGCGTCTTGATCAGATATAGATATTTATAGATATAGATATTCCCTTCACCGATAAGCCGAAAATGGACGTGGTCGAATAACATAAAAGCCCACAAGTTACAAAAATCATATTCACCATAAAACTATACTCGCAAGCTGATCCGCAACACATACATAGCACGCCCACTTTTATAATTGTGGAAGGTATTTCAGAGTTCGCCTAAGCCAAATTTAGTTTTCTTAGTTGTTTTTTAATAGAAGGGGGTGCCACCTGGAATAAACAGGGAGTAGTGTTTATTGAATCAAGACTTGATTGGGGAGTAATTAAAAAATTAACAGTTTCATTAATGTGTTATGCGGTAAATAGGCATTTCTACGCCAAATGGGTGGGATCGCTGAGAAAACCGCGTGGATGGTAATTCTCTTTAACTCCTACAGAATATTTACCACAAGCATAACACAACACATGATACAATAATTATACTCTAGTTTCGGGCGTATATAGGTGGTGTAGATGTTTCGGATATCGATTGGGGTGAAAAATTTCTTACATTCAGTCCAACGGCGTCAATTCGTATTTTCATGATCAGAACGTCAAAAGCAAATTATTCTCCTACATCCGCACCAGCAAAGGAAGAAAGGCCACTATCGCCACCCCTATGAGACAGAAGACAGCAGCTCTCTATATTACTTGCATTGAAGTTTTCCTACCCCACTCGGTTTAGTGAGCAGCGTTTATTATATACGTCGGAGCTGCTACGTCTCCTATCAAAAAGGAATGAATGGCTTAGTGTGCTGCCATTGCAAAATGAATAAATAGGGTTTTCTGTCAAGCATAGAAGATCGTTGACAAAAACTAGGAAGACAGAGGGAAAGAGTGTATTCTGTGGAAGCCCTATTCCTGCGTTCAAGTAGAATTTGTTGGATGTAAAATCGTCGGTTACAACTCGAATTAAGAGCTTCAGCCAAAACCTAGATGTGAATCAAAAAAACCCCATTCGCCATTAGATTGAATATTAGAGCTACTAGAAATCCAGTGGACCGATCTATTCGAAAATTAAATTGGTGACCACTTATTAGGTTGTTAGATTTCATACGTCCCATCGCTGCAAATAGTGATTAGGCTACAGTTAGCAAGATTAGATTTGCCCTTTTAGGTTAGAGAGTGGCAACCTTGCAGCAGGCAGGGTAAGTGCGTGACAGCAGCCTCTAAAAATATTGTGCGATGGCTTAGCGAGTGTTAAGTCACACTTGCTAAGAACAAGAGGAGATATGCCCTCCGGCTCCGGAGTTTTGCGAACGTTTCAACTGACAAGAATTGTATAAAAATTCAAATAGTACAAGCAGACATAATCTGCACCACGTTCACCACATTGTCACGATTACACAAGAAGTGTTAATAAAAAGTTGTTTGACGCAGTCCGAATTAAAAGCACAAAACCTTTTTCTCTAATCATATTTACTGTTGTATTTAGGTAGTGCCTTAGGAACATTGTTTTTTGTTTTAAAAAATATTTTGTTGTTAAACTCATCGAATCCTATTTGCGCCATATTGTGGCGTCATATATTTCATTTAACGCAATACAACTCTCAAATTTTCAATAAATTTCCATTAAATAATATTAAGAGTTATGAATGTGTGTTTATGCATTTGTAAACGGAATGACAAACTTCCATTTTATGCGGAAAGCATGGGAAACTTTTATTTTGTAGCGGTGTCCGCCGCATTTAATTGGCCACAACGTTTGGTTTAAGGCACTTGTTACCATATCATATAAATTAGAGAGAAAAAGCTGAAGAAAATGCTAAAATGACTGGATACCCGAGGTCAGAAAATATCAATAGAGAAATTGATATTTTAACATCTTCGGTCACACTTTCCCACTCATATCAGATCACATTTATCGAAACCAAAGATTTTATAAAAGTTATATAGACGTTTTCGAAAGATCTGTTACTGACAGACAACAACGCAAGTTGAAGAGTGAGTAGCGCATATACCCACATACTCACTTTGGCTTCAAAAATGAGTTTGACTTGATTAATATTTAATATTTTTCGGATCACATTTTTTAGCAATCACAAATACATAGACTACATAGGTAATAGAATGAAGGGTGAGCCGAAAAAGTACTTTTTCAAATCTTCGAGTTGGATTACCGCGACGAAGTGGTTTTTCGATCCATTCTACCACGTAGTCGCTACATAGTTAATAGTATTGTTTGTTATGTGAGATTTACGCAGCACTAATATAAAACCATCAACACAATTATCAAAACTTGTTTAACAACTCAAAGTATCAGATGTGAGCGTACGAGAGATGAAAGAACTAAAAAAAAAAAAAACACACAAATCCAAATCAAAACCAATAACAATACAATTATAATAATAATAACAACAACTACTACTAAATAAATAATGGCAATATATTCACTCTGAGCAACAACACGAGTGAAGGCAATAACAGTAACTTTTATGTATGCTTTGCGTACAACTATAACTGCAACAATAACAATAGTATTATTTGTTAAGAAAACTAAATGAAGCAAGTTTGCAGAGTTTTTTAATATTTTCTTTAAGTTTTTCGCTTAACACTCGCTTAGTGCTGAACAAAAATTTCATGCCATTGTATTGTATTATTTTGATACGCGGATAGTTTCTGCGAAATTCGTGCTAACTTTTATTAAACAAAAAAAATTACATAATGTATAATATAATGGTCTTATGTATATATTGTGACAGCTCTCGTTAAGTCAGCTCCAGCACGAAACACTGTAAGTTAAGCTCAGCAGTGTAACAGTTCCGTGCCTTCCGTTACCGCATATAGTGAACATAGTACCTAATGATGATGCAGCGTATAAAGGAATAACACGAATATATAAACAATACGTACATGTGTATATATGTGTGCTGAATATAATATTATGTGTGGACTAGCATGAAAACGAATTGCAACAATAATTAACGAGTGCGGCCTTATTGCAAAGAAGGCTACAACAAAAGCCTGCCTGACTGCCTACCCTTTCTTCCCTACTTCTGTCTATATATTAAATTTCGCATGCAACCCCAAGCGACTTTACTGCAAGGAGTAACATCATTAACAGCCATTTGGTACAGTATAGTGCGGTGTGCAGAGAAAGTGTAGAATCATAGACAAACATGTTAGACGAAACAAAGGAGGCAGAAGACAAAGCAGAACTTCATCCAACAGCCAATTAATAACAAAGGACGTACCACGGCCACCACACACAACACCATTGTCAGCGTTTTGTCTATTATCTGCATTGTTCCCCTATATGTAACTTCATTATTAGAATGCGAAATTAAACTTTACGGTGAGTTGTGAAATTGGGACTATTTAGGTGAACGTAGACGTGTAGGTGTACAAGTGTACCAAACATTACATTATAAATCTCTTTAAAGCTATTGTTGTGATACAAACATACATATTCCTGCCCAGATACACGCACGCATATATATTGTACTGTAAGTGGAAAGATTGTACATTTGCATTTACCAGACGGCCATTCCCACTATTGTCCTGTCCACCATCAGTATTATCATTATCGGCAGCATCGTTACCATCATGTTCCTGATGAACTTGCTAAATAAAGTGAGCAAAAAATTACGTTGGTTGCGTTGGTCTACCGTGTTGGCCATATTGTTTTACATGTTCTTCATTGGCCTCATTCTGCACAGCACCACATACAAGTTCCAAAACAATGTTAAAAGTCAACTGCATAAAAACGAACAACAACAACAACAACAAGAAAAACCCATTCAAACTCAAACACAAAACAGAGCACAGGCGAGTGAATGGGGATTGGCAGCGACAAAAGCAGAGCAATTAAGTAAAACCCTTGAAATGAGCGCATATAAAACCGTTAAGATACCGAAAAGAAAAGAGGAAATGGAATTATCAGCAGAACCGCCAACATCGTCATTGTCATCGGCAGCATTATCATCGGCATTAGCGTCAGCATTAGCCTCGTTGGCGGCTAAGGCAACTAACGAAGCTGCTGGAACTTTTTCACCGTCAGTCCAAAAAATTGGACGCACAACAACGACTACAACTGTTAAACGTCCCAAATGGTCATCTGCAGCCCCTGAAGCCGTTATATTAGTGGCGGCATCGATTAATGAAAAACACATTTTGGAAAAAGCCTTCAGACGGTAAGTCCAACAATAATTTACATTCGTTGTATTGTACATCAGGTTGAAACACAGGAACATGCAATGCTGTGGGTGATTTGTTTTTTGGAATACTCCTTGTTTCGTTTCATTGCCAATTGTTTAAAATCCTTACATTCCATTCATTACGATCCAAACGAAAAATAAATCAAACAACAACAAATACGTTGTATGCCTTTATCACCATTTCGCCTCAAAGTATAAATCAGATATAAAATGTCAATGTATGAGTAACAATTAAAAGTAACAACAAGTAACCACCTTTAACTTTACCAATCGAATCATAATCGAAATTTGAATAATGTCCAATCATTTTGGACTGCTGATGAAAATTTGAATATAAAGTACCCCTGCTCATATGCGTATCCGATCACGCCCTTTTTTAGCACATTGATGAACGGAATCATGAATCGTTTACATACCAAATTTCAAGTTTATAGATCAATGTTTGTGGCAGATAAATAGACTTTTATCGATTGTGGTCTAAATCGACAACCGAGACGATTTATTCCTGATCAAGAATACCTTGTAGGGTCTCCTTTTTTTCCCTTCTGCGTGTTTCAAATGATATGACGAACTTAACATATCCCGCATCGTATGTGGAGGTTATAAAATAACAAGATAGAGAAGTTCGGTTAAGACCGAATGTTAAATACCCTCCACCTTTTATAATCCTCTAAAAACAAGTTCCTATTGCCATATTTATGTATACATATGACTATTTCATGTACTTACGCAAATAGTGTTTTTTTTAAATTATAGGCGTTTGAGTTATTCAATCACGCCTTTTTTTGGCACAGTGTTGGATAACGGTACCACTTATATGTATACCAAATTTCAACTTCGTAGATCAACTTTTGTGGCAAATATAAAGATTATATTGATTGTGGGCGTGTATGTTGTCGGACCACGCCCATTTTCGGCACATCGATGAAACTAATATTTATAGATGTACATACTAAATTTCAAGTTTATAGCTTAATTTTTGTGGCAGATAGATAGATTTATATTGATTGTAGGCGTGTATGTTATCGGACCACGCCCATTTTCGGCACATCGATGAAACTAATATTTATAGATGTACATACTAAATTTCAAGTTTATAGCTTAATTTTTGTGGCAGATAGATCGATTTTTGTTGATTGTAGGCGTGGCTCTTTACCGAATTTGCCCATTTTAAATAGCGATCTGCGTGCATAAACTAAAAGTGACTGTACAAAATTTCAGTTCAATATCTCAAAATTTACGCTCGTGAGAGTGCCAAGAACAGACGGACACACGGACATACATGTCTAAATCGACTCAGTTTTTGACGCTGATCAAGAATACATTTACCTTGTAGGGTCTCTGACGCCTCCTTCTGGGTGTTGCAAACGGAAGAACAAAATTAGTATACCCTCATCACTGAGGTGGAGGGTATAAAAATCATCCAAACATTCATTGGTTATCAATAAATTATTATACGTTGGGTTTTTTATTTTTCAATTGTTTTGCCATTTATACATTTAGAACGAAGGGATATTTATTGAATGTATTTATTGAAACACTTTTTGTTATCCTACAGTACTTCCAACTAACGAGAAAAGTGTATTTAAAGCAAATGTGGCTTAAAAGTGTAAATCAATCCTTTTAGTTCAAATTAAAACAAAAAATCAATATCCGCGAGCTTAGATTGCACATCACACTCGTACATTGTACGTATGTCGTTGTGTGCGTAATTAATAGAGAGTAAACAAACCAAACAATACAATTTAAGCAGCCAACCAACCACCTGCCGGTAATACAAAATCTGATTTAGAATAAAATTCAAATAAATAAATTGTGCGTATGCTCACCTTAATTATGTGTGGTTTGACATTATAACCGTTACCAACATGCCAGCGCACTACAATTCTAATGTTTGCATATTGTTCAAATTCATCCGCACACGCATGTCAACACTTGTTTATGTGATACCCGCGTTCAAAAGCCACACACCTAAGGGGGGGGTTGAAATAATTTTTAATTAAAATAATAAATGCTGTAAATGCCACTTTTCAATTCGACCTTAATTGCTTATAACAAAATGACCCACAAATGGCGTTAGATGGTCATTTACATAACACTAGCGTCGCACTGTTACAAATATTGTACAAAACCATAATTACACACTTGAGCAAATTAACGTCAGCACACCTGCATGCATTGCACCTATTTACATATTTTTGTTGGGTGCATAATAAGGTTGGGTTAATAGCAACGCAATTAGGGCATCCATCGAATTGCCAAAGTAGGGAATAGGCGGCATCCGGGCGTGCCAACAAAACTATACAGGAACTTGAGGCAGAATTTGACTTGTACACTGAGGGCGCAATCAGATCCTGCCACGCCCGCGTTTTAGCTACACATATGGAAGCAATTTAAGATTTGGCCACGCCCCAAGTTTACTTTTTTACTTGTTATATTCGTATATATAACACGCAGCATATACCGAAACTAACACATTTCGTGTTTTGAATCTTTCCTAAACATATGAGCCCCCCTCAAAATAAGAGAATATTTGGTTAGGATTGGTAAAATTTTACTGAAAATTTAAAGTCTGTGTATGTAATAAGTTTGCATTGTACGATTGACTACGTGCCTATACATAGTCGAGGTGGCTACTGTAGTGAAATTTAATTCGAAGCCCATTTCATTACCAAACTATACATACTATAACGCGAAATATTAGGAGGGCTTTGCGCGTTCACCAACAATATACGCAAGCACATGAGTGGGAGAGTGTGTGTGCTCGTGCATAATAACAACAGTGTTGATTGCATAAATAAATTGTGGATAAAGTCCCAATCGTTATACACAATTAAACGCACCATAGGAGTTGAATAGAACTAATTGTGTAATATGTTGTTGTCAGTATGTATGTAAACGAAATGGCACAAACAAAAGCGAGATACTGGAAAAATACCACGCGCCATTTTAAGCAATAATCGCCGTTGGATCCACCCTCAATGCACACACATTGTATAAAAAATATTCGAACAATTTTGCCATATGTTATATAAGTAATTGGCATAAATGAAATCAATTTTTTATGATTTTAATTTTCAACAAGTAACAAAAGTAAGAATGCTAAATTTGACCCGGGCCCAGATCTTAAATACCTTCCACATCTACACACTATGAGACGTCTATAGCAGGTGTGAAGGATACTAATATGGACAGATCTGCCAAATTTCAGAAGATTCGAGTGTGACATTTCAAAAAAAAAGGTTCTTAATCATGCATTACGATATCTATTCAATATATCTTCCGATCTTGCCAATTTTTAATAGGATACTTTTTAAGTTGATGAGATGAATATTTATCCAAATTTCAGTTCTCAAAATTTATTGAAAAATTGTGATGTGTTGAGAGCCCCGAGTGTAAGGTTTAGGACGGCATTGCGGGCGGGTCCTTGTATTAAATTAATTAATTAATGATTTTTAGAAAACTTCAATAAACAAATAAAATGTTTCCGCATCCTTTACAAAATGAAATACTTATTAAAGTAAATGTTTTGTATATATGTGGCTGCGTACAATGCGTACATTTTATGTTGTTGTTTTATACATACACATACTCTAACCATTCCACTTGTACTTCTATTAGATTTCATTGCTCTCTTCCTCTCTCTTCGGCAGTGTGCATTATGGATTGTCTGTGTGTGTGTGTGTGTGTGCGTGGCATTGTTGAAAGTTACTATGAATTGTACTGTTAAATTAATGTCATTTAAACACACCCCTGGCATTTGGGGTGTACAAATTTCTCTCACTGCATAACTAAACGAAATAAAGTGATTTTTAATGACTTGCGTGAGGGCAACAATTGAAGCATATACACACGCTCGCAACCGCAACCGCATAAAAACAGTTATTGAAGCATTTTTGCTAAAATTCTTGCTTTTCGGAAAATTCCTTGTAGATGTTATTACTAATACTTTTTATTACTTAACACTTCCTAAGTGGCGTCTTGTTGTGCATCTTTAAATTCTAGAGCTGACAGAAATCAAGATCGTTTCTTAAGCATACAAGAACTGGGACAATCTATTAATAGAAATATTGTCGAGCACATAGACGAAGCTATACGTTTAAACGCTAAAGAGTTTCGTCGTGTCGATATTGATCCAGCCGATGGTCTAATTACCTGGGATGAGTATCATCGATTCTTTCTGAAAGAGCACGGCATGACCGAAGCTGACATTGATGAACATAATGAAATTAAACATACAGCTTTGAATCGTAAAGCACGTGAAGATATGATGCGTGATAAGGCGCGTTGGTCGGAGGCAGCCCGAACAGATTTATTCACTTTAACGATTGATGAATATTTATCATTTCGTCATCCAGAATCGAGCATTTCAAATTTATTGGAATTGGTTGATGATCTGTTGCGACAATTCGATCAAGATGGTGACGATCAATTGAGTATAGAGGAGTTTTCCGAAGTGAATGTGGCCGATGATGATGATTTAGTGCGCAAATCATTAATATCAAAAACAGTTGTGGAACGCAAGGAAGAATTCAAGCGTATTATCGACAAGAATAGGGATGGCCGGGCGGATCGAGGGGAATTGTTGAATTATGTGAACCCTAAGACACCAAGATATGCTTTACAAGAGGCCGCCACCCTCTTCAGTTTATGTGACGAAGATCATAATGAGAAATTGTCTTTAAAAGAGGTAAGCAAGTAGTTAGCCAACAGTGGCCTCTAAATATCACATATAAATGTCCCCATTGAAAGAGTTTTTTATACTCCTCTCACAAGATTCACTAAATAGACATTACGTTTGCAAAACCCAGAAACAGGCGCCAGAGACTCAACATCAACATCTGAATCAATCTAGACATTTTCGTCCGTGCGTACGCATGATTTTGGCACTGCCAAGAATCAAATTTTGTACATTTACTTTTACTTTTTGTATGCATAATAAAAATCTATGTATCAGTTGTTCATAATTAGTGCAGCCATTGAATTTTTAAAAATGGGCGGGATCGCATAACAAGCACACTTACAAATTACAAAAAAGATTCAAGGCGGGTACTTAAGATGTTGAATTTGTGAAAGTGAGTCAATATTTTAACATCGATTGTATAAAAACTCTCTCAATCAAGTTGAAAATAACCAACCAAACTAGAGTGTTTTACGAAAAACTCTTTCATTATCTTCTAATTCTGTTTATTCGCAGCACTTCGTTAAATGTGATTATTTTTTTCTTAATATTGCAGTTGCTGTCAAATGCTGAAATATTTTTAACCTCAAAGTTGATTGATACCGCTCATAGTTTTCATACGGAATTTTAAAGTACATCCAGTGGCAGGAATCAAGAATTTGGAATTCGCCTGCTCGCTTCCGTACATTGGTTTGCTCCTCCAGGTTTCCTTCGTTATCACTATTATGTTATATTACTTATTGTCCTTTATATATAATATTCATGGGACAGGCGTGTCAAATTCATTTCAAGCAAGGGTTCACTCAATTGACGGATGTACGAACAAAAATGTATTTTTTATATGTAAATGCATGTCCGTCAATGAAAGAATTGAACTGGAATTTAAAATATAACTTTATTGAGTATGAAATTTCTTACAATGCATAAAATAAGAAGGCGCTTAATAACCATCTCAGCTCTTCATCTCTAAATTATGTTTATCATCCATTCTTGCGATCGGAATGTATGAAAGGAGTTGCGGCGGGGCCGAGAATTTGACATGTCTGCCTTCAATCATACTGAAAAGTATAAATTCTACATAGTATAGTTTACGTATATTTTATATTATATGTATGTATGTAAATATTGTATATACATTCACTTATTGAATGACTGGAATAACGTCAATAATATTGCAGCTAGACGTAAGCTGCAATACCACCTCACTTCAATATTATTCAAATGTTAGCTTATATGGACGTATGTTATATGTATGTGTTACAAAGCGTTCTTATTTATTCACTTCGTTTTGAAGGAGGTTACTCCTCCGCATATTGTATAAAACAAATAATTTAGCTTGTTACAGTTTTTTATAAGTAAAAAATCTTAGATTATCCTTAAGAGAAATATGCTGATTCAACTACATAGAACGTTTTGTAACGTTTGCCCGTTTCATAAGCTTATTTATAATTTGTATGTATACCCTACACCACATGTGGTAAGAGGATATATTGCGTTAGTGCGAATGATTGCAACTCTTAAAAAGCAAATGCCGCACCCACCAATCGAATCAGCATTAAAATCTGATTCGATTTAATTATGTCCGTCTGTCCACCTTTCCGTCCATGTAAATTTGTGCGCAAACTTCTGGTTATCATTTTTTTTTTGCGAAATTTGGTACAAGGACAAGTCTTTGCTCAGAAAGAAATCCTATTAAAAATGGACCGCATCGAACCACTTTTTAAAACCCAGGCTCACATAAGATGCCAATTTTTAATACATATTTGTTGGAAAAAAGAGGGCTTCTTTCAGCCCAATTGAACTAAACTCCATCCCACATAATGATATTCCATGGCAATACCTCCTATTTACTAACACAAACACAATTAAACTAATTGTAGCATAATTTGTAGAGCTAAGTGGTGTAGGATTTCAAATAGTCGGGCTTGAGCGACTGTAAAATTTTCTTTTATTTTTATGTTTTAATGATGTGCAATATTTTATACATGGAGTAGTAGCAGTAGTAATCAACCCCGAAAGGGTTATTAATAATATAAAGACAACAATTGTGTTCGATGAAATTTTAAGTGATATTAATTTAAAATAGACCCACCCAAGCAGTGGACATGACAATTAATCTCTGTAGTGTAATGCAAATGGAAAAAATCGAAAAGAACTAATGTTTTATATTAATGTTGTTTACATACACATATTATAGTTAATTTTTTTTTTGTATACAATAAAAATGCTGCACCACTTGGGCCAAAAAGTATATTAATTATGTGCGGATGTTTTTATGCATGAAAAACCGTGTTGACAATCATAAACTGTGCAACGAGTGAATTTTTTAAATATATTCAGTTAAATATTTATATTTGTAGAGTCTCTTTGATGAGAGGCAATGTTTTTGTAAACATATAAACAAAGTAACAATTTTGTATATGTATAGAGTAGCGACACAGCAAGGACAACTTCCCTATAAAAAAAAAAATAATTCGCATAATATGTAGCATCATATAATATAAGAAGGGGGTAAATAACTGTTAATGTAAAATTAAAAAAATAAATATTCCACACACATTTTAATATGTGACTTTTTTTTGGTGAAAAATATGCCCTTCTCTAGTTCTAGCAAGTCAATCATCGTCACTAAGTAACTAAGTAACTGCGCATTTTATGAGACAAAGGCGCTAATAACCTTATTCTTACATGTACATAGGAAACGGTTTAATTATAAAAATCTTTGTTCACTCGACAGTTGAACTAAGAGACTATTCATCTCAGGAAATGTTTGTAGTAAAAACTAAATTTGACTTGAACATCTCCCACAAATGGCATAAGCGCTGTCTATGGTTTAAGTATTACACAAAAACTAACAAGTCAAATATTGCACCAGATAAGGTTTTTTGTAAATTGTGAGCGTGTGTGTATTTCAGCCACGCCCGCTTTTATCACATCGATTACAAGTACCCAAATAATTATAAGTATGCATACGAAATTGTATTTTCATAGATGAATTTTCATAGCTGTAAGATAGAATTTATCCAATTGAAATAGGATTTAGATTTCGGCACAATATCTCAAAATTTACAACCGCAAATGTTTAATAACAGACGGGCCTAGATCGACACCGACTTTTATAAATACACACAATTTATAGCGGCCCTGAAATATATTTTTCTCATTAAAAAATGCTGCTCGAAATTATCCACGTCGATAAGTAATTTGAGTACTCGTGTATGCATGCATACGTTTGTACGTTTAGTGTGTTCTTATAAAGATGGTTCTCTGTAATTAATAATTATCGACAGAGTGACTGTTTATCTTGTTTGCATATGTCTGCATTAAAGCATGCACATAAACAGAAGACACCTAAATGGTTATGAATGTATGTATTACTAATGCCATTAACATTGAACTTACTACACAATTAATGCATCACCAGGTATAGCACACAAATAACACATCGATGCACTTAAATTAACATTTAAACACACTTCAAAAGAGATTTAATTTCATTTCATACATACACATTACCCCACATATGCATTTATGTAGTTCTGCACCATACGTACGTACGTAAAAGGAAACGACAAATTTTTAATACAACCATGCACGTGCAAACTGATGATAACTGGTAAACTGTAACATTAACGTGCATGATATGGATTCTTGTTTATGTTCCAAACATAAATAATCGTGTATGTGTGTTAACAGAAATACTTTCCTGGAAATTGAATTGAGCGAAATGCTTCAACTAGTTTTTTTTTCATATTCTAGACATACTTACAATATTAATTCATGTTTCCTTTATAATCATGTTATAAATTCTAAGAGTTTTTATGAGTTAATAAGGTTTACATGATCAATGGAAAATGGAAAATGGAAAATGCTTTCGGAAATCTTCATACTAAGTTCTTATTTATATTCTTTACGATTCATGCTTTACCTTTGCGTACCCGTGGAAAGTATGTGCTTACGCCCTCTAATGGTGTATGTATTACGTATCACCTTGAAAGTCGAGTATGGTGAATATGGTTTTTTATAAATTGTGAGCGTATCTGTTATCGTACCACGCCCATTTTTGGCACATCAATGGATGAGATAGTTCATAGAGTTCATAGCTCAATTTTTGTGGCAGATATATAGACTTTTGTCGATTGTGGGCGTGGCTCTTGACCGTTTTTGCCCATTTTAAATAGCGATCTGCATGCAAAAACTAAAAGTGCTTGTACAAAACTTCACCTCAATATCTCAAAATTTATCCCCGTGAGAATGCCAACAACAGACACACACACGGACACACATGTCTAAATCGACTCAGTTTTCAACGCTGATCAATAATATATATATACTTTGTAGGGTCTGTGACGCCTCACTGGGGTGAAGGGTATAAAAAGTATTACTTTATATCTGACTAAAAAAGCATAATCACCACTTGTGTGTTTCTTTGCAGTTAGTTAAATTCCATTCTACGCAAGGCACAAAACAAAGTGATTTTATAATATTGAAATTTCATATCGTTTATAGCATCGATTACAGACACTTTATATGTATATATACATATATATAAATTCCTATACATATGCAAGGATCTTTCAACAATCTTTTCAAAGGTAAATTACCAGCTGGTAAGGAATGCTTTTTCTTCTTTTGACGTTGTTGAACATTTACGTAATGCTTACGCATCTGTACCGATACAAACAGTATGTAGTGAATCTGTTTATTTTACATGATTAATCACTATGTATGTTGTTGACATGTTTAGGATAAAACAAGTAAAAAAACTAAATCTTAAATACTTACCAAATGTATGTCTTTGTAGTATGTCTGTGCCTTCTTCTCTATGTTGCAAACAGAAGAGCAAACTTAGTATACTCTCATCACTAAAGTGGAAGGTATAATTAAATTTTTCATACGTTTTAAATCTTTATATAGTACTTCAATACAACGTATTGTTTGTGTCAGGGCGTATGAGTGTTATTGCATTATGATACCTTAAAGCAATGACACCTATAACTATGACGTAGTATGAGTTAAAGTACAGTTGTCTGTGGAGTTAACCCTTTTCATTTATTATTAGATCGACAAAAAATGTAATGCTGGTCAAGCACACTGCATGCCTGTTGAAAACGTTCATGAATAATGTAATTATTCATACAAAGAGTGTTTCTAAGCAATATTGAGATGTTTTCATTTGTTAACATGTCGGAGTTTATAAAACACAATTTGTAAATAACTTTTTTAATGTAGAGAGCTTTTCAAAGCTTAATAATATTGGAACTCTCCTCAGAAATGTTTCAAATAATAATTGTCAGCATATGTACTTACAAGCCATTCATAAAGTTGATTGAATTTGTATAGAGCAGAACAGCTCTACTTGATTATTTAATATTCTGTGCCATAATTAGTTTAATTGTATTAGGATGATTTGTTTGCAAGTGTGCGACAAAAGACAAAAAAATGTAGCCTTCAATTAGCTGGGCTAGCTCACATATAACCAGATGGATAAGGCGTGATTGCCACGTCTGAAACAAATCCCCATTATGATTGCATGGTAGAGAACGAGATTTGCTTAAATGTGCCTTGGACTCCGGCTACTGAAGAACAGATAACTGTTTGGAAATTGGTTGTGGGTAAGCTCTTCGCCGTGTGAACGCTTATAAGACTCGTCCATAGTTATTTGCCATTTGTTCATGGTGAAACGTTTAGATCCATTGCGTATTATACCAAAATATATGCTCCGCATTAGTTAAGTACCGAACAAATTTAGTAAGTGGTTCAATATAATAATAATTTATTACTTATTATAATTCATAACACACCTTAGACATGAACCTTGGCTAATACCCGCTAAATGATCAACAAAATGCCGATTGCTTAATTATTGTCTATTATCCAAATCGTATTAAGCAGGCCTCCCAGTGAAACAGCATGCAGATCTTATTAAAAGACGGAGCTGCTCCCGATTATACACCATGGCACGACCATGGCCGACCATCAAATGGAGCAGAAATTCGTCACTTAGGTTAAATTTCAAACCCGTTCGACCAAAACGAAGATCAACATGGGCTCATTTAAATTTCTTTATATACATTAATAGCATGACAATCGCAGTATGCAATAAAAATTGTATGTATGTACAGAAACATTTTCCAGTTGCTTTACTAAACGAGGTTTATAGGAACTTTTGGGGTGTTTGCGGACTTTAATTATATATGCCACACCTCCTTTTTAGTGTCCATTCACTTTGCAAAGGTTTTTAAATCAAATAAATGTACCTTTGTGTCCGGCAATATGGTTCCTTATATAACTTTCGCAGTTAAAGGCATATATTGACATTGGCGGTGGTACGAGTGGTCAGCTGTGTTAGCGTCCGTCTGGTACAAAGGTCAAAAGTATTTAGAATAATCAAATTGTTTGTTTGTGTTTTGAAATAAAGTTTGTTTTATTTTTCTTATCGTATTTAATTAAAATGACATTAATAGAATAGATTATCAATAATAATAATTGTGGTAAGTATTTGTAAACCCTCCACATTATATTGGGAAGACTCGCAGATCCCATAAATTTTATTTAGGTATTAAGAAATCAAATATATCAGTATCGAATTCTGAGTATATGTAGTAATGTACGGGTGTCCGTCTATTGTTCAAACGATTCCGGCCGCAAAAACGGATATTGAGTTAAAATTTGAGTCAAACATTACTTGGCACAAGTTTGTACATTAAGCAGAATCGGTCGAGTCACGCACACAGCAATATATATGAAATAGGAATTTTCTGTACACGTTAAATTTACTCTACCCATCCACGTACTCCCAAAGACACGACCTTTCTACCACAAATACTTTTGTAGGATTCGTCCATCGAGTTTATGCATTTTTGCATGACACACCACCCATTTACAAATACCATATTTATATGTGGAGGACATTTCCATTTTGGCTTCAGCCAAACTCAACTTTGTTGCTTGTTTTATTTTTTTGTCGAACAATTATTCTTAAAATGTTTTTGTATTTCTTTTCTAAAATTGATTAAAACTTTGGAAATATTTCCTTAAGAATTACATTTTTTTAATTATAAATTGAATTATTTATTTTAACGAAGTTCTGATTTAGTAATTAGGATATATTTTGTTGTATCTAGTATTTTCATTTGCCATAATTTTAATTTTTCGACTGACTATTAAAACATTAACATCCTAAATTATTTTATTACTATATGATGATCTCGTATTTATATAATTTTTAACAAAAAAAAAAAACGCCGTGTTTAGTGTAATATTGGAAACGTCATTACAAATAATTAAAGAACAGTAATAACAGATTTTTCAACAAAGTCAGTTTTATGTTTATTTTAAATATGAATAGCGCGGACATTGCAAAACGTCTACAATCCTATAAATTTTATATATTTTGTGTAAGAGAAGAAAAAACTTCTATGAAATATTTACTCATCCTTGTCTAATGTTTTTGCTAGTGTTTTCAATTTAGGTTTATTATACCCTGCACAAAAGATGACGAGCATACTAAGTTTGTTATTCCATTTGCAACACCCAGAAGCAGGCGTTCCAATCATAACATAACAAACACGCCTACAATTTACGCAAAACCCCACTGACACTAATAATACACAATCATGTATCTAACCCGCCCGCCATTTGTATGAAGATGTGAAGGGTATTTAACGTTTCGTTTAAGCCAAATTTAGTATTTTTACTTGTTTTCTTCTAATTTCATACTGCACCGCACACTATACAATCTCGTATAAACGTAAGTAATTAATTTCACTTCGTGCAAAGGAAGGAAATTATATAACGTGAAAAAAAAATAAGAAGAAGAAGACAACAAGAAGCTAATAAAGCAAATTCGTTTTTAGTTCAATGGTGGTGTAGTGTGCTTATGACATTGCATGCTGAGACTTTGTCTTATTACATGTTTTTTTTTTTTTTTCATTTAATTTTTATTTAATGTTCTTTACTTATTTTATGCATTTATATACTGAGACATTGACTTATACAACTATTGCTTTCGGACCTGTGGTTGGTGTTTTCTATTATTCATTCAATTTAATACAAAATAATAAACATGTACATACAAATATATGATATGATAAAAAATAGAAAAAACAGCCAAAAATTAATGATAAATCCAGATTCTAAGTTGTCCTTGAATAGTAAACAAAAAAGGGATTTTATTGATTAAAACTTGACATAATAAATCGTAACGATAAAGTGATTATAAAATCATAAATAAGTTACAACAAAACATTGTAAGAGAGAGCCAGGCATTAAGCTTAGATGTAGGAGGGAATCATTCATTTCGAAAGCTTCGTTTCAATTTTTTGTCGCTTTATTCTATTCTGCAGCAGCTCGTTACCGAAAACAATTTTGAATATTGCGTGCTAGCTGCTGTTAAGCGTTCTGTTAAAGTGTCAAAGTTGATTTTTATTTTTCATATTTTTTACTGTTATCTTGATGTGGTTGTTGTACGTTAATAAATCTTGTTTTGAACATAGAGTTGGGGAGCCTCGGTTTTGATTTTGATTTAGAACAAATGCTCCTAATCACTGTCGGCCTTCATTCCGCGCACTTCACCCTCCTGACGCTGCTTGTCTAACTCATCCTTCACTTTCTCCTCAATAGCACGTATATCGTCCATTGTCAGACCGTGCCAGCGATCCATCCAACAGAATACTTGACTAAAAGCAAACGATATCATACATATAGAGCCGTCTCAAAGGGAGCGAATTAAATCTGTTGTACATATAAATTAATAGTGATTGCTATTGCTTATGCTTACCGATGGAAGTTGGTAAATAATCGCCTTTCCGATTTTTGTATAAAATTTTCTATTCTATTCTGAAGGCCAAACCATTTAAACTCACATGTAACCAATTTATAGCAAGTCATCACAGGGTCTGCTTTTTTCTTCCAATCAGGACCAACTAAAGGCCCACGGCCCGTTTTTTCTGACCGAAATCTTAAACGAAAACAAACAATTAGTTAAACACGAATTTGGCATCTTATAAAAAATTGGTTTTTATTCCACATACTTTGTGGGATCTTCATCGTTTTTATAATCTGCAGGCGTAACAGGGTCATTAGCAATATCAATGTGAATAACTTCACAGATTTTTAATTTTTCAGGAGGCAGTTCATGTACCTGTTTTCAGTAAAATAGAATAAAAATCTTAACAACAAATCCTCGTTCAAGAAGCAAATAGATTAATGCCAAGCAGATAAAAAACAATTTCATTTTAATGTTACATCTTTTTAATTGGGCCCAATTCTGTGAATTTTTGTTAGCACCTTTTTTAAGATATATTTATTTCTTTTCGTAATGACAAACTCACATTATCTTTATCACCGATATCGCCGACATGAAGCGATTCAATAATAATAATGAAATTCTCTTTCATATAGCCAGGATTCTATAAAGTTTACAGATTTATAATCATAGTACATTTATGTACCATTCATCCACCGATTACATCATCGTTAGATATATAATTTGTTTATGATTAATTTAAATACAAGAAGCATAACAATATTTGTAAAACCCATACACCGCCACATTAATACAAAATAGAAGAAAAGCAGAATAGACAAAAATAGAAAAGAAAACGCACAATTAGTTAAATTTTTGTTTTATATTCAACTTACATTAGGTGTGTCGCCAATATCAGGCAAATGCAAAGAATCTACAATTACTTTAAAACCATCTTTCATAAATGCTGGATTCTAGAATCATAATATTTAAAAAAAAATCAGATTCAAATTTGTTAAATTTGCTCTAAAATATCCAACTTTGATGTGTGTGTGTGTGTGCGCCATGTGTGTTTGTGTGCGTTTGTGTGTGCATATATTTCAATATTTCATTTTCATGAAAACAACAATTAAAATAACTGTATTTGGCTGAGGCCAAATTGTGGGCGTACGCGCCCACGAGCGTATGTGATGCGTATCAGTTGTTATGTTGAGTACGGTTTTTTTGTAAGTTGTGGGAGTACCTGTTATCCGACCATGCCCATTTATGCCATATGTGTACCAAATTTCAACTAGCTCGCTTTGTGGCAACTAAATAGATATTTGTCACTCGGCGGCGTGCCTCTTGACCGATTTAAAAATTTTAGTTTCTGCGTGCAAATCGGCCATTGTTCTCCCCAGTATATTAAAAAATATCCACGCCAATGTTGTTATTGTTATAAAAATTATACTTTTCTTTGGCTTAGGCCAAATCTCGAATGCCCATTACTTTGAAGCATTTAAATAAAACTTGTACCTTGTACCTGGTCATGATGTTGTCGACATGTGGGCGAGGTCTGAATTGAAAAAAGCTTAAAAACCCCGAAAAAGGAAAAGTTACGAACCTCTGAGGTGGTAACGAGATCTTGGATCAATGCTGGAAAATGGATTTATACATTAAATTAAACGACTTAAGTTGAGGGGCATGTATATTGATGCATTGAATTTGAGATGTAGTCGATCAAACTGAGAGATTACAAAAAACTCTTGGAAAAATATAAAATCGGGAGAAAAGTCCTGCACGGAGAAGGTTTTTAAGTGTTTGTCAAAGTACAATGTCGGCAGAAGTACACATAGATTATGCAAACGAATATATATATATATACTTAAGAGATAGACCGCCTACCGATATGACTGTTTTACAATACGGATAAGCATTCCAAGCTTCTTCGTGTATCTCCAAAGAACCCTTTGGCGCCAACAGTCTTATAAATGCCGGAACTTTTGAAGCCAAATGATAAATTTTGTAGGTGTACTGGCCAGAACTATATTTGCCACCTGCAAATACACACAACACACAACAATATTCGTAATCAACACAAGTGCTGTTTAATTCATCATTAGAATACTTGCCTAATAACGGATGATCTTCAAATGGTTCATTTTTTAACACCTCAATGCCTTCGCCACCTCCTGTCTCATTCTTTGAGGCCTCAGCCACTGAATATAGTTGTGCCACTTGATACTAAAATCAACAAAAACCAAATACGAAAATTCTAAGAAATTGACTTTCAATGGGAATTTCAAATTTAATTGAAAATAATGGCACTGTACCAGCGACGCTAATTGAATAAGTAGGTCACTAAATTTATTTTATATCATCTAAAACATAAAGTAACAAGGATCCATTGCAACAGAGATAAAATGTTACGAAAATTGGAAATTAATTAATAATTAAAAGGCACACCATCTTCCAATTTCATACATGTTCTCCTATTGCAAGACATTCATAAAAAGTTCATTTTGCTAGTTACTAACCTCTTCCACCGTCAATGGTAAGGTCACTCGGCTATAATAAGAGAAAAGAAAATGAAAATTAGTTGCGTAATAAAGGCAATTTGTGTGTGGCTGTGCGTCATTGATTAGCAAACTAAAGTGTTTCATTAAAGCAATATAATGTATTCTGTTGTTGTTGATGTTGTTGAATTTTTATAATCTATGAAATTAATTAAAATCAATTAGAAAACGCGCGTGAGAGACAGAGAGAGAGAGAGGGAATAGTGACAACATTGATGTGATGCGTTTGCATTATTTATGTGTATGTGTTTAAAGACAAAGCGGAAACCACCATATCTAAGTTTGAAGGTCTCCACTAAGTTAGTGCGATTTAATCACAAACTTATGTGCAGATAACCAGTTAACACAGTATTTTTTGAAACGGCAGGCTTTCTATTAACATTTCATGGTTAACAAAAATTATATTACAAATAATGGACACATACTCGTAATATAAAGCACATATGGAATATACATGTTCACATATACATACATATGCAGGCTTTTATTCTTTGCTCTCTCTTAATACAATGTTTAAATGTTTTCAGTTGATTTAAATAAATTTAAATCGTGGACGTGGCCACGCCATAAATATATATGTATTATGTGTCAAGGGACAAATCATATAGTTTTGTGTTGCTACTATTATGCGACCACGCCCACTTTAGGCAAATCAATAGCTGCACTAAATACATATTTGTGTAAAAAATTTAAACTTCATAAGTCAATTTTTGTGGTCGATGCCTAAATTTTTCGCTGTTGTAGGCGTGGCATTTGATTGATTTCGCCAAAGTTCAAAAGAAATTTACGTACAGATACTAGAAATACTTGAATTTTTCAGCCCAAACTCTTAAAATTTAGGACTGTGGACATACCAACAACAGACAGACGTACGGATGTGACGAGATCGACTCAGATTTCGATACTTTTTAGGATATCCTATCTCTCCGCTCATTTTCGGTGATAAAAACGGAATAACAAACTTATGTGGAAGGTATAAACATTGGTATAAGTTAAGTGATTCGATTGATGCTTTTTACAATGTGAAAACATGGTTTAGACACCCATAGTGTGAGTTAGAAATTTTCATATATGAGCCTGGGTATTATGTCAAAGGTTCCATTTGAATTAGCCCCTACGTAGAATGCTTGTGCTATGTGGCATATGCTGCCACAGTGGGTCCTTTAGAATAGTTTTAATTATTTTTTATGGCTTAAATTATCATATTTTTTTAACATATTTGTATTGACATTCATTTACATTTACTTCCCCTTTTTTATGATTTTATTGCAAATTTTGTCGATTTTGTTCTACTATAATTATTTAGGAGAGTTCTATAAAATTTTGGTTGGTGTCTTTGCTACTTAAAAATCGGGTTTATCTTCACATCGCCTGAAAAGTCGAAGAAACAAACAAATATTACTCTTTGTACCCTACATCTCTTGTGGAAGCTTAAATTTGTGCGAATGTTTTTCACTACAAGAGGCCTTCTACTTACAATTGTTCATAATCATTATCAGTACAAACAGTGAGCGTGGCATGTACTTATTAGTTTCAGTAAAACATATTAACTTCCACGTTGAATTTTGTACAGAAAAAATTTCTTGTAAATTGTAGGCGTGTTTTGTAATTTTGACATTTTCGATTGAAAAGGTCAATATAAATATATTTACCTGATTTCAACTTCGTAGATCAGTTCTTGTGGCTACTGAATTGTTTTTTGTCGATTGTGGGTGTGGCTCTCGACAAATTTTGCACAATTTCAATAGGAAACTAAGTACGAATAATACCTGTATATATATGCCACACCCACAGCTTAATCATATTTTTAAAGTGTTCCGAAAATTCAGCAGAAACCCCAAATAGCTTTTTTAACTTAAATTGTGTTGAAATCATTAAACAAACACAATGCAATGGAATTAAACACGGATGTACGAGTATGTACATTTGTGAAAACTTATGCAGGTTGATGCACGACAAACAATATTTCTGCGCGAATGAATCATTTCAGATTACAACAACAACTCATTAGCACAGATAAGCATGACATGTAATGTAAAACGCGTCCACTTATTATTTACTTTACAAATACACTTATGTACATATATGTACGAGTATGTATATGTATGCATTCATTTGATTAGATTGTTACAATAGACACCCTATAACACGTTGCTTTGTACGGGTGAAATACATGAACAATCATGCTTAAGACACTACATGACAACAACTTTTATGGCCGTTGAGTAATAAGTGTTTTTATTTCATTCATTTACCGCCTTATACGAATACGTCTTAAACGACGAGTAAAAACACTAAATTTGGTTTAGGCCAAATCTTAAATGTCCTCCAGCTCTGCACACAAACACAGGGCCAAGCAACAGTGTAAAAAGGTCAGTTTCTGAACAAAAAAGATACTTTGCAAATTGTGGGCGCGTCATTATCCGATTTCTGGTACATCAGTACGTGTACCAAATTTTAACTTCATATATGTGCTCAATTTAAATAGGAAACTAGGTGTTTAAAATTTCAGCTCGATATTTTAAAATGTACGACTGTGAGAATTCCCTGTGTCAGGTTAGTGGTGCAGTTAAATAAGAAATATCTGCTTCCAACACCACCTCTATCTTCTTCATAAAAAGGTTTTGCACTTACCTCTCAATCAATATTTCTTAACATGTCCGCTTACGAAAGTGTTTAAGTATTATTTGATAAGACAAACGTTTACAACGGTAAAGAATTGATTTCAACTTCTCACAACTCCATTAGTATTGTAATTAAACTACGTGATGTAATAAAATGACAAGAAAGTGACAAAGTGACCCTTAGTTCTAACTGAAAAATGCAATCTCTTTAAGGGATACATGAAGTTTACTTGAATAAGTTCTGTACAACTAAGGAGGAACTCAATCTGCTTTTATACAGTTCGATTCCATCTGTTTTTTCAAAATCGATTTAACCACTTTAACTTTGTTCTCAACCTAGAGCTCGCAATTTTTTTACTAAATTTGGCACCTCACGTCAAAATGCTATAGTCGGTCGAGCCGTACACTTAGTTTAGTTGTATCAGTAAGCGCGATGCATTGCTACATAAATCTTCTGAGAAGGGGTTCTAAATATGGTCTCATTGGGTCCAAATTTGGCACAATCATATATTATGCCAATCTACTAGTTTAAGGCAAAACATATTAAGAATTGTGATTTATATATATATATACATATAAACACTTTCTTCAAAATAGGACCTTATATGAAGAAATGTTTTTAAAATAGTTTGATACAGTAGAGTTCCTTTTTGGGGCAAGGACATCTGGCCTCGTACATATATACATATGTTAAAATATCCGACCTATAGTTTGCTCACAAATTTATATAGATTTAGAGCGGATGAAAGTGATTAAATAGATTCAACATTGATCGAATCGATCAGTGTAGTTGAAAGTAGGTGTGGCAATTGCCGTTTAGGGGTTGCAAACATCTGCACAAGCTTAATGTAACTTTTGCCACAAGTGACGAAAGGTATAAATATATGACTTGTCCCAAAGATCACCGACCCCTGAGAATGTCTGAATTGAACCATTTTGAAGGCACCTCTCCATTTAACGCCATATTTTGAAACGTGCCGGTACAGAAATGTTTTTCGCATAATAATTAATAAGCAAACAACGGTAGTCGTTGTTAAACGAATTATTAGACAATTTGTATATGCAGTCGATACCATCTTTTTTATATGTTTCTTAGATGTCGTTCTCATATTATTCGAACAGTGCGTGTAGTTATAACGTAATAAACTTGAGCATTTTTACTTCTTTTTGTCTTAACAAGAGTCACAGATTCAAATGTGACAAACGTACAAAAGTCAAGTCAAAGATCGAATTTTTTTTAAATGAGATACTAAGATGAATTAAAATTATTTCGTCCATAATGGATTTTGAAAATACTTGATTGTGTTAAATATCAAACAAAATATTTTATACGTACTTTTCACCCTTTAGCAGGCGTACATGAAATGTAAATTGAATGCCAAGTTTCAGCTAACTTATTGTTTCAGCAGTTACACCCTACACCACATGTGGTAAGAGGGTATATTAAGTTCATGCGGATGTTTGTAACTTGTAAACGGTAACGGCAAATGCCATACCCACCTTCAATTATACCGAACGACTCCGAATCAAAATCTGAATCGATTTAACCATGTCCGTCTGTCCATCCATGTAAATTATACGCAAACTACAGATCGCATTTTTTGACATATGTATTTATGTGCAAGGACAGATGTCCTTGGCCCAAAGAAGAACTCTATTGAAAATTGACTATATCGAACCACTTCTAGAACATTTCCCCATATAAGGTCCTATTATGAAGGAAGTGTTTGTATCACATAAACTAGTAGATTGGCATAATATTTGACTGTGCCAAATTTGGACCTTTATGGGCTATTATATAAACAAATTCGGCGAATTGTATTATTTTATTATACCCTACACCACCTGTGGAAAAGGGTATTCTAAGTTTGAGCGATTTGCCAGATTATTAACGAATTATTAATTATTTATATATTATTAGTATGTTTTAGGGGTTTACTTAGAATATTTGACGTAGGTGACTTTATGTAATTTAAAATAAGACTTTATGTCCGGAACAAAGTTTTGAAAATTGGCGTGATCGGATAAGATAAGCGCACACAGTCATTACGTTTTATTTTCACTTTTATGCGATTATGAAAAACTGTTTATAAGAAATATATATTTTCGGTTTTGGGCGTGGCATTGATATATCCACGTCCACGTTGTTCAAATAAATTTGTGATCGGATAACAGACACAAATATATATATTTGTCACGCCCACCTTTGTAGATGTAGAGGGTATTTAAGATTTAGTAAAATTTAGTTTTCTTACTTGTTTATTAATAAAGTCAAGTATTCTCCAACAGGTTTAAATTATTTTTATAATTTGAATTAAGTAAAGTGTAGGAAGTTGGCTCGACCAACTTGACCTATACTCTTATCACAGAAATTCTATACGCGGAGCGGCTTAAGACTATTGCTAGCGAATTCTTTGCTAACTATGGGTTTTTGTTAATTGTGAACGTGTATGTTATCCGACCACTCCCACTTTTGGTATATCCATGCAAAGGCTAATTATAAATTTGTTTAATAAAATTCAACATGATTTCTACAAAATTTTATTCATTGTCCAAACAATTTGAAACTTTGAAGGATCTAATTGGAAATTTCGAGAGCTCAGTAAAGCTACAAAATTTGATTACAGTAGAAATGTGACACTAACCAAACTACTGCCCTGTCATGGGGTGGAATAGGCAATAATTACAATTTATATGTGAAATATTGTTATATGAATAAAGGATTTTTGGTGTCAACTAACAATTAATGGTTTTTGTACAAAATCATTCAAATTCGCAGTGGTTTTTCTTACCCAATACGCAAGCTATCGAATGCCATCATTCGTCTTCACTTTTTATGTAGATCTGACTTTTATACATACAAATTATTTACTTGGCAGATTCCACATAACGCGGTACAAATTTATCAATTTGTATTAATTCTGTGTCCCTTATAAAGCGGTTCTTATATAACGCGTCTGTGGTCTCTTTGTACCAAACTGCAAGAGTCCGTCTTTGTTTCTCATAGCGCCGTTTGCAATTCCTAAATTTCAATTAATTATAAGGCTCTTATAACGCGGTCCGCATTAATCGCGTTATGGGAGACTTGACTATATATTGTAAATACAAATACAATCCCCTGACTTTTTCAGTTTGAAATTAAGATTTATATGTGGGGAAAAATGTCAAAATTTCGCTAGTAGAGTAATATGTACAAAATATTTATTATTAATAGGGAATTGAATTTAACTGTATATATATATATATGTATATAAATAAATCGGCCTATATAAATAAATAAGCATTCGGTCATATTTATATTTTATTTACATGGAGAAACGCATAGAAAACATGACACGTAACTCACTAAGAAGATAAAGACAAAGGCAACAGTAAAAAATGATATGAAAATGGTCATGATTCACACGATTTTTTCTATAATGAACACAGGTTTTAAATTTTCAGTTTCTTAAATTTTCAACCACAAATCAGTTAATACGGTAAAGTCGGAGCCATAAAAATACTTAGCAATTGATAACACTCCACCGTGTCATATTCTTCAAACGATTAATTTGCTTACATAGAAACTTTAACACTTATTTTAAACTTATTAAAAATTAACCAAAAAACTAAATTTAACTTAAGCCAAATCTTAAATACCCTCTACATCCACAAAGGTGGGCGTAGCAAATATATATATATATATATATATTGCGCCCTCTAATTAGTGTATAGTATGTGGCATAGTATACACTATTATTTATCAGCTTGCAAGTCTAGTTTTATGGTGAATATGATTTTTTGTATATTGTAGGCGTGTCTGTTATCCGACCTTACCCATTTTTGCCATATCAATGGATGGATATAGAATATACATATATATTTTGTAGGGTCTCCGAAGCCTCCTTTTGAGCGTTGGAAACGTTTTTCCAAAGTGATAATATGCCCCCATATACATATGATGGCGCTTATAATAGATAAGCAACAGAACTTAGAAACGTCCATTGATTCTCAAACTGTCAAGGTTATTTATTACAACTTGAAGTTGTACAATGCGTAGCAATACTTATAATTTATTTTATGAAAATGTAATTAGTCGCATCATAATTACTTATCTTTTGTTAATTTAAACAAAAAAATGTCCTTATGATTAAATAATTTCCCAAATTAAATAAAAGACCAAGAGAATATAGAATGCTAATATCAATCATGTGAGTATGTATTAGTACAAAGTAGTGGAAGCATGGAAACAAGAAAAAATTGATTTGTCACATATTTTCGCGGCATTTACGATAACAAAATTTTAATCATGGTCACAAAAGAAAATGAATGTTAACGAGAAAAATTAAGAAATGTTATAAGAAAAATTAACTCAATGAAATTCTAGAACATAAGTTTTTTATTTCTGAATTTTCACAAATTACTGAATGTCCATTTAATGTAAAATGAATGGTACTCACAATTCTTTAATCAGCATTTTTTATTGAAACACTCGCTTATAAATCAAGATTCAGAATATATTGTTGTAATTCTATTAAGTATTTATAGTAGATGTTGTATTATATTCAAAACTTTGCATATAATAGCAAATTTCTGCTCTTTTTGCTACTGATAAATTATTTTGGAAACACGATTTTGTTTAAATTGACCGAATTGGTGTCTTTTATTAAGATGAAAGAAAGAGATAAAGAGAAAGTTGAGGTTTTTTGCTTGCAATTAAAAAAGTGTTTCATATAACTTTTGCATTATTACAATTATAAATTAAACAAATATTTTGTTGTCGTTTTAATTTTTTATCCAAGCACTATTTACAATTAATATCTGCAGGCACGAATATATTTTATTTGTAAACGATGCCGTTTAGATATGCACTAGTGATGACGTCGATCAATGTCTCAATGTCGGGATTATTTACTTTACAAAAATCACTTACAAATTGTATTTACGCTCATATTAGCACCTGATTGTTTTATATCTATTATGTGCCCGACTCACTTATTTGGAATCGCCAACAAAACCATTTAAAGGAATCGATGAAAGAATATATGACGATGACAAACGTATGGAGTTGGTATGTTAGGGATAGCATTTTACACATTTGTTCATTATTGAATTATCGATACCCTCGATAAACAAAGTTGTAAAAGCATTGCAAAAGTTCAAGACAAGTGATTTCTACGTTATATTTTGAGCATATTATAAACAATACTCAAAAGTATTACAATACCTTCTCTTTTAAAAACGAAAAGAAAAACACAATACAACCAATATATATATTTTTTATATTTAGTATTCAGTAAATAAAGTTCATTATAGGCTCAGACAAATTTTATTAATTTTCAATCACAAATAATTATTTAAATTGTAAACATATTTACAATGTACACAAACAAATATATAAAAGTAAAAATAAAGGAAATGTACTGACTTCGCTGCTCTTATAAAGAAAACTTAGTGCTATAACAATCGCGTATATGATTTTTAACTGTAACTACTAAGTAAAACACATTGCATTGTTTTTACATACATACAATTTATGTGTTTATGTATGTAGCGGAGGGAACATGTGCGTAGAAAATAAAATTATGTGCATTGCATGTACTATAAGCGAAACGTTCAATATGTGGACGTCCTACTTTTATTTCAAATTTTCATAAAATTAACAAAAACAGCTTCTTGTGTATCCATATACAAAAACAAACATGAGTATATGTGTGGTTGAGTATAGACAAAAATAACCGTTACCTATAGTTTCTTACATGTGTGACATAATCAAAATTTGTTTGCCCTCAAATCAGAATTGTCTTCTTATCATTAAAGAGAAGTCTATCTTATCGCTTAGATCACATGGCTTTATGTTGCACCTTAATGTTTTGTGTAATAAAGATTAGTTTGGTTTGTTTTGGGTCGAGTGGAGTCGATTATTTGGTTTGTTTGTTTTATAATTTATTGCACATCACTCTAATTGTACCTCAGTTTTCAAGAATCTTGTATTTGCATTTCCAGTTCGACATCAGAGAGATTCACTTCTCGAATTGTATTAATGAACATGTAACGCGAGAAACAGATATACAATAACCGGAACCATTTCATTTGTGATTTATGTTTCTTCATAGCAGTCCGTATTAAGGCGGCCTGCGACCAGTTCATAATGCACCTGAATTAAACCAAAGTTATACTAAACTTGAATTGAACGTATACATTACAAACATACCAATGTCTTGACATTAGGTACGTGCAGATAATATCGAATATGGATATATATTTTCTTATAATATTTATCGAGTCCAAGGCATAGAATTTACAATCTAAAGGTATATAAAGAAAAAATCACAATTAATATAATGAAGTACTGTAGAAAAATTATATACACACACACCTTTTGGTAATAAATTAGCTAAACACAATGATGCAGCTGCATAATACACTGCACAATGATTAGGATGGTGACTGACACCATCGCGATCGAAGGTTATGATCGCTTGTATACCCAAAGTTTCCACTGAATGCAATATGAAATTGGCTACGGTTTCAGTTTTCCATTCGATATTTGGATCGTCTGGTAAATTCGTTGCATTGACTAGAATAATGTTGGCTTCTGGTATACCCAAAACTGCACATGCTGACCACAATTCTTCACGTCGAATATGAGATAGATTTTCATAGTTACCTAAAAAATACATATTATTTGTTTAGTAAATATTCGTTTGTAGGTCAAATCGTAACCTACCATTAGACAGGCAAAGCATATATACTTGACAATCAGTATTTGTTAAGGTATGAATGAGTGGTCCAAAAAACATGCATTCATCATCGGGATGTGATGTAACAAACAGGATACGTTTTTTTGTCACTGGCCAAGGTAAACGCATTTTTGCAAAAGTCTTCGTCCGGCTTAACATCACATACATAAGCAGGCATACTACCAAGTACACCAATGCAGCGTATACCAAATGCTCCAGGGCTTCAGTCGAGCTCGAAATAAACCGTTTATATAAAATTCTCGGGTCCAAAGTAACAGCTGTAGCTAGCAAAAGGGTAATAGTACCGTCGTTACCAAGAAGCTGTTCACGTTGTTGTTGATAAGCGACGAAAATTTGAGCTTTGGCGGCACCACACGTGCTTACCGTTCTATTGATAACACTGGCAATGAATTCATTCAACCGCGACACATTCATTTCATTGCGAGCACTTCACCATTTATATATATTATCCGCTCTATGAATAGATTCCAAGCAATAATAAATAAACCCGTATGTATATATATTATCCTTCTAGCAAAAATTCATTAGTGCGCCTCGGCACACGTATGCGTGTGTGTTAATATTCCAAATGGAGAAACGGGTAAACAACAATGGCTATAAACACAAAAACACGCAGGAACTGTATCTTGATCTGGGTATATCGCGTAAGTGTCGCTATTACATAGCATCGACATATAGTGTTAGGATTTTATCAATCAATTTAGTATTAACTTCTAACATTACTTTAATTTAACGGTTGATATATTAAAATTAAGGCAGATTTTAACAATTAGATCACATTTAAAAATTTTCCCTTCAAGAGATGCTGTTGCTGTCGTGTGATTGTTGGAAAAGAAAAAAAATGTGTCTCAAACCATTAAGCATGTGAATAGAGAAGAAGAAGAAGCACATCGAAATTCTCTCTCCTTTTTTATAATCCATATAATACAGATGGGTTAACAACCTTTTAAAAATAGCAATTAAATAAATTAAATCTCGAATTTAGCCCTTGACAAACATATTTTCAACGGTACATTAAGTATATGTTTTCATAGGCCATGCATACCCTTATTACAATATAAACAAGGTAACAATTTGAAGACATTCAAACACAACTCTGTATTTGTTACTTCATTTCTTTTCCATGACATTTTCTATGCTTATTTGTCGCCGACAGTAATCTCAATAAAACAAATTGGAAGTAAAATCATTTCATAAGAATATTATTTATTTTTTAATTAATAAAAAGCATCAACAAAATAATTTGTGTATAATTTATATAAAATTTAAGAAAATCAGACGCTACGATATAATGTATATTTAAATAAGTTTACCTATATTTAATTAGTTAAAGATTAACAATGCGTGCAACGTGATAGAACTTAAGGATATGATTTACAAAAAGCCTGCAAAAATTATGAGAATTATAACTTAATTATAAAAAAATTCAAACATTTACATCTTGAATTATGAATAATAATAATAAATAAATTTGAATCAATTAATAAATCTTTCAATGAGGATCCATTACAATATTTGATTGTTGAGTAGAGGGTATAAAAATATTGTAATTCCCATCGTATACTATTGGGTAGAGATATTGTGTACAGAGTGATTTATATTTTGATTGATCCTTTTATTAATAACGTTCAATATAATAACACTGAAGTTTACACTTTGTAATGTCCCAGCACGCGCAAGACCAAGCTGTCTTTGAAAGGCGTCTGCGGCCTATTTATGGTAAGAACAATTAACTTACATTTGCGTTTTCTTTGACGTATCAGAAACTTGCAAAAATAATTTGAATATCCATGTTCATGCATTCCTACATACATACATTTGTTATATGATATTTACACGTGTGGTAATGTGTAAGTGAATAAAGGATGTAAGAACTTTCTTAAACAATAGAAGGACCTTAATTTCATATAACGACCCATATTATTATTAGCATATACATATATTAGATGTATTAAAACGTACGTAATTTGTTAGTTTAGTATATTATATGAATCATGTGTATGTGTTCTGCTATCCTAAAATGTTTTTTTTTTTATTATTTTTAAAGAAAAGCCAGCAAAGTGCGCTTTTTTCAGTATGTGTATGTGTAGATGTTGTTTGACAAATTATTATGCATTAAGGCATATACAGAAATAGTACTATTTTTATTTGGATTTTTGTTTTTTTGTTTTTTTGCAGATAACTTGGAGGTCGGTAATAATCGCAAAGCATTACAAGAGACTGAAAAGCTGTTAAAAAAACATCCGAATTTGTTATGTATTAAAGCGCTGAAAGGTTTGGCGCTATTACGTCTGGGACGATATGATGAAAGTCATGGCTTTCTACAAGCAGTAGCCAATGAAAAGCCAGCCGACGATGCTACTCTTCAAGTGCTTTCGTTCTGTTATAAAGAATTAGAGCAATGTACGTGTGTGTAGTTAATTAACAAAAAATGCCTGGTGACTGCATTAAATGTGTGTGTGTGCATGTGTGTGTGTGTTTGGTTACATTATTTAGGCGCATCATTTAAATGGCACGAGCAGCTGTCATTCATCAAACAGCAATTAAAATATAGAATTTTGTCCGTTTTCTTTGAAGAAAAATTTTTGCGAAAAATATTTTACAGTGCGCGCGTGACTTTTATACCTGGTGGTCGTTTGATGTATATAACAAAAATCGAGTAAAAGAATATTTTGTATATTTTTTAAACATCGTAACAGGACAAACAAGTTTCGTGGCTTTTCAAACAAAACCTGAAATCGTTTTGGTCAACCAGTAGACATACTTTTCCAAAACAGCTCAAAGAGTCCAGCTTACTTCTGCTACTAAAAAGATTTTGTTACAGACACAAGTACACACTATTTATTATTGATAAATTTCCACCACCCCAAGGTTGACGTTCAAAGGCCGATTTGTTAAAACCTTTGCCTCATTGAAAATCCAACAGAATATTTAACTGTTTAACCCGTGTTTGAAGTCACTGCATATCGTTCCAATGCACGAAAAGGTGGTGGTGGAGAATATTTTAGATTTAATCTAAGCCGAAATTTTTCTGCCTTTTATTTATTTATTTTTTTTAACCCTAACAGTGGACAAAATTGTGGAACTCTATAATCATGCCGTAAAGCAACAGCCTGCCAATGAGGAATTACTGGCGCATCTATTTATTTCTCATGTACGTCTCGAGGATTTCAAATCACAGCAGTCGGTTGCTTTGCAACTATATAAAGCACATCCAAAGAATGCATATTATTTTTGGGCCGTCATGAGTGTTGTATTACAGGTGAAAAGAATACTTGCGTGCATAATGTAGCGTCTCTCACAAGAGTAATTTTAGGGAATACGTGGCCCAGAAAGTGCGAATGGCACCAAACGTCAAATTTATCTATCTCTGGCTCAACGGATGGTCGATAAAATGATACAAGAAAATAAATTGGAGTCGGAACAGGAAGTCCATTTGTATTTGCAAATCCTACGATTGCAAGAGAAATTCATCGAAGCTTTGGACTTTCTCAATGGTTCCATTTGTGCAAAATTATATCCCGGTGCACCAGTGTATATAAAAATCGATCTACTTAAAGAATTGAAAAGATGGAAGGAGTTAAATACTTTATTAAAGGAGTTACTTACAGAGGAGTAAGTTTTAAAATACATATAAAAAGCGAGGGTTTGTATTATTATTGTTGTACCATTGCAGGCGTGATCGTTGGGATTTTTATAAGGATTATCTAACCAGTTGCTTTCAATTATTTAAAATCCAACAACAACAAACAGATGGCTATGACATTAAGGATACTGCAAAAGTGATGGATAAAAATCTAACTATACTGGATGAATGTCATGACTTTTTATGTGAAGTAATTCTTATTCTTCTATGTCTTCTTCAAACGGCCGAACGTTTTCATTATTTTATTAAACCTCCAGATGCTGGAATCATGCGGTAAAAAAGTTCGCGGACCGTATCTAGCCCGTTTGGAATTATACAGACGCATGTGCTTGGAGAACTTAGACGTCAAAGAACTGCTCGGTGATTTCAGTGAGATGATTAGTGAATACTTTGGTTTTTTTGGTGATAAGTCATGTTGTACCCACGATATTACACTTTTTCTGGCTGCTATTCCTCTGGAAGAACGTCAACATTTAGCCAACAGATTGTTGCAAGAAAGTGGCATTAGCTCTACAGCATTACCGCAGCATGTAAGACAAAGGCAGCGACATTTCCTCTACTCTACTCACTATTTTTACTTTACCTTTCATGTCATTTCCGCCTGATTGTTGTGCGGTTGCAGAAGGAACAAATGCAAAAGCATATCTGCAGCCTGCAAATCTCTCGGATTTGTGGCTCACATTTGGACCTGGAGGTGGAACATTTGTTAGCTTTCTATACCGCCTTGAAACTGCATTACGAACATGGACGCGGAGCATTCGGTAAAAATCTTTTGGCCACCGACATGGGTCCATCCGATCCTTACGCATTGCTAGCAGGTACATTGTTTGGTGACATCCGAAGAAATGTTTCTTTCTCTTAGTAACTGTTTGTAACTTGCAGCTAACGTTATGTTTGATATTAGCCAACGCGAACAAAAATCGGATCGTATGTTTGAAGCTTTGTGCCTACTGCAATATGTGTTACGCAACAGTACCAGCAATTTTCATGTGAAGTTGTTAAGTTTGAAAATTTATCACATGTTGGGCTGCCAACTGGGGGCTCAGGAAATGTATGATTATCTGGATATAAAACAAATTCAGCTGGATTCTATGGGTTACACGCATTGCAATCCGTTAATATTATCCGGTCGCTTCTCAATGTCTCGTTCCGTGTTCGATACCACTTTGAAATTCTTCACCAACAGTTACAAGGAGCGTTTAGATTATCTGGCCTTGACTTATCGCTTTTGTACATTCTCGAAAATTGAGGAATTTATGAATTTCAAGGAACGACTCACCAACAGTCTACACTATGTGATCACATCGGTTGAGGCCCAGCTCTGTGATCTGGTCATTTTGTACGGTAATGCGCAACAAAATTTGACCGCTTACGCTTTAATGAATATAGATCCAGCCGAGGATCGTATTTGCTGGCACAAATTGAGCGACAATCGTGATTTGGGTGCTCTAACGCGTTGGGATCCAGTGCATTTAGTGGATGCAGAGACGGAGCGTAAGGACTCGTTTCAACAAGAAATTGAAATATTGCGCATACGGTCGCTGCTGTTACGTATGGTGGCCTCATTTGTGGATCTGTTTCATCCCAGCCTAAGTGTAAAGGGTGCCGCAGCAGCAGCTCAAATAAGTAATGCCATATGTCCTGATAAGAAAAAGGAAATAGTGATCATTGAGACGCTGCGTAAATCATGGCTGGATTTGTTTAAACGTCTCCACTCTGCTGACATGAAGCCTTTGCCCAACCGTTTTCTAGTCAATCTACTGCCCACTCGTCTGCATTTATTGTTAGAAATGCCTTATGAGAAATTCTTTAGCGATTTATCGCAACTGGTTGTGGGATTATATTTGGGAACAACCAATCTGTCGTTACAGTGCAAAGTGATGTGCGCCAATGTGGGAGCACTTGTAGACTTAAGTACACAAAACATGATCGAGAGTGATGCTGCAGTAGTGGATGGACTATGGAGGAGGCGTGAGTGGCAAAGTAAAGTAGCTTGTTGTTTAGAGGTAAATCAACAAATACCGATTGTTTCGGTGCGTGAATGCATTGACACATTATTGTTGTTTACACTTTTAGGTGCTGTCCTTGTATGCATTTGTCTTGTCAGCCATTTACGAAAAACTACAAGGTTCAAGTAAAATAAAACCGAAAAAAAAAGCAGAGTCGGTGATAAGTGAGAAAGAGCGCTGCCAAATGCTAATAGATCTGATGCGGCACTTGAAAAAAGAATTCCAACGCTGTGATATCCATTTGCGTAAGTTGCGCGGTATTGTTTGGTATTCCCTTTGCAGTGCGCCGAAGGGGGCGTCAGACTATATATATTCTTGATCAGCATCAAAATCTGAATCGATCCAGATCGAAACTAGACTTTTGCATTCTAGTTCATTTTAACGACCGATCTTTTTAGTTCGTTCTACTGCAGTGAACTAATCCAATAGTTCGCATGGGAACCATCTTTCAAAATGGTATTCATATATACACCACCAACCACAACGTGGTGAAAAAAAAATAATGTCCGGCCATCAAATACCCTACACTCAAGTACCTTAAAAAACAAACAATTAAATGTTAGCGAACTACACCAGTTTATGTCCGTCTGTTGGAACATTGAGATGAGATGTACGTAGACACTTATTCAAATTGAATGAAATTGGTCACCTGACACGCCCACAGTCGCGAGAAACCTCGCACGACCACAAAAGTATTGAAATAAAGCTACAAAGTAGAATTTTTTTTAAATTTCCTTCTTTCGATGTACCAAAAAGAGGCGGGGGCGCTCATCTTTTACCAAAAAAAAAACACTTAAATCAGAATTCGTTTTTTTTAAAATTATTTAGAAAATTGGAAAACACCCGCACTACCACACGATATAAGTTCTTACATGGCTGATATGTCATTGAAACCGGAAGTGGAAGCCACTCTGATTGGCGACGTAGCCTCGGTATTCAAAGAATCACACGAGTTGATGGTGACCGAGATGAGGAATTTGTTAAAAGACAAAGTCCGTATGGTCAGCAAATAAAGGAATAGGACAACAGCAATACGTACACATTAGATAAGGAAAGTTTGGTATTATTTTAAGCGGACTTTTTGCTGTAAATGAAGGCGAGAAATTTCTTCGCTTTTTCAAAATTATGTTATTTATATCGTATAAAAATTCTCCTTAGAAATATGCAATTCATTATGCTTTCAATTAAATTTGTTATTTATTTTATTAAATCTGTGTGATTTTAGAAAATGATGATTTGTTTTTTAATTATGTTCAAGTGATTGGTGGATTGAGTATTTTTTAATCAAATAAAAATGGGTTTTAAGAGTTTTGTGAATCAGTTAAATTCCTTTTTTAATCTGTCTAATCAAAGTTGAAGTGAAGTTCCGGAATTGGTATGATATTTAAGGGCCTCCAAATGGACTCTCAGATGGTGCACCCCGGCGAAACGCTTGCCACAAATTCCGTATCTAAGATACGTTACATATGCACAGGAAAACTATACAAGTCCTTATGATTGCAAACGCACTTGCACTACAACTCACTTAAACGGCTTTTCTTTGGTATGTGTTAACATATGAACCTTCAGTACACTGCCATAGGTGAAGCTTTTCTTGCATGTTTCGCATATAAATTGCCTTCCATCCTGATGAATTCTGCATGAGAGATGGAATCGTAAAAAATAAACAAATAAATTTGGCTTAGGCCAAGTCTTGCCCACCACTGCTACACCAAAGTCCTTCAAGGAATAAATTTGTCAATTTTTTACTTTTCTATCTTCTACACTTTGTACCTTGTACGGAAAAAGGTATACAAAATGCATTTCCGCACTACGGGTAAGTCGTTTGCCCCATTTGGCTTAATTTCACTACTAACCAGTACAGAGTTTCTGCCAAGTTTTGAATGGATAGCTTAATTTTTCCGACACGTACACACTAACGGACAAACAATCATGGCTAGATCGACACAGTATTCAATACTGAAATAAAATATTTATACTTTGTGTCTTCCTTGACTCCATCTTGACGTTGCAAACATTTTTACGTTTTGAAAGGGATGGTGGGTATAATAATAGAGTCTAGAGCTAGGGAGTGTGTGCAACATACCGCTCATGTTTTAGTGGAGTCGAACGGTCCGCAAAACTCCGCTTACAATATTGGTAGGGGCTTTGGCCAGTGTGTTTGCGCATGTGCCGTGTTAACTCAAAATTCAAGTGGAATGTTTTAGAACAAATTCTTAAGGGAGGAAAAGCATAATAATTATTATACAACATATAATATATCTTCAGATATTGGCCAACTTACTCGCACTCAAAACGTTTCTCGCCGCGATGTCGTCGCAGGTGGACTTCTAAAGCATATCGTCTAGTATAGATTTTGCCACATATATCGCAGATGTGCTTTTGTGCATATTTGTTCTGTGATGAATAAGAACTATTCTCACATACAATTGCTGCCCCATCTGGAGACATGCTTAATATTTTGGTGGTATTTTTTTGCAACTCTAATGAGTTTTGCGTTAGCTCTTCACCATTCACTATAGATTTGTTGCGTTCAGTTTCATTACACTGTACAGATTTCGGCCACAATTCCGCGCATACACAATTCTCACTCTGCCCAACTTCTGTAGTGGAGGCACTATTCACATCTTCACTCGGACTTTTATTATCCTCAACTGACTCGTTGAATTCCACCAAATACTCAGTTTCCATTGAATCATCAGCAGCGTTTTTGTCAATCTGGCATACAAATTCGTATAAGTAATTTTCCGAATTGCGGCATATATTACGGAATTTGTAGGATATGGTTAGGAAGGCATTACACAACTTACATATGTTTGAAGGCAAGTTGGCTTTTTTTATAATCTATGGTAGATTGCATTATTATAAATAAATATTCTAACTTTCATTTGTATATACCTCTACGCCCGCACATTCCTCAATCTTCTCATAAACAAACATACTGGGATTGGCTGGATCGTGCTCAAAAATAGGTGATAATTCATCATCGTCACTTCTTTGTAAACAAATTCGACATAGGGTATTATTTATAAGCTCTTTGCGTTCCGTCATGAATGTGGTATTTTTTTTTTTTTAACTATATATAAATCCAACCAAAATGTGCAACACTAAATAGAGAAACACTTCACACTTGTTAACAATGCTTCCTCTTAAAGTAAAACGGCAACTCTATTTAATAACAGTTAATGAATAAAAAGAAGCATTATGGTATGATGGTATACGGAGCACGTGAACTCTGTTTACATACTGGGTGAAGAAACGAGATGGATAACATCAATTACAAAAGTTTTCTCTTTTAACTCAAGCACTTTTGTATATGACGTTAATTCGAAAATTTACATCCAGAGTATCGAAAGTTTCCATATTTTTTCCTCACACTGTATTTTATAACACATATATAATATCCTCTTGCAAGTTGATAAAACTTAAAAAATAATTAATGCTTGGGTTAAGTAGAATTTTAAATTATATAAAGGCAGGTATTATCTGGTTGGCGTGAAAATAATTTGATTAACTTAATATAAAATAATTTGATTTTTGGTCTTTAGAGCGCTACTTGATTTTCACCCGTTCAATCCGTTTTTCATGGGATCATCAAAGATCTAAAAGTTTTACAGCTGCCATGTCTGAAGCCTTGCAAAAATGGGAACAACAGGAAGAAGTGAAAAAACAAGAGCGTGAAGCTGCTCAAGAAACTGTAAAGGATATGAAGGAATTGAAAAGAAGGCTGAAACGCCGAAAATGGGTAGATTGGAAGAGTCAAGATGAGGAGAGAAGTGATACGAAGCGTACAGCTTTTGATCCGGCAGAACGTGTCAAGCGTAAGAAGTGTGCCATCCTTCTGGGCTATTCGGGTGCCAATTATTTTGGCATGCAGCGTAATCCAGGAATGCAGACCATCGAGGAGGAGCTTTTCAAAGCAATGCTAAAGCATAAGTGGATAACGGATGAAAGTTTCGAACAGGCACAATTGGCGTATTTTCAAAGAGCAGCGCGAACTGACAAGGGCGTGTCAGCGGCCCGCCAAGTTTGCTCCATCAAATTGCGTAAGTTGTGCTCACCCCAAGAATCGCTATCGTTTATTTAATAGCAATATTTGTAATTATTTAGCGCAAGATATAAATGTTAAAGCCTTGAATGAGGATTTGCCGCCCGAAATACGTTTGTTTGCTATTGAAAGAGTCACTAAAGGTTTCAACGCCAAAGAACAATGTAACGCACGTACATATACGTACACAATGCCCAGTATAGCATTTGCCAATGTGGCTGACACTGTGGATTTTATGACTTTTCGTTTATCAGCTGAACAATTGAAAAAGGCGCGGGATACGTTACAAGGATACGAGGGTACAAAAAACTTTCACAATTTCACAAGTCGCAAGTGAGTAAGGCGGTGTATTCGTTCAGTTTAATTTAAAGTCGTGACTATATTTTTCAGGAGTTATCTAGATCCCTCAGCCAAACGTTATATCATATCCTTAACCTGTTCCGACACCTTTATCTGTCCGCAAGGTGTAGAATTTGTAACTGCCATTGTCAAGGGACAGAGTTTCATGCTGCACCAAATTCGTAAAATGATTGGTTTGACAATAGCTGTAGTGCGCGGTTTAACCGATGTATCCACGTTGGAAAAGGCTTTGACTGAGGAGCGATTGGACATCCCCATGGCTCCTGGATTAGGCCTAGTATTGGACAAAGTGCATTATGAACGGTACAATGAACGTTACGGTCAGGATGGCATTCATAATCCCCTCACATGGCAAACGCAAGAACCGGAGATACAAGAATTTAAAGAGAAGAAAATATTAGACAAAATTTTTGAAACCGAGTGCAGGGAGAAACCGTTGCTCGAGTGGTTGGAGACATTACCTTTACACTCCTACGACACACGACGCGATGACGTGCCTCCCTTAAGCTCAAATAAAGACGATAACGAAGAATAAAAGATGAATTGTTTTTTATATTTATTCATTTTACCGTTACATGAACGGGGTATAAAAATGCAGTCAACCATAATCATTACAGAGCGACTTACGTAGAAAATTAGACAATTTTCATGGAGTTTGATATTTTTATGTTGCAAACCATTCTTTCAACTTTCAACTTAAACGAAAAAGGCGATAATCTTATACCAAATTCGCAAAAGCCCAATCCGTGGATGTTTGTAAATTAGTACGTAGTTTGAGGTTAATTTTAGAAGCGACCACCCTTCTTCTTTTTGTGTCCACCTTTGCGGTGGTGCTGCCTTGGTCCCAGTGTTGGTTCTTGATATGCTGGAGTAGCTGGAGACGTTTTACTCAAATTAGCCCTATTGGACATATCGCTAAAAATGCAAAAATAAAAATAAGGGCGTTGTCAAGCATATTCCTGTAATCCTGTTATAAGCGCACACTTACTATTGTTCAGCGGCTTGAGTGGACATGCCTTGCGAACCTTTTATAATATCCTTGGCGCGGCGATCTCGCTTCTTGCGGAATCCTGTACGTTCATATTTGGGTAACCACCTTTCGGGATCCGGAGGTACGTCGGCATTATAATTTTTGGGTAGTTTCCCTTTGCGTTTACGTCTGTGCGCCTTTTTCTTTTCAACCGCAGGTGTGCTGGGAGACTGCTCCGCTTTTGTAGCGGCCGTTCTTTTTGCAGCCTTAGTAGACATTATCCAATTCGCCGACTCCAGAGCATCAACCTCGGAAGCAGTTGTGAGTGTCTCTAGTTTGGGTAATTTTTTGCTCACCTTAAACGCTTTTTGTGGGTTAAACTGAGCATAGGCGATTACCAGTTGTGCCAACACCTTCACATCATTCGGGTTTAGCTTGAGGAGCTCCTCTAACGAGCTGGCAGCCGTCTCTGGAGCACCACCGCGCAAATGAAATTCGGCCGCTTGGCGCCACATGTCAGTCAAATCGGCACTGCTAAGTTTGTTCTTCTTATACCACTCAACAGCCGACTTTAGCAATTCGGATGCCGCCGGCTTATTGTTCATGCCCAAGTAGAGTGTTACAAGTGCTGACACAACACCGGGCTTGTATTTGGCCTCACCCAAAGATAATAAAACATCGACTGCTTCCTTCCGATTGCCTAGAGTGAGCAACAGTTGCACTATAGCAAATTTACAAGCGAATGTGTCTGCTTCGTTGGTGGCAGTAGCGGCATACTTTTGTAATAAATCGATCGCTTCTTTGGGCTTCTTGTCTTTTAACAGCTGAGAAGCTCTTATCAGTAAAGCATGAAAAGTCATTTCAGGATACTGCTCTTGCATTTTCTTACACAATTGCTGCACTTGATCGCTAGCATTGGTGTACAAGGCGAGCAAGCAATTATTTAAAGCTATGGCTTTCTTTTGACGTCCAGTTAGTTTGTGTTCACATGCGTCGGATAAAGCCGATCGTATTTTCTTTTTCGAGTCGAACACGTGTTGCTCCTTATTGATCACCACTGAATTTATGCTAGCCACAGCCACTAGAGCCGGATCTTTCGGCTTGTTGCGCAACACATCAGCGTATATAGCTGCTGCTTCTTTACTTTTGCCTTGAATTTGCATACAATAGGCTATTTGCACCCTAATAACGTCCAATTCTTCACGTATCTCTTCCTCTGACGCGCCATCCTCTTCTAACGTTTCGCGGCACAGTTTCTCACTGATTCGCAACTTTTTCTCTGCCTCTGCATATTTCTGACGATTGGAGAGAATACAAGAGCCATTAAAATACTGCTCATAAGTCTCCTCATGTATTCCCGGAATCTCTTTACTCTCATCCAATGCCAAATTTGCAGCAACAGCAATAAAGTTAGTTCGTCGTTCATCCTCATAGTCATCATTTGTGTGCTTTATAATCTCTTTGTACAATTCAAAACATTCCTCATAACGTTCCAAACGATACAAAACTTGAGTGTACAATTCTTTCAAGTTAGGTGGAAGTACTGCAAAGCGAGCTTCCTCAATTGTCTTCAATGCTTCTCCCGGTTTATTTAGGCGATACTCACAGTATGCTTTTTCGAAAACCAACGAAGTTAAACGATTTTTTTCGATAAACTTGGAAGCTTCTTCAAATTTGGTCAATTGTATCAAACATATAACTTTGCAGTGCAATGCTGTCGGGTCATCAGGTGCAACACCCAAAACTTCACAATCATACAAAGATTTATTGAAAAATTTAATACTATTGTGTGAGTGAGCTCACTTACTGCGATTCACCGCTTTTATGGCCTTTTCGAATTCTCCATTTTGCCCAAATTTGTTGACATCGGCATAAGCCGCCTTTATGACGGCCTCTTTAGGACTAACTTCCTTTGACATGCTATAATGATATTTTTTAAATACTTATATGCCTTGAAATATGGTTTTATTAAATTTTATTATAACCCTTTCTTGTTTTCGTGGCAGTCCAGCCAAATATCTGTTTAGAGATGTACGCAATCGATTACACCTCCTTCGTTTAATATCGTCTTTGGTTTACGTTTTAGAAAATTAAAAGACTAATTAGGTTTTCTTAAACACATAAATTGAGTATGATTTTATTTTGTAATACCCATGCATCCATTTTATTTTATCCAAACATTTAAAAAATTGTTCATGTATTTGGTTGAGCGCATGAAATATTTAGGCTATTTCGTACGTAACATAACATGTCCAAACTTTATCCGTAACTCTGCTACTGCAGCTGCTCTATATTAGCGCATCTTTATGTTTGTTATACATGGTTGTTAACATCACATAGTTATCGATTAATAAAACTTTCGAACGGTAATGAGAGCAGAATAAAAAATTTAAGTGCCGAAATAATAATAATGAAAATATTTGTCCTAACGTTATTAATAGAAATATTTAAAACGCAAATGTGTTTTAACTAAAGTGTTAAAGATTTTTAGAAAATCCTTTTGATTTCTGCAGGAAAAATTTCAGTATAAGGTGAAAAGAAAATATTTTCCGATAACGGCGAAAATTATGTTGGGAAAAATTTATTATTGAGAGATAAGATAATAAAACCGTGTTAATAAAGAAGCATCAGCTATAGAATTAGTAAAGCAATTTAAGTTTTCTTTGTAAATATGTATTTTCCAATTTGTTATCAACTACAGCTTTATTCCTTTGTTTTGATATGCTGCGTCATATGTTCTGGTATGCGCTAAAATGATTTTTCATTAATGGAAAACGAATTTGGTATATTTTTATGTGTATATATTGCAGTGAAAGCCTTTAATCTGGTAATTGAATCACCCAGTACAACACTCATTGGTAGTTATGCCAACTTTACGGCTACTCTATACGACGAAGGACAAGTAGCTAGTGAAGATTCATATAAATATATATGGACGGATAATCCTTCACATAGTGTGGTAAGTCTTTTATGGCTTGATCATTTTTAGTCTTGATGAAATAGAAATGCTTCGTAAACTTAAATACAATAACAACAATGTCTATAATGAACCGTTTATAAATGACTACAAATAAAACAAAAACAGTAAGAATAGTAAACATTTGGTATTATATTACTTATATACTTGAGATTTTTATTAATTTCTATCATACCAATGGACTCTAATGCAAGTCTTATATCACATCTTCACAATTACCACATACACCGGTGCCAAAATTAATTATAGTAAATAAGTTTTTTTAAAATAATATTTAAGATTTTTTCTATTATGTGTAACAAGATATTTTTATTGATAATTACAACCTATATACGTTGCAAAGCACTACTTCTGATTATCATTATCATGAATACAAAAATAAGTGCCCATCGATTTAGTTTTTCTGTCTGTCGCAAAAATTGAGAAGTCCATTTTTTTTTTTGACTTGTTAAATTAATTATTCTCTACTTTATCTCTATACATTAATTATAGCAAATACCATCCAGAGAGCCGCACTCTTCATGGTCTATTGAATATCCTTTCAATAAGACCACACTTGGCATACACAGGGTGACGCTCGAGGTTTACAAACATTTATTTGTTTGGATCCTGATAGCAAAGCGTTCTGTTTTTGTCAACGTAACGAATAGGTTGGGTGGAGATCTGATGCTTCTTCAAGGTAATGTGCAACGTTCAGGCCCATACGTATCTACAAAAACAGTGGTCAACCATACAATTACATTACCTGCAGAAGAATACAAATATTTAAAACAGAATGCATCCTACATACAAACGTATTGGTATCGGAATTGTACATATATGGGCGTATCGAATGCGTTGAGTTATGGGGCGGTATATAATCAAACAAATACTACGTATGTCATTGAGGCTTTGGCGGTCGCTTTGTTTGAAAAGTTGCCAGTAGCAACAACCACCACACCAATGCCGACATCAACTGCGACAGTGATGCCCACAACAGCACCATCTCCTTTAAACAGCACCATTACCACAATCAGTCCGACAACATCAAGTGAAAAAGCTAGTGTGAGTGTAACAACAATACCAAGTATTACAACTACAGCAGCGTCTCGGAAAGTTAAACGCGATATTGCATCTGTAACCAACTCCACTGCTAATAATACCGCTTCACTGATTAACCAAAAACAAGAAATACAAGAACGAGATGCCTCACTGACGAGCAAAAAGTCTGTAAATGAATCGTCCGCAGTGATTAATCCGAAATTGCATCCTGGATTTATAACCGCCCAACAACAAGAGTTAATAAATTCTGTGTCATCCCATTTAATGGTGCCGCCACCTTTCAACTGTGACTCCAAACAATTGACCGATAATGGCACCAGCCCAGCATATTACGGTTATTACAAACGCATAATAGTCCCCAAAGGTAAATAAAATCACATACTATGACATTCATAATAATGTTAATACACTCCAACAATTATTTTTCAGATCCCATCAGCAACTTTACATTTAGTAAACAAACTTGGCTACAGCATGGAGATATTTTAAATATGCATGTGCAATGTGATGGTTCGCCTTCCATCGAATATTGTACATTAGTGTTTAACGGTGAGTTCTTAACGTCTTTGCGTATTGGATGTTATTTGAATTTGTTTGGATATAATTGTGGTGGTCGTTTGCTTTCTCCACTTAGCTCCTTACAACGCAACTGGCGAAGAAGTGTGCCCATATTACAGTAAACTGAAGGAATGCAAATTCAATTATACACGTTATTTTTCGGAAAGTAAAGCCGTACTATTTTTTATACGAAATGAGGTCTCGAAACTGGTTAATCAAGTTACTATTAATATTTACGAGGGTGAGTAAGAGATCTCTGTCATATATTGTAGCAAAACTATTTGTATACCCTCTACATACTAAGTTTGTCATTCCGTTTGCAACACCTAGGAGGCGTCAAAAACCCTACGAAGTATATACATTCTTGATTAGCATCCAAAACTGAGTCGATCTAGAGATGTATGTCCGTGGCATTCTCATGGGAGTAAATATTGAGATATTGAGCTGAAAATTTTTACCGACACTTTTAGTTTATGTACGCGGGCTCAAATTTAAATAGGACAAAATCGATTGAGAGCCACACCCACAATGTCAAATATCTATCCATCATTATCTATCATTAAAATTTAAGCTGAAGGGTGGTACAGAATGTGTTATTAGTAAATAAATGTGATGCTATGCGATTTTGTATGTTGGTACATAATAGGTCCCCCTCCGTTCACTTGGATTTAAATGAGAAGGATACTTGAAATTGTTAAAGTGATGGATATCCAAACTGTACCTAATTAAACCTAAACTATGACCGCGTAATCCAATTATATCTTCTTCTCTCATTGTTTGTATTGCAGTTAAAAAACAATCACAATTGTCAGTTGTAGTGGTGCCTGTTACATTTACACTGATTGCCATAATATTGGTAGTATTTGGAGTTTCATACTATGTACAGAAACGTACCCGGTAAAATTAATTTTATTCATTTATTACGTTGCACAATATTATGAAAACCTTTCCTCAACTTTGTTTCGCTTTTCAGATTTAATGTTGAGGTGGCTGATTTTAATTTTGGGGAGACTCAATCTGTTGATATGGAGTATAAAACATTCACGCAGCGCTTATATGAAAGTATTTGTGAGGCAACGCCACAGAGATGGAGATTTTGTCAATCTACCGCCGATATAGGATCGGATTATGAAAATACTGCTGTTAGTGGTGGTGGTAGTGGTGTTAGCAACGTACAATACAATATGATGAATTGAATATTATCTAGGGGATGCCAATTGTATATGCCTGGCGTGCGTTTAGGCTTGTATGTCCAATAACAAAATTTATTTATATTAACTTAAACAAGTGCGATCATCAGTTTTCAATACGTAACAATTTTATATTAATTCTATTTCTGATTTTTTTGTACTCATTCGTTTGCTTTGCCCACCACCATCAGGTCGAGGTTATACACACTTTGCCAAAAAACTTTGTAACAAAAGCACCAGGCATCCTAAAAAGTATATATTTTTTTAAACTGTACGTAATTTCGAATCGATTTAGCGATGCCTGTCTGCCCGTCTGCGTGCAAGTGGTAACCGATCTCCCGGCCGTAAGTTAAGATATCGACTTCATACAAGGCAGGAATATTTTTGCAATTGTTGCACATAAGTTGGTGCTGGAATTGGGCGACCACACTCAATTAGACAAAAATGAAAAGGGGTCAATTTATTAGAGAGCTTTTGAACACTTTTCAACAAAAAAAACATTCCATTAAGACCATGCCCATGCCAGTAATAAATTTCCTTTTAATACGCTAAGATGGTGGGTATTCAATATCTGATCTAAGCCAAAAGTAGTTTTTTTACTCGTTTTCTAATACATTTAAGTTTAAGTATAAAGAAATTGTTTGATTTTTTGGTTTAAAATAAAAAAAAAACTGTTTACAAACAGCGCTTTAATCTAAACTCCTAACTGGCCAAAAATTATTAGATTAACTATATGGAATAACTCATTTTCGCTTAATCAACATTTCCCTTTAGAAAGAACAATTATTTAAGCGCTTTTCTGAATTCCCTTCGTACGTGAGACCACAATTTACATGCAAATGTAAATGAGTGTGAATGTAGTGTGGTGAGCACACAAACATACAAAGAGAGTAATTAGAAGAACATAAAGTATATGTATAAGTAACACATACACGCACCACAAATTGATAAGAAATTTCGTACATTCTTATTTGCTCGTACCTGGTACGTTTGAAAATATGGCAGAGAATTTCTTGCCTTTTTTTGTTTGTTTAGGAATTTTGAAGAAATATTTTTATTTACCACAGAATACAATTGAAAGGAAATTTTGTTTCACAAACGTATTGAGTAATTTATTTATTTGTAAATTTAAATACATATACATATATAAATAAAATTATAAAAATTATGGAAAATCAATCGAGTTATTGTGGAAGAACCAAAAATGGTTAATGTATGTGGCAGAGGTCACCTTTGGAATAAAATCATTTTTTAATATATGAGTCGTTCAGTTTGAAAGCGGTTCCAGAAAAATTTGACACAATATTGTCATTTGATTGAGCTTTAATAGTGTGTTATAGGACGTAAAGAATCCATATTTAAAAAATTTCATATGACTTTGAATACTTGACCGATAGAAACTGGTACAAGCCCACAATTCTTATAATGTTATAAGATTATAAAAATCTGTTACTTGTACTACATAAAATCCTGATTTTACATCCAAGCTTATTAATCTTTGCCTTATAGTTTTTGTAAGACGCTTCTGTAGAATTAGGAAAAAATGGTTTACTTTGTATGCCAGAGAGAGGATTCATTTGGGTATAAAAATAACGTTTTTTGTTTTGCTAGCGCTCTAAACACTTCTATAATAAACCTTTAATATTTGAGACCCCAAAATATATAAAAATTGCCATCTAGGGCTTACCCAGATGTTTCACCGCCTTCAAACGCTAACCCTTAAAGAGCATTTTTACAAAATATTGTACATAATTGTCAAGGCGGCTGTAAAAACCTTCATATTTTAAATGTTAATTTTTATATTTCGTTTTATTTATAAACATTATAAATATCATTTAAAGTACCTTACAAGTTTAACTTAGTATTATATTTTATGTTCGCATTATGCATTAAGTGGCACGATCCAGAACAATCGTAATGAGTAAAGTTTATTAGTAAAGGATACAATACAATAGAGAGTACGCGGATATATGTAATAAAAATGAAGAGTATTTAGTAAATGCTTACTAGCTAACATAAGTTATGTATATGTGGGAGAGAGGCGTGGCATCATTAAATGTCCTTTAAATATATATGTAATAATTAATAAGTATTTATTCAGATTAGTGTTAAATGAATCATAGATGTATGTGTATGTATTATTAATTATGACAACATACGAAGGTTAAGTATTTGTTTAATTGTTTTAGCAGAATGAAATAAATATAATAATAAGAATTAATATTTAACTGTGTGTAGCGTGTGTGTATAGATAAACGTAACATTATACTCTTGTCTATTGTTGTTATTGTTGTATATGCTAATTTTGTTCTTTTATTTTATTTCATTTAACTTCAATTTATTTTATTATACACATTTCTTGGTTTAGTTGTTGTTTTGTTATTGTTTACAGTAAGAATAATTGTACGTAATAGTAGAAATATTTATAACTGTCATACAACACATATGTAAGTATAAGTTGTTTGTTTATTTATAACAAACTTGTGTGTATAGTCCGTTATATTAACGGCGTGTCCAAGTAAGTATTTGATGACGTTATGTGTATTATCGAACGGTTTCTCTCATTTTAACTTCTATGCCGACTTGAAACCAGCTGTCGATCGTTAATGTTTTTTTTTATTTATTCTAAAACTATGTTCAATAAAATTGTTTATATATATGTGTGTTTATATATGTATAGGTTTATATCGTTTTTTAAGTTTTTGTTTGTTTTTTAGCATCACCGCACGATTTCTGCCTACACTGTTCTCTGTTCATATAGTAGTAGTTGTTGTATTATTGAATTTATTGCTATTGTTATTCAGTTGTTCAATTTTTGTGTCTCTTGTTAAATCAAAGTTAATCGAACATATGTATGTAAATGTATGTTCGCAAAATGCCAAAAAATAAATGTTTGCTTCGATCAAAACTTTTGCACAGAGTAGAAGGAAATTCAGTTTTTCAAAATTTCAAAAAATAGCGATCTTACGTATGGTATTGATTTGATTAACAATTTTGAATTGAATTAATTAATTTAAAAATTATCCTTTAATCCTTTCAAAAATCGTTACTTTTTTTGAAAAAACTTTTACTCGAATGATGAAAAATTTAATTAACATTTTCAAAATTAAATATTAAAAAAAATGTAATTTTTTAAAAAGAAATCTTTTAAAATCGTACAAATTAATAAAAAATGAACTTGTCGAGTGTATATGTGTGTGTATGTTTCTACAACGTAAAACCCTCAAATTGTAAAAAAGCGATTGTAATCAGGATGCGATGATTATTGATGGAAAAAAATATTAAAACAACAATTAAGAAATTGCCTACGAAATTTAGAGTCCATATTTCAGCGGCATAAAGAATTTTGGATTTTAAAAGCTTTGAATTGCTTACTTAGCTCTTGGTAGTACCTGTTAGGAATTGGAGATATTTACGTCTATACTTAGGTAGACGAATTCTCGCATCATCCCGACGTTAAGCAGTCACAACAAGCAAAATATTCGAGGCCCCTTGAAGCCCTACATTCTTTGTTGATTCCCCCTCCATACTTGCTGAGGTAACATCCCTTGCTTTACGACCAATATAATCGGTATTGTCGGCGTAAGTGAGAACCGTGAAGTTTTTGTTAAATTTGTTCCACTTACGTTAACCTTAATCGAGACCTCAAGGCCGGTAACTTTGTTGCTTTTCAGTCTTGAGGTAGCCGTCCTTATTAGCCTTAGCGATTTTCTCTTACTTCTTTTTCCTCTATACTTGTCCCATACGTCACGCTGGGTGACTGACTGCAGTGTTCTGATAAGCGGTTGTCATAACAGGGCTTGCGTAGGATTGGTCCTTGCTTCCACTACGGCAGTACGCATCGAGTGCGATATATATGTCTACTGTAAGAAAATGTGGGGGACTGGAAGAGGGCTTTCAATTGGAAATTGTCAACAACAAGGCAATAATCCGAATCATCTGTCCGTCCCTACACTAGAATCATCTATTACAATAGAAGTATGGCATCCGTCTATCACAACGTCATCGATTTTATTTTCTACAGTTCAGGGGACAGATATTTAGCTATGGATATCGAGATGCTGGAATCTAGTGCTACTGATAACTAGTTCTTTGCTCCGGGGAAGTAGTGAAGACTTCTTTTATATCACGTCTTTATATGAGGAGGGGTTTTAAAATCAATTCGGTCCATTTATATTTTTATTATCTCAAAAAATGCAAACTATAGCTTTACATGGACAAACCAAAGCATATTAGGAATCCTCCGTCGATCGGTATAATTGAAGGTGGGTGTGGCATTTGCCGCTTAGGATATACAAGCATCAGGAAGTGTCCTTCCATACCAACCAATATTTTCGCCTAATTTGGAGTCGATATCTCAAATCTAGGAGAATGGTTGCCACAGAAGGTATCCTACACACCTTCTAGCTGTAGCTAAAATTAAATAATTATCGTAATGCATATAAACGAAAATAAGCGAATGCAATAAATATCAATAAATAGAAACATTTATTTGAAAAATAATAAATAATAATAAACTGTTAAGTATTAATAAAATTGGCAAGTACAAAATATTTGGCTTAGACCAAAACTTCAACACCATCCACCTAGATTCGTTATTTTTTTATTAATGTAACAGCAACCACACTGCTTGCTCTCTTTTAAAGCACATTAACGTGCTTGTTAACATACCCCAAAAAAGGTCATTTTTTAATCAGATTTTAATAGAAATTCGGAATTTATAAAAATACTTGAATGTTGCGCACTGAATAGGGAACTTGTTGTAGTGTCTTGTTCCTTAAGGTGGAGGTTATCAAAGGTTTATATTTAGTCTGTACAAATGCAAGGAATTGAATTTCAGGATTGACAACATTTCTCATATGGGCACAATATGAAGCATGAACTAAATGCATTTAAAAAAAAAACACTAGAGACCTACACGATGCATAGATCAAATGAATTTGACATGGACCCGTTACGTGCCATATTTGATATGACGATAACGATAAAACCATATATTTTTTTTTCATCAGGTAAATGGTATGAAATTTGAAAATTAATATAAATAAATAACATTTTAAGTAAATTACACAAGTAGTAAAAATCATTCGTTATAGTTAGGATAAGTTATAATAAGCGATACTTTAAGCTTTCAATTGGAGGATATAAGAAATTCATCCTTAAAATTTCCTTATATGTGATTAATAGTTAATTATATTAAGAAAAATTTTTTTTGTATGATTAAAAATATAAGCAATAAAAAATATGTTCGTGTAATATGTTTCGAATTATGCATGATTAAAACCGACATTGCTATGTACGTATCGTATGTTTGATTGTTTGAGTGAAAACATCACGGTGAGAGGTAAAGAGATAGAAATTTTCGCGTAACATCATAGTTTGCGGTTTTTCGAAACAATTTCAATGTCAGACAAGACGAGGAAAGATTAAAATCAAGATCAACGTCCCGTTCTTTTAACACTACAACTTTTGTGCTTGACGGTTTTTCAACCTTTGACGTTACTCGAGACTTTCCTTTTGCTTCCCTCACACTGTACAAATGATTAAATCCACCACGAACGCCTTGTAATTTTTTCAAACGACTCTACTTCCCGTTGTTCACTTACGAAATTATTGAATACTTTTCAAAATCGGTTCTAATATACATATTATTGAAAATGCGCACAATGTTTTAAATTAAAAATTAGAAAATTCTTCTTCTTCAAACATTTTAATCAACCATACTGAACATATATGTAACAAAAGTTTAATCTTTTGTTAAAAAAAGTAAAAAAACTGTATTCGGCTGAAACCAAATCTTGAATACCCATAGACATATGATGGTGTGTATTAATATATTGTATATATATAATAAATAATATAATGATTTGCATTCATGAAAAATTAGTGAGTGATTGAATGTTCTATGTGTGTGATGGGTTTGTTGTTGGTGCATAGGAGGAAAATCATTTTCTATTCATTGTTGTTGTAAATACTTGATATATCTTTTCCAAAAGGAAAAAGCCTTTTTCTTATAATTCCTTCGTTTTAGGTAGGTATGTGTATGTATGTGCATATTGTGGTGATTTGATTTTGATTTGCGTCTTATTTAGCTCACTAGAGAGCATTATAAAGTTCTCTTTTATATAATATGAGCAAACTACCGTTACAATTACAAAGAGCAATATTATAATGTATGTGTGTATGTATATATGAGAAATTTTGTGGCTGAACAATCAAATGCGCCCCATGACAATGTGTGAATACAATGACTATGTGATAGTTTTATTTGAAACTTAAGTATGACACATACACACCTACGATTGGTAGTATGCGGTTTTTGAATATGATTCAAAATAAAAAGAGCCCAAGTCAGAATTTCGGTAACTACATATCAGAAAGAAAGAATTAAATGGCACTAAATCTACAAGACAAAAAAGTGTTAACATTTATAATTGGAAGGTGGAGAAAAACAAAGGCAAATATACTAAAAAAGCCAAACGGTTCACGTAATCTGTGGGTAATACATATACACATTTATCTATGTAATATTCTGTATATGCATACGTGTGATTAATATGCATCTCATTGAAATAAATTTCCTTATTATGACTGACGTATGATGGGAAATTGATACAATATATATGCACGCATATATTATTAGATTAATGTCTAAATGTTGGATATAGACATTAGGCATTAGTTGCATATAATATATATATGTATATATATGTGTGTGTTTGATTTAGTGTGAAGGGCAAGTATCGGGAGATTCATAAGAGATAATTAATGAAATAATATCATGTTTTAAAATTACTTCCGTGTGCTGTGAAAAATAGTGGATGCACTAATTGAAAACGTGTGTACTTATATGTCTAAAGAACGACGTCAGGCAGGTCGTGCGGCCTGGCCTAGGCGCGCAAGTGGTTTTCATGTACAATTTTTCTTTCCTTATAATAGATCTCTTCGGACTCTTTGTCGCACAACAAGAGTACAACGGCTCCAAACAAAAAAATTGCTGCACCCCAGCCCACACCATAGGCCCAGCCAAATTCCCAAATCGGCCGATTTGCTAAAATAAAAAAAACACAGAAATTAATCATCTTCATGTTGCAATAATAAAACATTTTTGGGAACAAATTAATCCAAAAATTGCTGCATTTTTCTTCAACGTAAACGTAATTTATTATGACGTAACATCCTCCACCTAACCGTTTACTTTGGCATCAACACTCTTGGCAAACGCAACAAGGAGAGTATTTTATATTAAAAGAAGATCTGTACAAAGTCATCTCAAGGGAGTTGAAAAAGAAAGCTCATAAGAGAAATTTGTTCCGTTATATGTTTCTGTTGCAAAATTTCTCACCTAGATTGAGTTCTCCAGCAAAGCAGACAGGATAAATGATGAGAGCCGACAGCACAGTCAACACTTTAAATATAAAAAAAATATTATTACGTTATGTACAGAAAGAGAAACACTACACTTACATGATAGAAACATTACTAAGACTGCAATTCTATAAAATTTATATTTTAAATTATGATTCTGGGATCGTAGGCCAAGACCCGTTAAAATGGTTGCTATTACATCGGTTATCAATGTGATAACACACAGAGCCGCTGTTGCTTTAATATATGCTAAAAATTAACAAAAAACAAAATATGTAAAAAACATGCGCACGCACACATGACATGTTAGTGGCTTATATCTTACCAACATCACGACTGGGATAGCAGCCTGGCGGATCATGTAAATTGAAGGGTAACGGCGGTAGGACATCTTCTTCAATACAATGTACAAATAAGCCCTGACGCCAACCCTCAGCCATTAGCCAATCCGTGGAAGCCAATGCCATAATCATCAGTATAACCACGATCACTCCACAAATGAATGCAATAACCTTTATTAAAATACAAAAAGCTTAAGTATTTAGTTTTTTACATACAATATTTTGTTACTCGCTAACAGCTTCTACGGAACCGATCGCTTCAAAATAATTTCATTTTCTTAATCGCATGTCTGCCTGTCCGTTTATATTTGTTTTGTTCAACTTATAAGCCGTCGTTATGTAAAGTTTATTCTAATTCTATTCACTCATATTAAATAGTTTGCGTACAAAATTCAATTCAAATTTACTTTTGGATTATTGAAAATTCATTGGAAACATACCTTTAAAGGTCGGGTGATGGTTATTGTTTCGATGGTCGTTGTTGGCGCCATTTTCGATGGTGATGGACGTCGCGAACTAAATAAGTTTCGAACAGAATAAATAACCGTTTTTTTAAATTTACATTTACATTTATAATCTTTTCAATTCACATTATAGTCCGAACGTACATACTCGTATGTGCGTACATTCACTTTACTCACCGCGATGTTTGCTTATAATTGTGATGATAATAATTGTTGTAGTTGTTGTTGTATAATTTTGGTTGAAGTGGTTAATACACACAAACGCACACACACATTTAAAATGATGCGTTTTTATGTTAAATTAATTGCAAGTAATTTTTGTATATTAGTTGTAATAGCTAAAAATTTGTTAATTGCTTTAAAGGATTTGTGTACAATTTAATACTGATGCAATTATTTTTGTTTCTGTTGTTTCATTTATATTACAAGTGCAGGAAACAACGACGTTTTTTAATAATAATTAATGACGTTAATTTTATAAAACTTTGCTTCATTTTTTTTTTCCTTTTTGCTAACTATAATGCATAGCCATCCATTTCATTCATTCAGCTTCTTCTTTGTAAAAGAAAGTTCGCATTCACAGTTTCGTTTAAAATACAATTCTATTAAATTAAAGTATGTTTTGGTTTAACGGTTAATGTGAGCGGGAAAGAAAAACAACGCACAGTTATTATTATTACATACAAAGTAGAGAGTAATTACTTTTAAATTTTCATAGTTTTATATATAACACGTGACAGCATGCAAAAGCAAAGGGTATAAGAAAAATGTACGATAAATTGTCACTTCAGTCAACCTTTTGCCTGTAATTTAAGAAAAATGAATGTCACGTAACGGTAAATTCTATGATAATTAGTTATATATTGGATCAAGGAATAATAGATAGATGGTTTCAGAATCACTAAAACTGGGTAAAATTAAAACCTTAGACAAACATAGATAGAAATTCTGAATAAGCTGAATATATTATTCACTCTGACTAAGGTAATGAGATTTGTAAAGAAATTTTAGAAATTGATACTTCATTGAATGTGAATGGTTTCCGTGTTTACATTTTAAAAATATGCGACGAGCTTTGATCGATCAGTCTTGATATCTTGAAGTTGATAACTTTTACTACTACAGGAGCAAGCAAAAACTTTAAGAAAAGTTTTCAACCATTTGCATAAGAGTGGATGCAATAAGAAACTGCATGAATTAATGGGATAAACGAAATGAATCTGATCATTTTTTATTAAGATTAATAATGCGAGTACAAGATGGATGACGTTACGAGAATGATGGCAAAACATGCAAAAGCGTAGGGACAAAGCGTCCAGAATAGATCAAAAGGGAAAAAATATTTACTTTTCAATTCTCGTATAAAATGTTAGGAAATTTCCTTTCAACTCTTCTCAGCAAGTACTTTCTCTTTCTATATAATCAAAGGACGACAACAAACTTTATTTACCTTATACATCCGTACACGTACTACAAGAGCAAGCTCAACTTGCTCTAACATACACAGAACTTGTTCTTAATCCTTACACGCCATTCATGTTTATGGAAAAAGGTAAAACAACGTGAAAACTTTAACCACTTTAAGTTTATTTATAGCAATCCTACCATATTTTACAAGAGTGGATGCACACATATGTATGTACAACATTTTACTTGTAGTTACAAAAATCTAAATAACACGAGTGAAAAGTAAAACTGAACTCCACTTGAACGGATAGCTAGGGGAATGCGCTACTATATGTAACCCACGTAAATGTTCAACGTACACTTGCTTTGTAGTCCGTATTGTGGTTATATGCGGGTGTGTACACATTTATATACAAGTGCAATATGAATGAAGTCCCAACTTTTCGAGAAAAAAGCATGTAAAGCTTTGTCAGCATCATCATGACTGGTCGATTACAACCTATGTATGTCTTTGGCCTGTTGCAGAAGAGAACGCCACGCGCTTCGATCTTTGGCGCGCCTTCTCCAATTTTGTACACCAACTGTTTGCAGGGCATCAAGCACTTGGTCCCTCCACCGGAGTTTCGACCTGCCTCTTGACCGGTTCCTTTTCGAACATCATCTTAGCTGGAGCACTTTCATCTATACGGCCGAGATGTCCTAGCCATCGCACACGTTGAATGTAAAGCTTTGTATAATATATAAAATGTTGCAATGGTCCGATCGAGTCCGAATTTATTACAACTAATTATTATATATATCCTTGTATATATATCTTGTATCTTTATACATACGCATATACTTGTGTATGCTTAGATTCAATAAGTATATGAACTAATGGCCGAGCACACAGAATAATGTTTATCGTAGTATAAGCAGACAGACACTTAGGCACCGCTATGCTTCAACATATTTACATTATAAACAATCGCTATGAACAACAAGTACCTTTGTACATATGTACACACTATTTAAATAAATAAATAATACATAGCATACACGTACGTAACGTAAGACTGATGACCAATCATTAAAATTATAGCCTGCACCACATACGGCAAAGACTGCATTACGTTTTTTCAGATGTTTGTAACTCCTAAAGGCCACATTCCACATCCATCTTCAATTATACTGAAATGAATTTGAACTTGGTACACCGTCCATCTCAGGGGGAGGGTATAACGGGTAAAAGAGCTAAATTAAATACCTTGTACAACCTTTTCCATAGTAGGCGCATCAGGCACCTGGCATATAATGCGTTAACGTACAAGTAGAATTTTGCGTCAAGCAGTTTTTGTAAAGGGGTCAAAATGAACATTTTTACTGTACTTCGACTACGAAGCACAATTTTTTTATCTAATAATAATTTCCATTATTAAATTTTTATACCCACCATCACTTTATCAAAACTATTCAAAACCCAGAAGAAGCCCCCAGAGATCCCACAAACAATACATACTGAGTGGATCTAGTGGTAGTTATCGTTAAAAATATAAAAATGAAATGCATTCGTAAGGGGGTGAAAATAATCTTTGTTCATATATAGTGCGTACAGTATAGAGAGATGAGGTAGGCAAGTGCCAAATGTTTCGTTATTAAATATTTCTGCTTTCTTTCATTTTTTGTTTTTTTTTGCTTAGCAGAGACACATGTAATATACAGACTACAAGCGGCAGCAGAATAGACGCTTTCTTTCATTTTATTATGTTTGTTCAACAGCTATAGCCAGACGTGTAGACAAGTTTAAATGAAAAGAGAACAACAATACAAACGCTGTCTGAAAGTTTAATTTTAGGTGTTTGCTAAAAGATTTTACAGCATCACACAGAACGAACATTGAGAGAGAAAACTGGCATCATTTCAAAAAAATTTCAGTTAAATGTTGTGACGAAAGTGTTTTATTAGACAAAAGCGACTTTAAAGCACACATAGCCCAAGTTTAAAAAGTTGGGCTTGATGGATTCTTCTTCTATTCAAATTGTATAAAACAAAGCAGATGAAAAGGAGATGGTGGCTTAGGCCGTATTTTTATGTAAACTGTGGGCACGGCCACATGGCATATACACTTGCGTTATTATTGAAAAGAACATACGCACCGAGAGCTCATAATCTTTTATTTTTACTTTAGCACTTAGATGGATTCTATGAAGACTGTAAAGGTCGAAAAATGCTCCCCAAACGCTTGCTGTTGCATATGGCTGAAATATATTCGCAAGAGTAGAGGATATACGAATGTTTTTCCATTACATTTGAAGAAATTGTGCGATGAATTTAGTAATTTAGTCACTGGTCCTAAATAATTAAGAAAGGTTTTTGCTTGTCTCGGGGCCGCGTTATGGTATAAAAAGTATGTATGATATATTACCTTAAAGGTCTAATTTTGTGATGGCCTTGTTGGTAAATTGTGGTTGCGCCTGTTAGCCGAAATCGTCAGTTTTACAACTTTGTGTTTTATTTTTGTGGTTGTAAGAATTTTTGGCAATAATGGGCGCTTTGTTAATTTTATCTTAATAAGACTCTATAGTCTTGGCCAAGCAGATTAAGCTTCTCTATTTTTTGATAATCATCGCTACCATACTTTTATGACGCAAATGTCTAAATGTAAAACTTAGCTAATGGATGAACAACAACTAAAAACAGCGGGTGTCATTGCAGCAAGGTTCATAAACAAAAACATACATATAAAAAAGAACATAATAAAAACACGGCACAGACACATTAAACATAAAATGTAAGCTTTTTTAAATTACAAATCAAATCAATTAACCAAATAAAGTTAGTAGAAAAGAAGGGGAATGGTGGAGTGCAGTGTGGAAAATTGACAATTGAATTTAATAAACCAGCCGGGAAAGAAGGAGCGCAGAATTTCTTGATATTGCGTACCTCTCCTTAAAATAATCCAATGTCACTGACTCCGAATCGAATTCGGAATAGTCCGGCAACGAATCAGTATCAAAAGAACTAAAACCACCTATAAAGTTATTGGCATTTGTAATGGCATTATTGTTGTTGTTGTTGCTACTATTGAAGATATTGTTGTTACCCAAGCTGAAGGTATTGCTTAATATTGACTGTTGTTGTTGCAGTTGTGGTGGAGGTTGTTGGCGCAATGTTGGAAGCTGAGAGCTAATCTGCGACACTGATTTATTGTACACTTTAGACATAATGTTGCTTGCTTTTGCTTTTGTTTCTTTTACTTGCATAAATCAGTGCAAAAAACACAAAAACAATAAATAGAAATTTATCAATGAATAATAAGATACCAACGACGACGTAGGGATAATTTAATTAAATTAATCACTTCATTCATTATTTATGTATTAATAGATATCTAGGTTGTTTTTGATGCACTCACACGGCCCTCAACTACACAGTGAATATGTACATCATCACACACAAACTTAATATGTAATTAATTTATTAAATACACGCACTTCTGCCTCGGACGTTGTTATAAATTTGCATACATTCTTATGCACAGTTGCATCAAAATGGCGTCAACTTTGTTCTAATTTTACTTTGCACTAAATGTTTTATATGAATATTTTTTCAGTGTTTCACTAATTTTTCTTTACACATAATCACAAAATTGATGCATATTTCTGGCTGCTTACTTGTATTTGAAAAAAAGAGAACGAAAACAAAAAACTGGGTAACAATATCAAATTAATTTATTCCTTTTTTCTTAAGTGAGAGTAAATATTTTCGCGAAATGAGAAGAATAACCACTCCCCACATCCACTTTAATTCTTTCGCACACAAATCACCGAAGGAAACTAACTAAATGTTGATTTGATTGGGATGCGAGAAAGACTACACGATAGCAACAATAACAAAAATTTACGAAAGACACAAAAACATCAAAAACCGATAAATTACAAAAAGAAAAACAACCTCTCTCCGAACGAACATACTTTTCATTTCTTTTCGATGTTCATTTCGTACCTAATGCCACCTCTAGCTTTAATTATAGATTATAATTCACAGAGGTTTCGTACATAAGTAGATAAATATTTACAATATTTGATTATTTTTAGCTGTATTCAGGTTACAAAAAAGTTCACGAGTTATATACAAATATACGGACATTTCGCGGATAAGGTATACAGAAAGGGAGACAAAAACGCTATAGAAAAAAAATTTAAATGAAATATCTCAACTGTTTGACTGTAGACCACAAGGGAATTTGTAAAGTTTGTTTTCTTTGTACCACCGTAAGCATTATGATTTGTTAGGCTTTTTCCATTCTATTATATCGTGCAGTTCCGGTTGCTTAACTTAACATCACTAAGCAACGTTTTCGATAACACCACTCAAATGCAACTGTGTACGCTCACACTTTTGTTGTTACTGAGGTTCGGATTATTGAATGAAAAAGCTGTGCTAGTGCAATGTTTGCGATTATGTGAATTTTTCCAAGACATCAATGTAAATTTTGAAAAGATCTTTATTGACTTCAATTATTTGAAAACAAAATAAAATAAAGTAGCCAAAATATCTGTGCAGTTGCAATTATTTATGGCAGCAAATGGAAACCAGTTCTAAATGTCTACAACCAATGCATAGTTTGGGTAGTAATCTACCGAATACAAGCAATGTACTTCAAAATAATTTGCTCAATCGCAGCGAAGATTCTTTAATACAGTGTCCCACATGTGATTCGCAGTTGAGGCGTTCTGAAGTGGCTGAACATTGTGAAGAAGAAATGGAACGTTTGCGTCAAATGAAAACACAACCATTGTTGGAAACTACTCACGGTGTAGAGAACGAGGAGGAAAGGACATCATTTCATGGTGGTGATATTGAAAGAAAGAAGCCTTGGACAGTTTTCCAAAGAGTACAACGGAATCGTCAATCACGCATGAAGGTGTGTGTGTGTGTGTGTTGGAAGTTTATTATCGATATTCACAATACTACTGGTTTGGGTTCTCTTTTATTTCAGTCACGTATACGTAAGCGACCTGCTGTAATTGAACATGCTTGTCCCGTATGCAATTTGGGTTTTCCAAAAAATGAGATTCAAGCCCATGTTGACATATGTTTGAGACGTAATAATGGTTCTGTTAATGGACGTAGAAGTAGTGACGAACATTCCAGCAACGATGATGACGATGCTGCAGAGGAATACGAAGAATATGAATGGGCTGGCCAAAAGCGTATACGCGTGTCTAGTTTACTGCAAGGCGGCTATGCCAGTCTTGGCATCGGGCAGGCAATAACCAATGGTGTCGCAGACGGTTCTCATCGGAATAATGATGAAGAAGAGGAAGATCTCAATGTAGACGAGGACGATACTCAAATTTATGGACCTGCTCAGTATGGCGAAAGTGACGTAATAACGCCGATGGCGTCGTTTAATAACGATTGTAGAGATGTCACATCTTATATGAGACATTTAATTACATCTTCTACCACAAACCCTACGAATGATGCTAGCGACGTAAACATTCATAATGAATCGCAAGATCTTACCAGCACCACCAATTGCCATTCTGGTGCAGAAGTGTCTGAAAATGTGACAATTGATTGTAAAATGGTCGCTACAACACCAGCTCATTATCAACAAATTATTGAGTCGCTTAAATCAAAATTACGCCATTACGAAAATCACGTTCCTGGCAAATATAAATGCCTTATATGCTTAGATGATTATCGTAATCCTGCCATTTCTGTGGCTTGCTGGCACGTACATTGTGAAAGTTGTTGGTTACGATCCTTGGGTGCGCGCAAACTATGTCCCCAATGCAATTTAATAACAACTCCCAGAGATTTAAGACGTATTTATATGTAAATTATTTTGCTATTGCCCTCTATTTCGATAGATTTTATTTCCATGTGGCGTTATTTTCTGATAAGAAAAATTACACAAAATGTATTCATGCTTTTAGTGCAGTTAAAAGTAAAAATACAATAAAAGTAAAAAATTATGATAAGGATCTCTTTCTGCCCTTGTTTTATTAAGTTCAAGTGTACAATAGTTAACACCATCTACCGTAAAATTTTCACAGCATCAGTGTAAGAAATTTTTATTTGGTGATAAAAAAACGTACAAATACAATTTGGATTTTAAATTTTTTGTAGCAACCCGCTCTTAAACTTTTCGGTAGAGAAAAAGATTTTTCCTGAGGGGCTGAAACTTATACTCTGCAGCGATATTGTTATGTCACTGAACTAATTTAAAAATATGCCCACTCTGCAACACTGCAAAAATATACATTCACATGCTTGTACTATGTGCAGAGTTTTGATTGGGCCCAAAGTCAGCTCGCTACCACAGCTATATTCTTAAAGCATTTGGCAATACTCTAAAAATACCACACTATATGTTAACAAGGTGCATAAACGATATTAAATATTATCGGAAATGAAACTGAATACTTCTTTAATTCAATTTAGATACAGAATGTAGAATTGTGTAATTTATGAGAAAATAATTGTGCATATTTATATTTATTCTTCACATAAGGTCACATAACTATTTTATCGAATATATAAAAAACACATATATATTTAATATCCCTAAAAATAATAAGACGGTATTGTCCTTTTTGCCGTTATACTTAATTTGTTTGCCGCTGTTTGCTATTTTCATTTAGTTTCTCGTTGTAGTATTTCGAACAATCTGTAAATGTAAATATGCTCCAGACTTTAGTTTGTACGAGTGCGTGGAGTAATAAACGGGAAGTAAAAAATACATTCGATTAAATTAAAAGTAATGTGAACAAAAAAAAAAAAAATATTAATCAAAGGGGGGTAAATTACTACTAAGATTTTTAAAATAGAGGCGGAAAACCACTTAATGTCAAAATTATTGTATTAATAAATATGGTATTTATGGAACCTAACAAAAGAAGTATGTGTGAAGCGCAAAACCCGATAAAAGTAATAAAAAAGTGCAAAAACAGAAAAATGTAACGAAATAAAAGAAAAGGAAAAATAAACAAAAATAAAATTAAAATAATGTAATGGAAAATCAAAAATAGAACAAGTACAAAGGAGTAATTGGGAAAAATAGCAAAAATAAAAAAAAAAAAAAACAAGTACGGCTGGTTCTTAACTATTCTGGTTTTTGAATAAATTTTGGGAGAGGTATTGCGAACGTAAAAGAAGGCAACATATATATATGCATAGGTAAAATTATATATGCATATGCATGTACGTATATATTAATATATATAAAAACAAGTGGCTAAACTTATTAAAAGAAAAAGTGAAAACTGGAAAAGTTACTTTTTTCGTACGCACGTATTTACTCCCTGCGGTGTCAACGACAACTACAAAAACAACAACAATAACATCCCGTACATCAGCAATGGCACCAGCATAAGCGGCAGGCCAACTTAGCGGTGAAATATATACTGTAGTGATTTGTGTATGTGTGCGTGAGTGTAGTGTGAGAGATTCAGTAAAGAATAGTGCCAGAGAAGTCTCTGCTTCTACAAAAAAGTATTCGTGTTCGCTATCTCTCCACCATACACATCTTCGTTTCAGTTTATCGTTGGGATGTCGTGGTCTAACATTGTTTGCGTTAGTGCCGTCGCAAGCGGTTATATGAAGGTTTTTTTTTTGCCTTAACCATATATGGTATTACTTTAGGGATGTAGTTTCTTCTTAAACGGAGAGTGCTTAAATTCATAAAATGAAGGAAAAAATACGAAATTCTTGGAATTCTTAATGTGTGCAGCCAAACCAAAACTAAAAGTCACCTCCAAAATCCTGGAGTTGAATCATAAAAAGTAAAACAAACAAAAAAAAAAAAAAAAAAAAAAAAGTTAAGAATACAAATGAAATATATTCGTAAAAGTGCAGAATTTATGGCCTACACTAAATGTCGGATGAAATTCACCAGAGAAAAATTAGCAACGTGTGGTTTGTAGTGGTAGATGGGTTAAATTACGCCAACACGAAAATAGCGATGCCGTCGTTATTTTCGCACAAAACTCTAATGAATAATTTAGTGAAGCATGTGGAGATCTTGTGCTGTTTCCTGAATCGGGTTTTTGCTAATTATTGTAATAAATAGTGCGGCCATTGTACAGATATAAGTGTTTGTGTGTGTGTACAGTAAAAGTTTAGTGCAATATCTTTATAACAGTAAATAATGATAATTTAGTAAATAAGTAAATAAAACGAGAAGGAGAAAAAGAGTCGAGTGATCAAACGTTTATTTTTTATTTTTTATTTTTTATAAATATTTGCACAAATTGCTAAGTGCTAAGTGCCATGTGTCAAATATTCTGTTCACCGACTGATTCAACTAAAATAATTACTGATTAAGGATTGTTCCGAAATATTGCAGTACATATAAAAGGGGGGCAGAGTGCTCCATTAAATTTGAGGGGGTTCCTGCTTGTGCGCATCAAAACTAGCAAAAATAACAGTAAGAAGGTTTGGATGCCACATTCAATGGCATCTTTCAATTGCTCACTTACTGCTGCAGATGTGTTGAGTTCTACAATTGCCGCCGGCAACGCGGGCGCTCAACATACTTTACATCATCATCATCATCACAACCATCAACAACAACCACAACAACAACACCACAGTCAGATACATAACCATCATCACCACCAACAGACGCTTCATCATCAACAGCAGCAGCAGCAGCAGCAGCAGCAGCAGCATCATAATAATCATCATCATCTTGAACGCACTACGACTACAGCTGCCACAGCTGCAGCTACCGCGTTTCTGGTGCCAGCCTCATCCACTGCTTTACAATTAGACTCACCTTTCCTAACCGCTACACCGCACTTTGTCAGCTCAGTAGCTTCAGCTGGTTCATTGGCGTCCCATTCAGCGGCCACCGCAAATACATCTTCAGCATCCTACACATTTGTGCAAATAAAGCGGGAACCTTGCCAAGTGTCCGAAGTAACTACATCGAACAACAATTGTCACCAATCTCTAACGAGTACAACCCATCACGGTATTGGTGGCTGTGGCTCTATTGCCACGGCCCAATCCGCCTCATCCTCTTCATTATCATCATCGTCGAGTGCGGCCGCAACTTCTAAAACAATGTCTTCATCCACGCTCACCACATTGGTCAAAATAGAAGCTTCGTCACCCAAAGTTCATGACTTGGATAAAAGTCATGTCAATGCCCTTAATAATGCAATTGGCTCGAATCTTGCCAATAGCTCAAGTAAGTGACTTCCTTCTATACTGCCCTCCTATATGCGTTTATATCGATCGGCATGAAACTTTATCTATTACATGCCTACACGTGACGTTTTTCCTTTTTTTCGGTCAGGCACAGAGTTGTAACATTTTGCTTATCCCTACAATGGTATGCATAAATATGAAGCAATAGCAGGTAGACCTTCTCGGACAATACAATATAACAGCAGGTAGAACTCTGGTTGCTTCATGAGTTTTTCACTGTACAGGCACTTCACGTATAGGACGATTTCACTCTTACGCGGGGATTTAGCAGAAATCCCTGGAGAGTAAAATGCATTAATCCTTGTAACACGTTTTGAAGTAACTTGGCAGAGTATTCTCAAATAAATCCATTCATTCAATGAATTACTTTGAACTTGCAACAGCAAACGGGATGACGTAATAGTTTTTTAAGAGCGCAATTAAGCCTGCCACCAAAGAAGAGAAGGGGGTTCATTTTGATGCAAGGTGATTTTCTGCAACATTTCACCCTATTTTTAAAAAAAGTTTAAAAGAAAAATTAAAGAACCGAACAAGGCACGTGGTGGACGGTATAATTGTGAGAGGGAGCCTGCGTGAAACTGCGTGTTTTGAACCGAATTCTGCTTAAGGGAGGAAGGGTCAAATGGCTACAGTGTAGTGATACTAATTTAAAGGGCATCTCCTCCACAGCCGCCACATTTGCCATAACTTTGCGTTATACCTATGGGAGGAGAATTTTCAAGTGTTTTTTTTTTAATCTGACGCATATTCGATCATCTCACTCTGAATGCGCAGTACGTTCATATATCGCCTTTCCGCTAAGAAACATTGCGCCCTTCTGCTAGTGTGGAAAGAATTGTTAGCCTGCGTAAATATGTTGAAATTTTAGCAAAGTTTTCACCCAACACGTTTATTTCTGCGTTAAGAGAGGGTCCTCTGTATACGTTTAGTGTCATTTAAAAATAGGATCACTGCACAAATTGCAAACAAAAAAAAAATCCTGTTGTCATATCAGCACAACCAGTTTGAGTAATGTGTACAAAAACACAATATCTTCGGGATTTTATTATCACAAAAAATTCTCAAGAATTTCCCAATTTCCGAATTTCCCAATATCTCCAATAGTATTGTAAGTATGTGTTGGTATCTAAATTTGCAATATTGTATGTGCTGGACTGTGCTCGCCCCTAATAAAACTCTTGTACAATATACGAACGCACACAACTTTAGCAAAGTAGCAAAAAAAAAAAAGAAAAAAAAAAGTAGAAAATCTGGTTGGTTGTCGGCTGTCAATCCCTATGCTTATGTGTTACATGGAAACAGTTCGTTATAATAAAAGTTATCTTCCTCTAAGCAAAGTACTGTGCATCCGCAGCGGTATACATATAATTAATCTTTAATAGAGAATTAAAGTGAGACCATTTGATATTTAAGAGAGAAAAGAAAAGAAAAAAGAAAAGAAAAATTAATGCAAACTTGAAAAACGATTTAATTTGATTTTAAGCGTAAATTATACGGTGCAGATGTACAAGTTAGCTGTACAACATCCACCATCGCAACCACCAGAAAACTGGAATTACTCCGAATGAGTGCTACCGCAGTTAACTGATACTGTTACCATTACAGAACCGCACAGAACAGCAGCATGTACTCCATATATGCATATATATACATACGATGTCTCGCTGTAACATATAATCAATTTGCCGTCGGCAAAGCTTCCATTCGAAGACATTCGTTGGGCTAATACCTGTACTTCTACCCGGAACACTTTGGGAAAGAAATAAGAAAACACTTTGTGCTTAGTCTTGCACACGCTAGTGGCCGCGAAACATATTTTCACAATTTGTTAATTGCATTAATAAATAGTGAAGAGGGCACGCTACACTAAATCGGTTATTTAGTTTGTAGCACTGGTACTTAAAGGCTACCGAGCGACGATTTTCACAGTTTATAATTGGCTGCTTCAAGAGCTTCTGTTCGCAGCAAAGTGGGATTTTTTATTGTAGCGTTTAGATTAAAAAAGAAGATATTTTAAGTTTCTTATAAGGTTTGCAAAATCGTGAATAAGCTGTCAGACAGACCCTTTTCAAAGTGATTGTATTCTTAATTAGCATTAAAATATGAATGAGATGAAGCCTTGACCGTCCGGAAAAAGTGATAGATATTGAGATTGATCTCTAGTTTATGTTTTTCTACTAAAATTAGCAGAAATCAGTTGAGAGTCATTTTGAATTGTGCTACTAAGATGAATTATATTAATGCCACACCCACAGTGTACCAACCATATAAATGTAGCTTTTATTTTTAGAAATTACTTCCACTCTCGTCGCAACCTTGTACTTAAAAATGTTCTTATTTTACTCTTCTTTTTAAGGTTTATACACATTCACCCGGTTTTAAATATGGTTTAATGTAAATCTATGTTCAAATATTGATTTTACAACAAAACGGGCGGAGCTACGTCTCTAAAATTACTACAGAAAGCATCTAAATAGATAAAATTTTGCAATCGCCATGAAATTGATCTCAATCAATTATTACACCAAACTACTAATTTTCAATAACTGGTGCATACTTTAAATATCCTCCACATGTAGGTACAGCGATACACCCTTTAGCACTGTATGTAATACGTATCAACTTTCACGACGGATTCTGCCCAAAGGGCTCAGGGAAGGGCTCTAATTATAAATATGCACAAAGTTTCAACTCCGTAACGCAGTTTTTTTTTTGCAGTTTTTGTTTATCGTGGACATGGCTCGCAATCGAGTGCGCCCAATGCGTGCAAATGCTAAAAGTGTCCGTACAAAATTTCAGTTCAACATCTCAAAATTTACGATTTGATGCTGATCAGAAATATATAAACTGGGTAAGGTCTCTGACGCCTCCTTCTGGGTGTTGCAAATGGTATGATAAATTTAGAACACTCTCAATTCATATTGAGGGCATAAAAAAGGTACATATCCCTCTCTCTCTATACACCAATACCTCGCTTTGCGTCGTTTCGTTTTGCGTTTTTTCGAAATTGCGTCGCTGCTTAATTAGTACTAATTTTCACTGTGCGCCGTTAGGTTTTCGAGGTTGCGTTGTTTGGGGTCTAGACTACCATGCTAGATTTTTGGAAAAAGTTCAACATTATGAAAGCCATAGAAAATATTTCGGATTCGTGGGAGGAATATACGCTGCAGACAGTGACGGTACACCAGCCGTTCGCCATGAAATTTCTAATTTAGCTAGAGAGTCTAATTTTGAAGGTATGGAGGAGACTGACATAAATGAATTGCTAACCTCGCACAATCAAGAATTCTCTAATGAAGAACTATTGCAACTGGAATTGCAATTTGCTAATAAAGAAGGTGACAGTGACCGTTTAATAGAAATCTCCGAAAAACAAAATTTAACCTTAAAACAAATTTCAAAAGCGATGTATTTGACTGACGAAGCTATGGAGATTTTATAAAAGAACCATCCTGACGGCGGAAGGAGTTTTAAAGTGACCCAGGCGGTACCTACGAATATCATTTGCTACAAGGAAATTTAATTAATTTACGTTGAAAAAAATCTGTTCAGTAACATTGGATATAATTAAGTATAATCAAATTTTATATTATTTTTGTTTTTATAATGTTTACTTTCTTTTTAAAAAGTAGTGTTTTCGTAACCCTGGAACCTATCTACGATCTTTACATGGTTTGCTATGGAAAATCTTAATTCACTTTGCGTCGTTTCAATTTGGAACGTTACCCCGACGCAAAGTGAGGTATTGGATATATATATATAACGTTTTTAATTCCTCAAGATCATATTTGAGATTTTCTTAAATTCGGAATTAAATAGAATTCATATGTGAGAGGTCGAACCAATAAAAACACATTAAATATATATATATATATTCATGGCCGTCAGAGTTATTTGTTAAATGTGGCTTTGTTGTTATCCGATTGCAAAATGTCAGCAATTTTTGTCTCGATATCTCAATATTAGACGCATAGTCGGGTCAGTCTGAATCGACTTGGATTTAGCTAAGTTCCTTGGTATCGGGCTCCTTCATATGGAATTTTAGGCGGAGAATATAAAATCCTTCGATCTCTACACATCATTCAAATTGCTCAGAACCTTGAATAATCAAATGAAATAGAAGAGAAGTAGAGTTTTGATGCATCAGTGTTCTAAGGAAAAACCTTCCCCAATGATTCAGTTTTATTATTTTTCAGCATTTCACGGTTGCAATAAGTGCAGCCGTATGCATACTGGAAATACAAAGCGCAAAAAGTCATGCACACGTTAGTTTAATCGATTATTTCAGTACGATTCCATTTGCTGTTTACGTAATAAAGTACTTTTTACTGAAGAATGAAGTCTTCTTCCAAATGCTTATAAATACGAATTAATTGTGAAAATTTCCAATTTGCAAAATTGAAACAAATTTCCCATTCGATTTAACAATTTGAGGTTTAATACTTAGGAAAGGTTGACGATGCGCTGTATGAAAGCGTTTGTAAAGAAGACTGTACTACATGCAAGACTTGGATTAAAAGCCAATACTGGTGAACTGATCATGTCACGTTTGTTTGCTCGTGGAAAAGATACATTCTGCGGGCCATAGAAATTATTATGCCGCCAATTTTCGATTCATAGTTTCTGTACTTGGGTTGATTGGTATTGAAAATGTTAGGAAAGCGATTAAAGAATGACATCCATCGATATGCTAAAATGATTGAATGAATGAAGAGAACCTTTAGTTTTATATATAACCATAAGCAATAAGGTATTGTAGCGAGAAATATCCGTTTCATTAAACACAAAATTTAAGCATAATTTATAAAAAAATGTGACTACCTTCGTCTGTGTAAATGTGTAGAGATCTGCAATAACCACTATGCTGCTGAACTCATTGTATCTCCCAAATTCTAGTGAACAATATACTGATTTTCCACCTCACTTGACACACACACACACACACAGCGTTTAAGTTTATACATCATAAATATATATATTTGAACAGCATGAAAGTTGAGGTCAATATTTCACTGTCCACGCTAATAAAATTTGACGCCTTGACAATTTCCAAATATACGTACATACGTACAAATCAGGCACAATTGCCCACAAAGGCCAAGGGTCTAACAACGCCAAAATACAATGATCTAATTTCTCACAGTGAACGGATTATGTGTCAACTGAGAAGTGCGATAAGGTAAATTGTAGTCCTTTCTGTTATCCGAGTCAGCCTACTTTTGACGCATCGATCATTGAGCTGTTTTGTAAATGACGATTTTCAACTTTTAAGAAGACTGTGTGAGACTTTTGTCAATTGTGGGCAGGACGGGCCACTGATTGTGCTCACTTTTAAATAGCAACCTGGCCACACAAACTAACAATATTTGGACTAAAAATTAACCAAATTTTAGTCAACGCAAACACATGCACGCATGAATCGGTGGGATCCCTGAAGACTTCCTCTGGTAGTTGCATGCGGAATGACAATCTCAGTATATTCCAAGCTTATGTGTGGAGGGTATAAAAAGTTACAGAAAATACTGTTATTCCCGTACAAAGGCGGACACAATTGATAACGCCCAGAAGACCCATTGTGGGAGTACTTTCAATACTCAGAAATACGCGGTTGTGGGTACAGTGTGTTTGTCGAAACGTTTCTAGAACAAAGAAAGAAACATCAGAGAACGCTACATTGTATTGATCCGAAGAAACATTGTGTTAAGATCGCGGCCACCATGTCCAACATATGCGTCATTCTTATAAACATCATATTAACGCATTCATGTAAAACCCAAAACGCAGCCAAATGTAGACTTTAGTCTTTTCTGCTTTTACGCGCTCCGACGAAATCTTATTTTCTGGATATTGTGATAACAATGTATTGTTGCTACCAAATCAGTGCGTGCTCTTTATAAATCGTAATTTATTTTGATGTTCGCTTCTATAAGGAGGGCAACGAAAGACAAGAAACAAAAAGTCTGCATAACGTTGGGAGTAGTTCAATTTGATAATTAATCTTTGGTTGTTGACTTTATGTTTTGGATGAAAGAGACAACACGTGGAAACGTAACATAAAACGAATTGAAGGCAAAGAAAGGCAAAGATTTCTTTAATTCATATACACATAAATAAGAAAGAAAATGAGTGAAAAGTTATAATCGGCTTGGTCCATATTTTGGAGAACTTTGTGGATGGAATTGCAAAGCAACTTGTTTTAGGGAAAACCCGCTTAAGAACCCTAAAAAAATGGCCTTTTATCAGTCTTTTGTTTCATTGTAAATCAGTCCTTCGGCAAATCTGGCCCAATTTCAGTACCAACCTGTATGTAACATTATCAATATTTCTGCCAAGTTTGCAGTCGATATCTCGAAAAATGTTTACCACAAACAGAGAAGCGAAAGGACAGATAGGCGTGTATAAATCGATTCAGAATGTCATGCTTTGTTCATCTGTAACCCTCTTCCAAGGGGGATTAAGTGAGAAGACCATTAAGTGGCGGGTGTAAGTGTCTACTAAAACGTGGAGCGAATAATTAATTCCGGATAATTTCTTTTAACATTATTCGCTCGTATAAGTGTACCTCTGTCCTATTCTAACTATTGCTTAGTTTCTTACAAAGTTCCCGTAAAATATCGATTCATTTAATCCATTTTAATTCGTAATTTTCTTTCGTAGCAACTTACGAAATAAGTCAGTTTTTATAAATGCCTTTCCATTTATCGATAACTAAAAGGTCGCGTCTGCTTTAATAACCACATTTGTATGCAGAAAACAAAGAAAATTCTATCCCAAGTTCATTCTTGAGGCAAAGGTTAATTACAAGAAAAACACTACGACCTTCATGCACTCAGCGATACTCGGTGATACATCTTCACGATAGATAAATGTTAAGCAATGAATTGAACTGTGAACTTATGTGCTGTGGTGCCATAAGCAGTTCTTTTAGATATCAGTTTAGGCAGTAATTCTTCGCCGTCACACTAAACGTTGATTATCAGCATTAGCTTCCAATGAGAAATATGAAAACCTCTAATTGAAGGAAGAAAGCAAGAGTAATGTAAACCAAGTAATGTTGGAAAATAATGTAACCGAGCGGAGCCCAAAAGCCCGAATTGAGCTCTTTATAGTAGAAAAAACAAGATAGAGAAATTCGGTTAAGACCGAAGCTTAAATACCCTCCACCTTTTATATGTGCGATATATAATTTTTTAAAGATACAATTTTTTCGAGATATATTGAGATACGGAATAGCGAAATTAAAGTTAGAATAAGTGTGGCAAGTCAACAACAGACGGACACACGGACGGACATGTCTCACACAATTTCTCGTTTCATGCTGATTAAGAATATATATAGTTTGTCGGGTCTCCGAGGCTTCCTTCGATGTGTTGTAAACGGATGATCAAAATGAATATACCCTCTTCGCTAAGGTGAAGGGTATAAAAAACTCAGATTTGTACGAGATGCCTCTTCGTCTAAAACAGTCATTGGGGGCTCATACAGGGTACATGCAGTGTCTTTATTGTGCATAAGGCTACAAATCAAGAAATTCTTTTTATTTTTTCCGCTAGAAATTCAAGCGGACCTTTTGTTAATACGTGGGACTACAAATTCATACGTTTTCCCGTATTAACCATAAATGGGAAGACTACTCTTCTCTTTTAGAGCTGGCCACTCCTTATAGCTTGTATGAACATTTCAATACATTTGTTTGTATGGATGACTGGTTTTTTGGTTTTTAGTTTTTTTTTTTATTTCTAATCTCATACAAAATCGTCGTTTTTAGCTTAAGGTTCTGGTTTTCAATGTATTCCTACGTAAGGCGCGTTAACACACATATAAAGCACACACACACACACCCACAGCACTTAACACATCACAACACAACACAGAGCGAAGCAAGTGAACAGTTTGCTCGGTAAGCGAGCATTGCACACAAATACGTTCACCTCCTCCGACATTCGTAGACCCGCCCATTTTTTACACATGAACAAAACAAACACCAATAACAGTAACAACAACGAAATTGTTGGTATGTGTGTGAGTTGGATATTCAACATGTTGTATGGACGGACGCAACACACTACATATGTACCGTGAATGTGTGCGTCATGAATGGCTCTCGCTAACTTGTTTTGTTGTGTCTTTACTCGGCCTTTTTATGATGGTGTGTTATGTTTAATGCATACTCGCACTCGCACACATACGCACACACGTTCACTGTATAATTGTATTATTGTTCGTTTATGTGAAAATTTAACAAAAAAAGAGAAATAATAATAATAATAACGAAAATAAAAAATGAAGCAAATAAAGTAATACTAGTTTCGTTGAATATTTTATCCACAATATTTTACAATTTTTTGCTTAAACGCAAATACAAACACACAAACACAACACAGTAGAGTAGTGAGGCATGTATGTGAACGAGTTTGTGTGATGTGCGCCTCGCTTCAGTTCAGTGCAGTCATATTCGTGATATTCGTACTTCGTTGTTAATGTTCGTACACATATTGGTGCCTACATGTTTGCAAATTTGCTGTGGTGGCTGGCTGGCTGCCTGCCCGCTTGGCTAGATGGCTGGCTGACTAGTTGGGTTGGCTTGTTGGCAGTGTGTTCGAACGCCGTCGGTAATTTTATGTTTTATGCGCTTTTGTGTGGTAATGTCCTCTTTTTCCCGTTTTCGGCTTGTTTTTTTTGTTTCTTTTCTTATTTAATTTCCATTATTTTATGAGTGTAACTCAAGCGAGCAATAAGTCTATACAGATGCACGCACACAAACATGCAATCATATAAATGTGTATGTGCACATATACTAGAACATACACACACATGCACTAGTTACATTAATTTTGTTTTGTTTTTGTTTTTGTTTTGTTTGATAGCGAACAAATGTGAACTGAGCGTGCTGAAAAACTGTGTTAATTATTTATATTTATACGTTTGTGTGCACGTGTGGGCATATTTGTACGTAAGTACGTAAGTATGTATGTACATTGACCGTTTGACATTATTCGCCTACATGCACAAGTAAACGTACATACCTACGTAAATATGTGTAATAAGTAAGCACATGTTTATTCTTACATTTAAAGCCCCACTCTCAGTTAATCTCTTTCTCTCTCTCTCTCTCTCTCTCTTCTGTCCGTTATTTTTCATTTTCAAATATTTTGTATATTATAGTTTTTATTGTAAAAATTTTGCTTCTATTTTATTGGTCCGAATCTGCACACAAGTGGATTCCCATTTATCGTTCATATACAATTTAACGCTTATATTAAATTAATTATTGTTCAAGTCTCTTTAATAAAACTGTTGGTGATTGCTTGGCGCTAATATGTAATGGATTGAAAACAACGAAATCAAGTAGAAAACCGAAATCTAACTGAAATGGAACAGCTTTTTACTTAAACCCCTTGTATATGAAGGTTAAATAGATTGCTTTACAATCTCTTCGAACCCATTAGCTTCAAAGAGATATGTGACGTTGCGGTGGTAAAAGTATTGTAAAGGTGTGAAAGGTACGCATTAAGAAAGAATTGCACAATTTAAAATTGAAGAGTTCTAGAAAGAATAGGAGAGAATAAGACATAGGGAAGGGCAAAACATATCTATGTTTCGTCATGCTTAGAAAACTTTTGGACGAGTCGTTCAACCCCAAATTGAGCCTGAAGAGAAGAAAACTTTGCTCAAATATGAAACGCTCTCACATTGCCTTCGTACACTTCACATCATCCACATAAGGTCGAGGCATACTAAGTTTGTCATTCCGTTTGCAAAGCCGAGAAAGAGGCGTTACACACCTTGATCGGCATCAAAAATTGAATGGATCTAGACGTGTATATCCGTATGTCCGTCTGTTGTTGTTCTGACAGTTTTATTTAAATTTTAATATATTGAGGTAAAATTTCGTAGATACACATCAGGCTCTGCACACAGGTTTTTATTTAAATTGGGCGGAATCGGTCAAGACTCACGCCCATAATTTGTTTATCTGCCACAAAAATTGAGCTATTAAGTTGATATTTGGTTAAAATATTTAAATGTTTTCGAAATGAATATTTCATACGGACTTTATATTGAAAGATGTATTTGAAGATGTGAAAAATTAATATATATGTATTATATATATATATGTATTGATACACCGAAAAAAATCACTAAAATATTTATAATTACCCCTTCCGTCGATGTGCCAAAAATGGGCGTGATCGGATGGTAGACCCGCCCACAATTAAAGAAAAACCGTACTCAGTGTAAAGGTCGACTCGCAACTTGATGTAATACGTACCCTTTTAGAGGGCCTATTCAGGTACCTGCTACTCCCACCGCTTGTACGTATATGTGGAGGGTATTTATGCTTTAATCAAATTTTGTTCTTTACTCGTTTTACGCTGCGCCACTTTAAATATATTAAGAATGCTTTTATTGTACCAATCGATTTAGAATAACTCTCTGAATTATTTTAAGCACGTACATCCGCCTGCCTATTTGTTGTGTGCGCAAGGTTTTGGCCACACGTTTTAAAATATTTTGATGAAATTTGATGCAAGGTCGTACCTTGGCCCAAAGATGTGTACCATTTAAAATGGCTTAAATTGGACCATTTTTAGGAGCCCTTCCTATATAACAAGTAATAAGTCCTTCTATGGTGAAATTTTTAATTTTTCTTCTAAAAAATAATTGATGAATTTGGTGAAGCTTTGGTTCAATAGCTTAATAGTTTACTGTGTGAAATGTGTCCCCGAAGGGACCACTTTCAGAACTCCCCTCCCACACAATGTGATTTGTACGGTTTATGATAATGTTTCTAAATTTATTATGACATAATTTGTAAAACTACATGGTGTAGGATATTACATAGTTGAGCTTGGCCCACTATAATATTTTTACTTGTTTTTTTTTGTAAATTATAGGAATTTTTACACTCGTGAGCTTAGGACCATCATTGCATACATTAGTGCACAAAGCTGTTTGAGAGTTTTTTGTCAGTTGTAGGCGTGGCTGTTGACGAATTTTATTCACTGGTTGAAGTAGTGAACTTGTGAACTTGTACGCTTGTGGACGAATTAACAACGTATGACCAAAACGCCGATACGTTTGCAAAGCCCAGAATTAGGCAACGAAGACCCCATAGAGTTTATATACTCTGAATCAGTGTCGAACATTGTGTCAATCTAGCATGCCTGTCCGTGGGTCCGTGTGTGTTCTGTGATAATTACTTCTACGGTCACAAAAATTGAAATATCGATTCCAAGCTGAAGTGTGGCAGAAGTATTGGCTAAATCACTCAAGCGATACAATAAAAAAGTAGCCCTTTTTTAAGGAATTTTTCCATATTACTAATAAAATATAGAACATAGATTGACACACATTCTCATTGGGGAACTTTGGTGCCTAGATTTTGGGTATTCAAGATATGTCAAATTTACCCTTTTTACCTGTTTAATTACGTTTTATTCCACACTTACGACTTTCATAATTATATCTTTACTTGGTGAGTGTTAGTTGCCTACGAAGGAAGGATATTTTAAAATTCGAAATATATCGTTGGTATAACAGTATCGTAAAAAATTCGTAAAGTGCAAACACTCATCAAACTGTAGTATAAAGGAGTTCCGGACTTAGTAGAATGAAATCCTAGATATGAGTCATTAAGGATGTTGTATAAAATGCTACTTGTGGCAAGAGACATATTAAGTTTGTGCGGTTGTTTGAAACTCTTAAATAGTGAATGTCAAACCTATAAATCAATTATATTTAATTTTATCAATTCAGAATCAAAATCTGCGCGCAAACTACGTTTTTTGAAATATTTCAATGAAATATTGTACAAGGACACAAATTGGCACAAATGAAAACCCTTTTGAAAATGGACCATTTGTAGAACTCCTCCCCATATAAGGTCCTATTATAAAATCACAATTTTTAATATTTTTTTGGCTAAATTTGCTGAAGAATAGTTACTAAGATAAATAAAAGGCAGCGCAAAATTTGAACCCAATCATACCATTTTCCATATAAAGTGATATATATGCCAACGTAACATAATTTGTAGATTTCAGGGGTGTAGGGTATTAAATGGTCCGTCACGACCGACTTTCATTTATTGAGATTTTACCAATTAACTGTTAATCTGGAATATATACTGTACGGAACTTTGACATCTCCAGTTGTCTTATGAGCACTTTAACTGCGTGCAAAATTGTTAAAATGAATTTAAATTGCAGATTAGAATCTACAACACAAAATGTGTATATCATCGTTTACCTCTTAGGGTATTATTATCATCAAAAAAAATTTCAACAAACTTTTCACAACTTCTTTGTCGTTATTGGTCCTTGTGTCCGTTGTTGTTGCTGTTGTTGTTGTTGTGAAAGTGAAAGATTTTCAAAAAATTTATGAGTTTGACCTCTCATCTTCAAATTAATGTGACATCTACCAGACTTCAACAAAGCAGTAGTCAATATGTTTTTTGGTTAAGACTGCAACAAGCCAGCCCTGCTAAAAGGAAGGAAAATAATAAATGAAGTGTTCATTGCTTTATACAAATTGATATATTACAATATTGAAACTTTATGAAAAAAAAAAGTGATTGTGACATATTAGGAGTATCATCCCATGACAAGTCCAACATGTTTTGGTTTCTTGTGAATTGTGAGAAATCCTTGAATTGTATCCAACAGACTTTCAACGAACATTGTAACTCTGGCAGTTTGCTTTGTAATTTAGTTGATTAGAATAAAATGAAAATAAAAGTAGAAGGTACGAGAGGAGGATAATTACCAAAGAAGGAGAAGCACATGATAAATAAAAATGCAATAAAACATATGGTTCATGCGCCTGTCGAATCAATTTCAACTTTACAATGCCACAGACGAGTGCAAATTCCATCCGAAAAAAATTATTTTCACTTTGCTGCTCAGTTGGATTTAACCCGCGCCTCACAGCATGCAGAGTTCACGGGACAAAGCCTTATCCAAATTGTTCACTGAAGGAAAAAAATTAGAATTTACTTGGTGGAAGAAGAAGAAGAAGAAGAAGAAGAAGAAGAAGAAGAAGAAGAAGAAGAAGAAGAAGAAGACAAAGACACTAGAAAAATAGCAAAAGCCTTCTACATGGAAATGTGCCAATTTAACCTCTATACTTAAAACCTTACTGTGGTTGTGTTTTTGACCAAATTTGTCCAATTTTCGTACACCATGGTGATTTATATTATATGAATTTATGTAGTTTGTGCGGTCTTCGATGCCTTGGACAGGTTTTGATTTTGATCAAAAATATATATACTTTGTAGGGTCTTGGCCGCCTCCTTTTTGGGTGTGACAAATGGAATGACAAACTTGGTAAACCCCCATCTTATATGGATTCCAATTTACTTCAACGGCCAAACCACTAAATATTAATTCTTTAAATTATAATTTAAACTTTGTAACTGAAATTTTGTTGATTCTTGCGTGCAGAAATGAGAAATGTTTCTGCAAAGTTTCAGCTCAAAATCTTCATTTTTGGAACCGCAAGCTTTTTAACAGCAGACATACAGATAAATCGATGCATCGATTTTGATGCTGATCAAGAACATTTTTATTCTATATATAAAAATAAAATGAAAGGAGAAAATTTAGGTAAAAAAGCGGCGAAGTGGAAGAACAATATATAGTATGGTAAAAGAAGAAGGTGGGAAAATGTAGAAAATATTGTTTCGAAGATAGAAGATAAAGTGAAAAGACACAAAGAGAAGATAAAATATCCTTTGAAGTGATGCATTTTGAAGGTGGAGTGATTTGCTCTAGAGGCTTCTTTGTAACTCTGTTGGCTTTTGTTAATGAACCAAATATTGAGCGCACTTCTTTTGTGTTAATGAATGAGGTAGATTACCTTGAACGTGACATTTTTGTTGAAAAAAAAAAACTGAGAAAATTTAGAAAAATTCAAATAATTAGAGACTTTGTAAATGCGCTGTTTACCGCCCCATACCCAAACAAACCTACTCAAGCGTAAAACATAACAATTTTGACAATAGTGTTTCCAATTGAACGGGACAGTGAACACACATAAATGAGTTGTTTGAAATTTTTTCTAATCTGCTGAAATTTCCTGGTAACTGATAACATGACATGTGGTGATCAATGTTATTTGTACAAAGAATGTAAAACATACATAGGCGAGTATACGGATTTAAGAAAACTATGGCAACGTCCATCATATAATGTCATCAGTGATACAATTTTGGCCCTAATTATGGCAAAAGAATGTTTCTTTTATTCCATTATAGTTTTCCCATTTTATTTGTATTATATACTCGTACGTACTCACAAAGAGGTTGGCAAGGGGGTGATGGAGTAAGCACAATAACCTGGTAAGCGTGTGTTTGTGTGGGTTTGAATAAGAAAATAAAACTCGTGTAGGCAACATAATCCAAGTTGAAATACTTAACCC